>JASCZW010005528.1:0-190928 GCA_034211315.2 Aedes japonicus
CAGTACGGTTACAAACGGCGTCTTACGGCGGTTCAGGATGGAGGATTGCAATCCTTGCTCAATCCTGCTCAACCCCCATAGAGAATCAGTTGAAGTTACCTTTGTCTTTAAAGTGTTCGGGTCAACTGATTCTGTGTAATATTCAACAACTTTATTTGCTGTGTAGGTTATGGAATTGCCGTTTTTATTGATCCTGGTCGTGACGAAAAAAATAAGGAATTTGCAGGTAGCTGACGTACCGCCATGTTTTCGAAGCCAACATTGGATCCGTCTTCATATGGTTTGTTTACAAATTTTAGCTGAATTTAACTGCTGTCAGTGGGGCCCATGATTCTGGGCCCACCGCGATGTTAGCTCCTTTCAAGACAAAGGCAATAAGATAGGCGTGCCAGCTACCTGGGAATTTGTAAATCCGGGTACAGATTGCCTTGTTTTGTTTAGCTTATTAAAGCTAAAAAATCAACAAAATTTTATCGATGATGGGTGTTCTTCCTAGCACAAACATATTTTTTATGAATCTCAACTAATTTTTCTCGATTTTTAAACAAGAAAAATCTAATCATTTTTATTTTCACAAACCGACATGCAGTTTCACAAACTGACATTCACTTTCAGTAGCAGGGGGCTCCCGGCACTTAATTATCAGTCACAGGGGCTCCCATTATGACATAAATGTCAACTTATATACACATTTGCCACTTTACCAATTTTTGAGTACAACTGTATGCTATCCTTTTTCTCATCAGCAGTTACTCAATTTTCGTTAAAAAGTGGATCAACTCAATTTTTGAGTAGATCCACTTTTTACGAAAATTGAGTAATATTTCCGTGAGAGAAAAGAGATAGCATACAATTGTACTCAAAAATTGAGTAAAGTGACGCGAGAGTGTATGCTAGAAATCAATGGTTGGTTCATTGGTTTGGGTACCCAAGAAACCACGAGGCTGTAATAGCGTGCATATATAGGGCATATATATTACGTCTAGTGTATCATTGAAGTTGGATTAAAGCTGAAAAGGGCCCCACTAAGATCGAACTAATGCTATATCTTTTGTAATGCCATAAGACATTGCTAAAGTAGCATTATTGCATTGGTAATGCATCACTACATTTTCAAGCTTAGCTAACGCTTTACTACTTGACAACTGTTGAATTGATGCGATCCCGCATTACCGATGTTGATTTTGGGTTGAATAAGTGCAATAATATAATGCTTGTGGTTACTTGGGTAGTCTGTTTTTTGTAAAGTGTTTCATGGTGAAATAGGATGATGCTGTCTTGCAATCAAAATGTTTTCATAATATTTTGAAATTATTTTTTTCAATAGTTACGCTCGTCAAAATTAAAAAATAAATTAACTGCCGGTATATTATTATATCTGCTATAGAACAATGTTATAATCCACATACCCCTATAATACCCTATTCTGGAAGTGACTAAGCATCAAGCTAAGCATGATTATTTTAAATACTATTCGATTAGAAATGAAGCCTAAGCTAAATAAAATTGTTGCTTGCGTTTTTTCCTTATACGGTAAAAATCATAATCCCATTAATGGGATTTTTTTTATTCATTTTACAAAGAAGGAGTCTACCCATAAAATGAGAAATCCTGATTTAAGTAGGTTTGCCCATTTCAAGGGTTGACTCTCTTTTAGGGGAAATGGGTGAATTTTTACCCATTAATGGATTTTATATTCTTACCGTGTTAACTTTACTAAGTTACTTAACTGGCTTTTGGGTAGTTTCCACAAAGCGTGCACAGCAAAAAGCATTTTCGTTAAAAAAAATACAGGGAAGAATCAAATTATGCGTAAAATTAGAGTTGCCATTTCTTGAGATTTATTGATATTTTTCGGATTTTTAATGAACTGTTTCTGATGATACATTAAATATATGTTATTTCGACAGAAAGTTTTCATAAGGGCCAATGTCGCAAACGTAAACAATGACTTTTTCCGCAAATTTCTCGAGAATGCAAACTTAATCATAGTTAATTATGACGATAATTGTACAGAACAGGAGTTCCCCTTTATAATAGAAGTGGTAGTTTACTTGAGCAAGTTAGCATTTTCAAGAAATTCGCAAAAGAAGCCATTGTTTACGTTTGCGACATTGGCCCTTATGAAAACTCCATGTCGATTTGTTTTTCAATAATGAACAGATATTTTTGAATCATACATATTGTCCAAAAATTGTTTTCATACCTTTGAAATTTGATAGAAGATATGGCAACTATGCTTCAAATGTCAGCAATACAAAAAAAATGTAAACAGATCTACTACCTAAAAAAAGTAAATGATTAGTTAATCAGGTTATTATGTGTTCGAAGTGAAAATAGTATTCGTTTTAAAAATGAGTAACATTGTTCGTCGCATAATTAATTTAAAGGCTGCTAAACAGTGCATACCATCAACTTTGATACGATGGAAACACACTCAACCCCGAGCATCATTCGAGAACCTTGCTGATGGGCCAACCCTTCGAGATTTTCTTCAATCATCATCGCCCTCCGCAGCGGATATCCATCAAGTGCAACGGGCTACTGATATCCCATATCTTCCCAAAGAATCACTACTTGGTCATAGGCGGAAGGTATTTTTTGAAATTTATGGCTGCCAGATGAACACGAACGACACGGAAATTGTCTGGTCGATTTTGAAAAGTCACGATTTCCAACGAACAGGAACCATCAAAGATGCGGATGTGGTACTGATGGTTACCTGTGCTATACGGGATGGTGCCGAAAGTACGGTGTGGAATCGATTGAAACACATTCGACTGATGAAGGATAAACGAGACGAGTCGAAGCCCTTGCAGATAGGAATTCTGGGTTGCATGGCGGAACGGTTGAAAAAACAACTGGTAGAAAAAGAACAAGCCGTAGATGTGGTTGCCGGTCCGGATAGTTATAAAGACCTACCTCGATTATTATCAGTTGGCCAGAGAGGTCAAAAAGCAATAAATGTGATGCTTTCACTTGATGAAACCTATGCCGATGTGATTCCTGTAAAGTTGGACCGGAAATCACGTACGGCATTTGTTTCCATTATGCGAGGATGTGATAACATGTGCTCTTACTGTATTGTACCATTTACGCGGGGAAAGGAACGTTCACGTCCAATCACTTCAATAAAGGAGGAAGCGTTGCACCTGAATGCCAAAGGTATCAAAGAGATTACTCTTCTCGGTCAAAACGTCAACAGTTATCGGGATACAAGTGCTGATATCGACGGAGAAAAGCAAGCCTCCATCATGGCATCGGGATTCAAAACAGTATATAAAACAAAGGTTGGGGGATTGAGGTTTGCCGAACTGCTGATGGAGTTGGCAGAGGCTGTGCCCGAAATGCGTATCAGATTCACGTCACCTCACCCAAAAGATTTCCCAACTGCAGTTTTGGAAACAATTTCGAGGTATCCAAACATTTGCAATAGTTTGCATTTGCCAGCTCAATCAGGAAGCTCTACCGTTCTGGAACGAATGCGCAGAGGGTATAGCAGGGAAGGTACAAACATTATCTTGAAAGGTTCACAGGGTGTGATTTAAACAGTTTTTCTTCTACAGCCTATTTGAATCTAGTCCATGAGGTTCGATCTACTATACCTAACGTGACCCTATCAAGTGACTTCATTTGCGGATTCTGCGGGGAAACAGAAGAAGACTTTGCCGAAACTATTTCGATGATCGAAGAAGTTAAATACCATACGGCATTTCTCTTTGCTTACAGCATGCGAGAGGTAAGGTTTCACATCATGTAACCAAATAGATTGCCAGTAACTTACATTTTGATTTTAAAGAAAACAACCGCGCACCGTCGGTATGTCGATGATGTCCCAGAGGAAGTGAAACAGTATCGACTTCGTGAGATGATCAGCACATTCCGCGCTGGTGCTGAAATACTGAACCGGCAGTTCATAGGTCGGGAAGAATTGGTTCTGATAGAAGGCGCTAGCAAACGATCCAAAGCCGACCTCTCCGGACGGAATGACGGTAACATAAAGGTTATTATTCCCTCCTGTGACGTACCAATGGGTGACGCGAGCTCTAACGAGAGGAAAACGATTGTCAGCGGTGACTACGTGGTGGTACGAATTACCGAATCCAATTCGCAGATTCTAAAAGGAGTACCACTGTATATTACGACTATAAGCGAATTTACTGCACGGGATAAAAGATGTTCTTCTAGGAATGTGATGAACATTTGTTGAAACAACTTTGCGGGAATTGTTTTAGTACGACCAGAAAAGAAACTCCACATCTACGCTGATGGTTGGCAGACTCAGCAACGTTTTACTGAGCTGCTCGCCCAAAAATCATTTAGTTAAGATTAGGTTGTTTAAACATTTAACCCATCCTAGTTTGCTTCATAGTATTAACTTCGAGAAAATGTGTTTTTGGTTCATTGGCGCTTATAGTGGCATAGTAAGATAGAAAACCAACCTTAGGTACTTTATATCTTTTCATTTTCATTTTTCATTTTGCAGCGTTTGGTGGGTCAATGGGAGCGCAAGTCAATCCAAAGCCGAGAGTTAGGAAGGGGTAATGGCGAACTAGTCTATGCGGACCACTTGAATACCATGGGAGAGGATAAGGATTAGGTTAGGGCAAGGGGTTTGTAGAACTCTTGGAATGAGATGGCCGCGTTGCTACAAAATGACCTGAAATATTTAATGTGTTTATGTTGAATTACGTAAGTTCTCTTCACACATATGTATGTTGTTCATAAAATTTCTTTGTTGTTTGATTGCTGTTTGATTTTTTTATTAACTGACTGATGATTCTTCTCTTTGTGTGCAGTCTTTGCATCCTTTCCTTACAAAAACTGCATTTAGGTCATGGTTGGGAAGGTCCTTTGTACTTTTGTCGTTCCATTTCCCCGCGATTCTCGGCTACTTAGACCGCGTCCGGTGCTTGAACTTCGCAACCACTCGGGGCCATAGTGGTTGCCAACCCGCCAGCATAGAGTTAGTAGCATAAAAAAAAGAAGAGAAAAAAGATGTTAGTGGCATGCAGGGTGTATGTGAGATTATTAATGATATTTTCACAACGACTCTTCGTTTCTTTGTAATTGTCATTGTTCAGTGTATAGCCCGTGCTTTCCTGCTAAGATTACGTATCCAGGGACTCACCCCCAGGTTTATACACCTATACTGCCGCTATTCGCATAACTGTCCCATGTTCTATGGGATACCCTATATACATGGGACAGTTATGCGAATAACGGCAGTATAGTCCTTCCCGTTGCACTCGTCAGCTCGTGCGATACTCTATGGGTGGTCGTATCCGGGTCCTTCACTGGGTAGGCACAAGTGTTCGTCCAGTTTCTGGTACATTAATTCGGGATATATGCCTGAATGAAGTACTAATTCTTAAAAAGTTATAAGGAAACCCGTGTGAAAACAACGAATTAGTAGTAATTGATATTGCGCTCAATTGTCCATTTTATAATGAGGATTTTATTCCGACTTCTTGAAAATATTTCAAATTTTTGAGAGCGGGATCAACGTCCATATTTTTACCATTTAGATTTTGGATTATTTGTAAAATTACATGAACCTATCTTATGAAATGTCTATTTCAAAAACCAAATCTCAGCGTGGAAGGTGCCTTGTATTGGCCAACAAATTCTCTGTACAGCCCTTCCCTTATACATCCAAACCCAACACTTCATCACATCCAAATGCTTTCAAAAGGTCGATATCGGGCTACAGGACTGCGGTTTCTTCAAATAATACTCCTAAAAGTTTGAATTAGAATGTAATGAGCTTCCATTTTTAGATGTGTTATAAGGGTAAGTCGGTCAGGTTGTCCCATGTAAATTGCGTTCATTTTACAGCCATTGGTAGAAAGAATTTACCTTAGTAGTGCCCTGTACAGCTTGTTGTTTTTTGTATTCTCCCATGCGCGTAGTACCGATCTATGATGGAATTCGTCAGAAGCAGACAATCTCCCATCCCCATGAGAGGCTCCAGGAGCGCACCGCAATCCACCGCTAGAACGAAGAGAAACGAAGAGAAAGCATTGACAGTTCCGTATAGGGCAACTGCAGGCCACGAAACTGAAAGACACAAGCCCGAAAACGAGCAAAGGGCATTTGAACGGTAGTATCCGATCGCGCACACAATCCTCCAACAAACCACCCAACGCAGGGCAGGCAAGATGGAGGATACCTTCCCCTTGCCCACCCCGCACCGGGCAGCCCGGAAAAAGATCATGTGCCCGATCGGACGCCCCCCGCTCGTTCCCAGACCTGCATCCGCCAATCCCAAACCCCGCCGCCACCCCACACGGAACCCCCAATACCCCCTCCACGCACCACCCGCTCCAGCAATAAATCACCGTCCACTCTCAGAGCCCCCCATGGAGGCGGGAAACCATCCGCCTCTGAGAAACCTCATCACATGGAAAGGTTTATTCTGCTGCACCGAATGGTCTTTCCTAAGCGGGCCCTCCGCGTCCTATTGCTTATGTACCTGCCTGTCATCGTCCGTCTTAAAGAAACACTTTTCTATGGCTATGTGCTTCACTTCGAACAGTCAGATTACCTCGATCAAAACATTCACCCTTTTCGAAGATGGTGCAATTACATTGACTTATTATACCATTAGCAAACTAGGTATTTGTGTTATTTAGTCCATAAAACAAATGGATAAACAACATGAGTTGCCACGGAAATGAAAAGTGTACTTTTAGTCGTTTCCCTAAGATTGAAAGTAAGAAGTCTAAGAGTGAATTGCGGCCTAGCCTGCCAGTATCACACCTAATGTTAGTGCCTTTATATAAACGTTATACGACGTGGCAGTGAAAAAATGACAAGAATATGTGATACTTTCACTACTGGTCAAATTCTTGGTCTCACATGCAGGTTTATAGCATACGATAAGCCCTCTCACCGTCGGCAAGGTGTGAACTTTGACCCACGAGAGGGGGTACTGTATATCTTTTCAGCCATTTAAATCTGCCGGTAAAGACGGCATATTTCCAGCATTGCTCCAAAAGGGTGAGGCCATGCTGGTTCCATTTCTTATGAAGATTTTTAAGGCAAGCTTAAGGCTGAACTACACTGCCCATAAACGCATAACAGTCCCACGTGATTTTTCACCACTTTGAAGATAAATTCACAATACATATTTAAATTATATGTATTTTCAGTATTTCAAAAGAAAAAAACTATGTTTGTTCCTAAAATGTTGAAAAAAAATAACAAACTTTGTCTGTCCCATGTTTCAAATAAACGCATAACAGGCTCAGCGTTGAAAATATACTATTAAACATTTATTTTAGCAACTATTCAATGAAGACAAATTTAACAACAATACAAATGCAAATATTCGAATCTAAATGGCAATTATTATTTGATTTCATATGTATTACAACTTGAAGTTCGAAGAAATTTCAGAATTAACTAGTCTTTTCATCGGCATTAATTGTTTCCATCTCAACCAAATTTTCCCAGAAAACTTTCTTCTCATCGTCAATTACCGACAGAATAACATTCAACAGAGCTTTCTTCCTGTTTTGTTCGATTCCACGCGCTTGCAGTTTGAATTTCAAAGTGGTTTTCAAGTCAAACGTCTTCGATGTCACCATTTATAGCTGTTTTTTAGTGAACAGCATACCACGTTGCAAATCAGCGCCAGATTCTAATGAATCTCCGTAAATCAGCATATAGCTTTCTTTGCGAATGATGACTTGCTTTATTTTGTCCATGTAAGGACGAGGATCCATGTTGTTGAGCGTATACTGGGAAACTTGCAGCTGCGTCTCAAAAAAATCCTCAGGATGCATATCCAGCACTGCCACGTTCTTCTGTGCAACTTGCAAATCATACTTGAAGTCGGGGAATGTCGCTGGTGGGCTGGATTTCATTGCTTTTTCAACGGCTGCATGGTAACTATCATTGGAATTAATTAAAAGTATTAAGTGGAGAAACAAAACCCAGTTTTGTCATAGTCTGGCTACATAGCAACAGGCAAACATTTGAAGAAATTTTTTTCAAGATTCGATAAGCAGAGGAAATGTCGGTTCGGAGATCTCCAGAACGTGGTTCCTACGGTGGTAATGCAGGTGAAGTTCCAGGTGTCGAAGTTACGACCAGATCAAGTGCAGCAGTAGGAAACCAGCGTGCGAATTTCAATGGACCGACAAGAATTCTACCAGCAGGAGGTAGTGTATCTCTGCCCTTGGCGGAGCGATTGCGTGGCCAGGAAAACTATAGCTCCTGGGCCTTCGCGATTAAGATGGTAATGATTCGAGAAGGTACGTGGGCAGCCATCAAAACGGAGAATCCATCGGACGAGCTTTCGGAACGTGCACTAGCAACCATTTGTTTGAGCATTGATCCGATGAACTACAGCCTAGTTCAGAATGCAGTAACGGCCAAAGACGCATGGGACAGTTTAAAGGCGGCATTCCAAGACAGCGGATACATTCGGGAGTTCGGACTACTTCGGCTCTGCATCAACGTAGCCGTGCGGATAAGTGGATCTTCGATTCAGGTACGTCGTCCCACATGTGCAGAGAAATGAAGATGCTAAAAGAGACAAAAGTGGTTAGTGACAGTGTCGTAGTTGCTAACAGCATGGAGACACCGGTGGTTGCCAAGGGCAATGTGTCGATCGAAGCAAATGTAGGCGGTTCAACGGAAGTGATTGACGTTTTGGATGTACTTTGCATTCCGGAACTTGCCATGAACCTGCTATCAGTGCATAAAATTTGCAGTCGTGGTAAACGTGTTGTCTTCACTAAAGATATGTGTGAAGTACTCGACCAGACTGGCAACGTAGTGGCTGTCGGTATGCAGCAAGGTGGCTTGTACCGACTCCGCCAAAATGAAGCATATGTTTCTTGTATGACGAAACCGAAAGAAGACATCGCATTGTGGCACCGTCGCATGGGGCATCTAAACGTGCACAGCTTGAAAGAGCTTCGAGGTATGGTTACAGGTGTGCAGTTTACTGAAACAACTTTACCGGCTTGCGTGCGTTGCTTGGAAAGAAAACATCACCCTCAACCGTTCAAATCCAAAGGGAGTAGATCAACAGTTGTGTTGGAACTTGTGCACAGCGATTTGTGCAGTCCTACGGAAACTATGTCCCTCGGTGGAAGCAAATATTTTCTCACATTCATCGACGACTGCAGCAGAAAATGTTTCGTTTATTTCATTCGATCAAAGACCGAAGTACTGGAATGCTTCAAGGACTTTCAAGCGTATGTGGAAACTCAAACTGGCAAGCGAGTGAAGCGGTTGAGGAGTGACAACGGCACGGAGTATGTAAATAATGATATGAAGCAGTATTTGCGGCAATGTGGCATCCAGCAAGAAACCACCGTACCGTATAACCCTGAACAAAATGGTTTAGCCGAACGCATGAACCGGACTCTTGAGGAGCGTGCTCTTTGTCTTCTTTTCGATGCCGGGCTGGACAAATCATTTTGGGCAGAAGCAGTTGGAACAGCGTGCTATCTCGTCAATCGTTCCCCGACAAAGAGGCTTCGAATAACTCCAGAAGAACGATTTTGCGGAATGAAGCCGGATGTGTCGAATCTGCATGTATTCGGAACGAGAGTGATGACTTTCATTCCAAAGGTGCGCAGGAAGAAATGGGACTCAAAATCGGAAGAAGGTATTTTCGTCGAGTATGGAGTCGGATCAAAAGGTTACCGAGTCTACAACCCAAGAACCAAGCGAATATATGTGAGTCGTGATGTTATGTTCTTGAATGAAGGCAACAATGAAGAACAGTCAACATTTTCCGAACCAGAAGTACTACAGTTTCGAATGGCAGGGACAGACTTCGATTCGGATGTCGAGCATCACTATGCAGACACGATAGTACCGGGGAGTGTTAGTAGTTATGAACAGCTGCTACCAGATGCAGCACATGCAGCGCTCCCTCCGCAACTAAATAACCAACAATCTGTGGTAAGGCGCAGCGGCAGGGAGCGCCATACTCCAGGCAAGTACAAAGATTTTGAATTAAGCTTCAATGCTGTTTCTCAAAGCATTTACCCGTCTCAGGTATATGGCAACGTCGATCCGCAATCATATACAGAGGTGTTGCAGCGCGATGATAGTAATCAATGGCTGAAAGCGATGAATGCAGAGATGAAATCCCTGCATGATAACCGCACGTGGGAACTCACCGAACTGCCGGCAAACCGGAAGGCTTTGAAATCAAAGTGGGTGTATAAACTGAAGACCAAGGCAGATGGTACAGTCGAGCGATACAAAGCGCGGTTGGTAATCAAAGGATTTTCGCAGATCAAAGGAGTTGATTACATCGAGACGTATTCACCTGTTGTCAGATACGCTACCTGATGGCGGTTGCAGCAAGACTTGGATTGCAGATTTATCAACTCGACGCGGTCACGGCTTTTCTTCAAGGTGATCTGGCAGACGAAGAAATCTATATGGAGCAACCAGAAGGCTTTGTTGTCGATGGCGGTAAGGTGTGTCGTCTGAAGAAAGCATTATACGGGCTTAAGCAAGCGAGCAGCGTATGGAACACGAAGCTTGATGCGGAGTTAAGAAACATCGGCCTGCAACGATCGAAGCTGGATACGTGTGTCTATTTCCTGATTGAGAATGACAAGCTCCTTATCGTGGCTGTGTATGTGCACGACTTCTTGATTTTCTCCAATGACAACGATGTGGTCACAGAGTTGAAGAAACAGCTAATGTTCCGGTTTCAGATGAAGGATCTGGGGTTGGCGGACGGTGCTTGGAATGCATGTGACACGAACTGAAGAAGCAGTTATGCTAGATCAAAGGTGGTACATCGATCAGTTGCTGGAAAGGTTTGGAATGTCTGATTGCAATCCAGTTTCAACACCGTTGGATCCAAGCCAAAGATTGACAAAGGAAATGTGTCCGAAATCACTTGATGAAACAAAGAGGATGGAACATGTGCCGTTTCGTGAACTTGTAGGTGGACTTCAATTCATTGCACAGTCTACCAGACCCGATATTGCAATTGCGGTGAATGCAGTTAGCAGTTTCTGCAGCAACCCGGGAGAAGCTCATTGGACTGCAGCAAAACGTGTACTCAGGTATTTGCAAGGAACGAAAAACGTCAAGCTTGTCTACAGCAACGGGAAGCCAGAACCATTTCATGGATACACGGACGCAGATTGGGGCAATGATGTAGAAACAAGGCGGTCCATAACAGGTTATGTGTTCATGCACTCGGGTGGTGCAGTTGCTTGGAGCTGCAGACGACAACCCACAGTTGCTTTATCCACAACAGAAGCGGAGTATATGGCTATCGCAGCTGCTGGACAGGAAGCTTTGTGGTGGCGATAATTCAGGGCTGAGCTGAGTGGAGTTGAATGAACAATTTCGTTACGTTGCGACAACAGAAGTGCTATTTGTTTGACCGAAAAGGAAGTTGGATATTCAGCGCGGACAAAACACATTGATCTGCGCCATCACTTTGTTAAGGAACAATTGCAAAGGAATGCACTGGTTCTTCAACACGTTACTTCTAGTCAACAATTTGCTGATATCCTGACAAAACCAGTTCCGTTTCCCAAACTTCAAGAAATAAGGCAATATCTTGGAGTTCGTCAAATTCAGGGTTAAGCGGGGCTGTTAGTCATAGTAACCATTGTATAATTAATGAAGAAATAAACCATTCTAGTTTGTCTAACTGTTGCAACCAGACGTCTTTCCATTACAAACCTCACATTCTTCCTTCCCCAATTTTACCAGTGAAATATTCATTTCCCGCATTTTCTTACAATAAAGAGCGTTAGTAACGTCAAGTTCGTGTTCGGTGTTCTGGAAGTTTTGGTGCATAAGCTTCTCAGTGAGATCTGATGGAAGATATAATCTGTTGGGGGCATGTTCTCTACGGTAATGCGACACAGTTGGACCGTACGACTGGATATGCTTTTCAATAGCATCACGCTTTGCTGTGCTCCGTCTGTACTTCCAACGTTGCGATTTCTTAGGCTGATCTCCTTCATCAACGCACCGATAAATGATGTTGCTGTGGAATTAATTATTTAAGTTCGCATATTTTTAGGAATTGTCAGTCAGAAAAAGGTAAAATGTACTCACCCACAGTTGTCACCGTAACCGAAAGTGTTCAAAAAAAACTTCCGACACACTTTAACGGAAGAACCGTTCGAGGCCACGAGTTGAAACACATAGCTGTTGATTTTTCTTGGTCCATCTTCCTCATACATGTAACGACGCCGCCTTTGAACTTCCGTGGGCTGTACGCTCTGACGGAAGTAATTTGTCTGGTACTCTTGATTGAGGGTCCAAAACATCGTATTCAATTGAATCCGATCGTCTTTGGAAATGTTGGATCCACATTTTAACTTACACCCGCACTAATCAACCTTAACATTTCGTTTTAATTTCTTTTTTAGTTAGCTTCCGTTTTTTTGTAGATTCCATATTGGCAGTGAAGCTTCCTTCGGAATCGATGTCACTAACTGTATCCTGCTCAGAATCATCCAAAAATTTCAAGTATTGCATCCATGATGCCGAAGCTTTCTTAGCCGGAAACTGCTCGCCATTTGCCTCAAACCCGGGGACTTCATCTTCAGAACGTACGATACCGTTAACTGATTCACCATCGGCAATCGAAACCGGAACCGCCGGAACCAACCCCTCGTCTTCGGAACTGTCCTCACACCCGTATAGTTTTAAATAATCGAGAGAATACATTTTAAAACAATTGAATCCTAGCCATCTGATCACGCGAACAATAATGAAACACCATTTGGCGTTGACGGCACCATCGAGACAACGACTCTTCACGCAAAAATTGACAGTTTCTTATAGGATTATCCGGTATAGTGAAAAGATAAGACAAGCACTGTCTAGCTTCACACACAGACTGACAGATGCTTATGTGAGTTCACCATAGGAGTAAAGAGTTTACAAAATCGCCGTCAACGCTAATGCATCACAGCAAGCACTGATACTGTTATGCGTTTATTCTGACTCATTCATATACGCAAATAAACGCATGTCAATCACGTTCATATTTTCGCATGCTTTTAGGCATTATTTTGAACAAACAATGAACAAATTGTATGTAAAAGTATTTTCCAATATATATGTCAACTAATGGGATGCATATATCCAAGTTTCGCTTTCACATTGACCCAATAAAAAGGAAAATCTACGACGACTTCAACTGCGTTTTTCTCAGCTGCATGTTTTTGCTAGTGGGACTAACATGCGTTTACGGGCAGTATAGACTCGTGGAAGCATGAGGTAGGAACTTGTGAGACCAGAGCTATGTTGCGGGGACGGACGCTCCTTTGCGACTTTGCGTATTTAAAACAATTCATCTGCCAATAAATAATCTTACTGAATAAAATAAGCTAATAAAACACATATCTCGAGTACTTTTTCAAACAGACGTATCTGATTTTGTAAACAAAGAGGGGAAGTAAGATTCAAACGTAAATTTCTCAAAACTCTCAGTACCCTCACGGAAAGTAGCATCACCATCATGTGAAGGAAATGTTATTCCTTGTGTTGATGGCCATAGTTTGCGTAAAATTGCTAAGGGTTTCATGAATTTTACGTTTGCATTTTACTTCCCCTCTTTGTTTACAAAATCAGATACGTCTGTTTGAAAAAGTACTCGAGATATCTATTAAAACTAGTTCAACACCGTTCTTATCCGATTCGCGAAACGTCCAGATGGTGCATTAAACTCAACCAGTTCTTCGACTGCAGTAAACGCAGGAATACCTACATGCTGAAATAGGTTCATTGTATCCAAACACAGTTCGGTGAAAAATTGGTTGCAGTAACGTTGAGTTCCGTAAGGTTCTGTTCTGTACACGAAAGATCAACATAGAAAGTAGTTCGGGGACATCAGCTTCACCATTCAACAGTTTACCAATAAACAACGACTACTATATTTTTCGACGTCGTTCCAGCGTGTCCAAACCTCGTAGTCGGCATCTATCAGGATACGGTAGCAAGTTGTCAGCATCTCACCACGGCAAGATTTCCAAAGCCAGACGAATAAACCGCTTCTGAACTCGTTCTATTCTGAGGCACCACGTGACCTGGTAAGGCTGCCATACCACCGACGCGTTTTCCAAAATTGGACGGACAAGTGACTTCCAGCAGTATCCTTCGCCACCTTGGAAATGAAGCCCAACTGTCGAGTTGCTTTTGATATGATCGCAGAACGGTGTTGTTCGAAAGTCATTTTTGAATCTAGTTGAACTTCCAGATCAGTCACACTGGTAACTCTACTAAGAGTATTGCCATCATTGTAGTAGTCAAACAAAATAGGACTCTCCATAAGGTGAAACGTGATTATCTGACATTTATCCACGCTATCAGTTTGTTTCTCTGACACCACTTAGAAAATGAACTCAACGAATTTTGCAGAAGTAAGCAATCTTGATGTACAACTTTGAATCATATACGTAGACCACTTTGAAACCTTTGTGCAAAATCAAAGCAGCATCATTGAAAAACAAGATAAACAATAGCGGGCCGAGATTGCTGCCTTGTGAAACTCCAGACTTGTTAGAAAACGGCTGTGATACACAAACGTCTATCTTCACCCGCAAGTCACGGTCCGTTAGGTAGGATTTTAAGCAAAATACCAATTGCGTAGAAACTCCAAGGCGTGACAACTTGTGCAGCAATATTTCATGATGATGTTGTTTTGAGAAGGAAATAATTTCTCATCGCCATGAGGCTCTAGAAGTAGACAGCAATTTTTTGCTAGAACAAAGTTGTTAAGAGAAAGTATTGATAGTTCCGTTAGCGCACGGCAGGCGGTGAAAATTGAATTGAAGTAGTTTGAAATTTGAGCGGAGGGCATTGCGAGGTAGTATTTCGAAATAGGCACACACTATTTTACCAAGTATCCCCATACGGGGTAGGTCAAGGCATGAACGAATGCACCACCTTGACCCGCGTATGGGAGAATACAAAGAAAGACTATATCAATATTTCATGGTCAATTTTATCGAACGCTGCTTTCAAGTCAGTGTAAACTACGTCAACTTGCACCTTACTTTCCAAACTTGCAATGCACTTCGACGTAAAGCTCAGTAGGTTGTTGGTAACCGATCGTCCAGGCAAAAATCCGTGTTGATCGATAGATGTGTAGCTTTTGTAACGTTAAAAACAATTCCACAAACAATTATCTCAAACAACTTCGAAACGGCTGACAAACTTGTTATACCTCGATAGTTAATAACATCGTTGCGATTCCTTCATTTTGCTTGCTGGAGTGAACGATTGAAAACATTACACAATGGTTGTGCTAAAACGGCAATACAACGACAAATTACAACTGCAGGCAAACCATCAGGGCCTGGACATTCTACCTGCTTTGGTGTAATAAAGATCAAACATTCATGTTGACCGTTAACTGAGTGTTCGATGATTTCTAAGTGTAATGCTTGTTTAAGCTCAAATGAACGCACAATGATAACCTAATTTAATTCTGCATTGTATTTTTCTTTCGCATGAAAATAACGCCAAATAATAGATATTCTTTTACGATCAACACTAAAAAGTCTCTATTTTATACCTCAACTTAACCTGCTCGAACGATCGTTTTAGTTTCGCGTGAATAAGGGCGGGAATTTCTGCATTGCGTTTAATTCATTTCATCTCACACGAATGAAACTTGAAGGAAACCCCAAGACAGTGTGGGAGGATTCTGGGATCACCATTCAAAGTCCCATTCGGAAGATTTGTTTGCTCACTACTGTTGACTAATTACTGCAACTGGTTTTCTATGCTGAGGCGAGTAGATGCCTTAAGCAGCTTCCTTGGCCAAGCGTTCAGCCTTCTCGACTACTTCCTCAATTGGGCCAACCATGTAGAAAGCGACCTCGGGCAAGTGATCCAGCTCACCGTTCAAGATCTTGGTGAATCCCTTGATGGTTTCCGCCAGAGGGACCAGCTTGCCGGCATGACCGGTGAAGACTTCAGCAACCTGGAAAGGTTGCGACAGGAAACGCTGGATCTTACGAGCACGAGAGACAGTCAGCTTGTCGTCTTCAGACAATTCATCCATACCCAGGATAGCAATGATATCCTGAAGGGACTTGTAATCCTGTAGAATCTTCTGGACACCACGAGCGATATTGTAGTGCTCGGCACCGATGATGTTCGGGTCCATGATACGGGAAGTGGAATCGAGGGGATCCACGGCAGGGTAGATACCAAGTTCAGCAATGGCACGCGACAACACAGTGGTGGCGTCCAAATGGGCAAAGGTTGTAGCCGGAGCAGGATCAGTCAAATCGTCAGCCGGCACGTAGATGGCCTGCACCGAAGTGATGGATCCCTTCTTGGTGGTGGTAATACGTTCCTGCATGCTACCCATATCAGTGGCCAGTGTTGGTTGGTAACCGACAGCAGACGGGATACGACCCAGCAGGGCAGATACCTCGGAACCGGCTTGAGTGAAACGGAAAATGTTGTCGATGAAGAGCAGTACGTCCTGTCCCTCCTGATCACGGAAGTATTCGGCGACGGTTAGACCAGTCAGGGCGACACGGGCACGGGCGCCGGGGGGTTCGTTCATCTGGCCGTACACCAGGGCGACCTGCGGGAGGTAGATAAGGTATTGTTGATCAATGTTTGTTGCCATACAATTGGGGTAGGTGAGCTTGTTTTTTTTATGATGAAGATGAAACGGTGAGCAATCCGTAAAATGAAGTTGTACGTAGCACATTTTTCCATTGCTTATTAATGATTTCAAATACTTTGAATTAGGTTTCTTGCTATACTATAGAATATTCTTTGGGCCAAAAGCTAAAGTTATTTAGATAAATATAATTTATCAAAGAAGATCACACATGAACCAACTCCAAATTATTATGTCAACATTATCGGCAGTTGACTTCAAAAGGTTAGACCTTTTGACCGAGAAGAACAAAGAACCACATTCCGTAAAAGCCATCATGCTTCGCTTGGTTGTTTTTTTTCCTCTAATTTCCGGCTCGTTTATTCGACAACTATGTAAAGTAAGTTTTTATCATTAAGATTCTTAACCTCCTGAGCTATTTCGCGTCATAAAAACGGATTTAGTAGTTTTTTTTTATTTTGTCGACCTGGATGCCAGACCATTCTTCTTCTTCTCCTTCTTCTGTCGGGGTATAAACTCACTGCGACAATTTATTGACCTATTGTGGTAAGACCCATTTGTCGTGCGCAGTTCATTTCTACACCCACCAGTATTTAGGACTGGAGGTTGTTTTTTAGGCCTGCGTTATACCTCAGTCCGGAATACCATCCATAATAAATGCTACTACCTTCTTGGGATTTATATTCCACCAGATATCTCGAGGTTGCATAATGCAACTCCCGAACTAACGCTTCCTCTTATTAAAGAGAAAACTGCATTCACAAAGGAGATGCTCTGAGGATTCAGTTTTGAACCAACAGAACCGACATTCTTCAGAATGAATCTTCTTTAGCTTCATTAGGAAGTGTCGGGATGGGCAGTGGCCGGTTAATAAGCCTACATACACACTTAATTCGCGCCTGCTAAGTTTCAGCAGTGCGTTGGTGTTTTTCACGCTTGGAACAATGAATCTTTTTGACTGGTTTATTCCAGTTGCAGTGTGCCAATTTGTTCCTACAGTCTGTTTCTCCCAGTTTCTAAGCTCCATCGATAATGCACTTGAGGATACTCCACAGAAAGGTTCTGGTCCATAGAAGGTACCCAGAGACCCCTCCCTAGCAAGTTGGTCAGCAACTTCGTTGCGTGCAATGTAACTATGACCTGGTACCCAGAATAGGTTGACCCTATTCTTTGAAGCCAGTTCTTTTAGTAATTCAATGCATTCCCACACAAGCTTGGAATAGCACTCAAATGCGCTGATAGCTTTCAAAGGCGCCTGGCGAATAACTCCTGTTATCGATAGAGTTGCTAAACGTTGCAGTTTAGGCAGCTGTCTTTGAGCTGAATTTTTCTGGGCCACCAGACTAGAGAAGCATACGGTATCTTGGGTCTTATGATTGCCAGATAAATCCTGTATGACTCCTAGATATTTAACTCGAGAGGAAAAAGTTAACTGTACCCCATCTCAAGATGGTGATAAGTCTTTTTCTTATAAAAATTACAAGAGTTGTTTTTGAAGGGTTTACATTCAGCCCCTCCCTCCTGCACCAAGCAAGAGTGTAGTTTAATGCTGATTGCATTCTGTTTGGTAACGTTGCATCATGGCATCCGCGTAGCCTATGACTTCATAACCCATTGCCACCAAGTTATTCAGCAGATCATCAACAATTAAAGACCACAAAAATGGTGAGAACACACCTCCTTGCGGACAGCCCTTTGATGTACTTACTTCAACTGTTGATTCGCTTAGTCTAGAGACAATGCAGCGATGTGTCAGCATTGCAGTGATCCAGTGTACGATGGAGCCATGAAAGCCCCGTGTATTCATAGTTGAACTGATTGAAGCATGTGAAGCATTATTAAAAGCACCTTCAATGTCAAAGAATGCACAAAAGGCCACTTCCTTGTGTTCGATGCTTTTTTCTATTTATTGTGTCAACGTGTGCAGAGCTGATGCCTTTGGAATAGGCAAATTGTAACTTGTTCAGCTCGTGAATTTTCAAATACGAGCTTTTAATATGATCACCCAACATTTTCTCCATTATTTTTAATATAATGGAGGTTAGACTTATGGGTCTGTATGCCCTAACTAGTGTTTTATCCCTTTTGCCGTTCTTGGGTATGCCAGACCGTTACTTTCTTAATCAATATATGAAAAGGAAATCAATTGATTAACACAAATAATCATTATATCTAAGTATAAAACCTCTTCGCAAATATCAGTTTGCATACATAAGAATCTTTGGTAACAGGGTACACGCGGAACTCGAAAGATCTTTTCAAATTATAGAAATTTTCTTTGACATTGGAGGAGCGCATCTCATAATTTGATGATAAAAGCAATGGCAGAATTAGTTTTCGATGAGTGCACAGTGTTTTGGATCAATGAGATGTAATAAAAAAGAGAAATAGGTATCAGTAAAACTTGGAAATTCATTCACCGGCAAACCGACGCACAGTGATTCCATTCCATATAAAAGGGGGGGAATGTCGAAAAATGGATTATACATAACTAAATTATGTGTTTCAAGGTAATTTTGGACCGTTGATTGCAAATACGCTATCTAAATTGTCATATTAGGCCACACTTACAAGATATGGCCACTTTATCATTGCCTGGAATATCCGGAACAAACAAATAAATGGTAAATTCATTAGTCTTATCCAAAAGCAATACGCAATAGAATTAAAGTGATGTGGGAACGATTTATTGTCTTGATTGACCATTGCATGGTCTTTCGAAAGTTCAGAAACATCCATAATATTTTATAATTCAGTAATTCCATACCAAAGAGATTAAGTGGAGCTTAGAATTTCTCAATATTTGGAAAGTTTGTTACTTTTCAGAAAATGTAGGTATGACTAGAATTTTTCATTCTGTCATTAGAATGGCCATTTTGAGATAGGGCGTTGTTAAAATTTCAGAAAATATATATTTTTCAAAGAATTTTAACTTTTGAACCAATTTTGGATTTTTTTTAAATTCATGATTAAAGAAAAGGAATAATAAGTTAAAATTTCAAGAAAAGTATAAATATTAAAACATACAATCTAATCATTGGAATCAGTTGTAGAAATCTCCAATTTTTATTATTTTGGAGGCCGCTAAAATTTTCATGTAAATTTCAATTAGGAAAATTCGGAAGGCTTTTCGCATTTTTGGGGTTTAAATTGGCCTTCTATCGCAGATAAACAAGTACAAAACTTAATCCGCATGCTTTCTGCGACGCATCAAACATGGTTAAAAGAATTTAACGTGTCAAGTGACAACAGTAACAAGATTTATCACATCGAAAATGCGAAGTGGCAATGCAGGAGTTGGAAGGCAGGATCATTTCGCCTTAAGCATCCCGGGCCTTGAATCATCAGTCGGTTTTCCAAGCAATCTATATCTTTTCTTTGTATAAAGGTATGGTAAAAATCGCGTGAGAACGAAAGTGATACACAACTCTTCAGATAGTTCGGATATTTCATATGATCAGGACCATGAAGTGGCCTGTCATAATCACACATGGGTTACAGTGAATTCGGTCTCACATTACATGTAAATTTATTTGAAAATAAAGACCTAAATTGATCTATCTATCGGGAGTCTGACCCTTTTTACACTTCCATGGGAGTACTAAATGTATAGATAACACTTAAGTTTAAAATTGTCAAAAGCGATGCATTTTAGTAATTCGACCGTTATTTATTTTAGAATATATTTAAAATCAAGTTATATGTCGGTTTATCGGTGGTTCATCCAACACCATTGCAAGTGCTGTAAAGGGGTGTCCGCAAGAGGGCGTATTATCAACTCTACTTTGGTCTTTTATAGTAAATGATCTTCCCAAAACGGAATGGTCTGATACACTAAGTATAACACTACTACAATACTAAATAAAACCACCTTAAGTAGCCGCAAACTTGTAACAGCGTTGAAAGAAAATATATTTAGCTTTGCTATAAGAGTTGTTGCAGCTATTTTCTTGGCCTCAGTTTTGAGATGTAATTTTTCGAATCCAGATAACACCACAAAGCAGACTTGAAGCACCTCTAAATGTATCGAGTATCTCTAGTAGCGATCACTCAGTAGAACGTCATCTAGACAAAGTTCAAAAAATGGGGAATACAACAGATCAAATAATTGTTACAGTGATCGATATACAGTGAAGTACCCATATTCTGCGTACGTAATTCCCTAATTTTGCGCATTTTAAAACATTCTAAACTTATGTTTAGTTGAATATTATTTGAATTTAGCTCTATGCAAATAGATGTTGTCCCTTTGCGTATGGGATAAAATATAAACTTGACAATATTGCAATTAACTGCAAAATTTTGGCACTGCGCAGAATTAGGGTACTTCATTCAAAAGGGATTCCAAATCCGTTTGATATGCAAATGTTTATACATTATTTTAATCTTCTTTGGTCGATTATCTGCCACTTTTTGCCATAAGATCACCGAATCTCCACGAATCTTACAAATTTAATATCTAGAGCAAGAACATGGGCGTACCATCTGTCTTAGGGAAAAAATTGTCGGGATGTTATTATTCCATCGGACCTCTTGTATTTACGCTTATGATCAATAAGCCGTCAATGGCCAAATTCGAAACTCAAACAATGAGTCAACTTCATTCAAATGTCAACATTTCTCGGAAAGTTTCAGGAGCTATAATTGTTAGAGTGGGTCATTATTTGTCATCATTTGGTCCCAAATGATAATCATTTGTTGTAATCTTATTTCCGCATTTCAGATGAATTTTGTATGGAAAATAGTATGAGTAAATCAACTTTTTGATATTTTCATTGCTAGATAGCACAACAAATTAAATTGAAAACCAATCTATTCTCGTTGCAAACTGAAATTTTGAACCTTAGAACTGGTGTCACTTCACGGCGAAAACGAATCAAGGTGAAAAAATCGATGTACAAAACACATGGAAATGGTCTTTGTTACAAATGTTACGGGTGAAGTTTAAACCGTATTAAGGCCCTTTTCCGATTGACGAGTAGAATATAATGATACATTTATGTACATTGTTTTAAATGAAAAAATAATGCTCGATAATGGTGATGATTATATATTACTTGCATCTAAACAGTCATAAGTTGGTAGTTGTTATGCAAAATGCCTTGGACCTTAACTTTAAATGTTTAAGTACCAGTTAGTATGAATCTTGTTGTGTCATATCAGCAACAAACAGCGGGAACGATCCATACTTATCCTGGTTTGGTAGTTATCTTTAAAATACCTTTCATTGCAGTTCAATTACTCTAAACTAGACAGCTCGTATGTTTACAAATCAAACATTGGTACTTACTTTACACTAAATTCCCATTTTATGTTTTTTTTAGCAAAATTTAGTAGATATTTTAGTTTTATAAACAATTAACTGATAAAACGAGCGTTCTCAAGTGAAAAAAGGGTTTTAACGTGTTATAACTAATTGGTCAGAGCAGACGGTATTATATAACCACCATGTTCGTAACAATAATCAAACAAACACAAATGAGCATAGCAAAATGGAAATGCTTATCAATGGAAATAGAATCGTCAGAGTAACAAAATAAAATCGATAAAACAATACGCATGATGCCCACTTACCTTGGAGGTCTTGTCCTTAAGGGAGATGACACCACCCTCAATCATCTCGTTGTACAGATCGTTACCCTCGCGGGTACGCTCGCCGACACCGGCAAACACAGAGTAACCACCATGGGCTTTGGCAACGTTGTTGATAAGCTCCATAATCAGTACAGTCTTGCCGACACCGGCACCACCGAACAGACCGATCTTGCCACCCTTGGCGTACGGGGCCAGCAAATCAACGACCTTGATGCCGGTAACCAGAATTTCCTGCTCGACGCTCATGTCAATAAACTCCGGAGCTTCGGCGTGAATGGCAGCTCGCAGGTTGGTATCGATTGGGCCGCGCTCGTCGATCGGCTCACCAATTACGTTGATAATGCGACCGAGAGTTTCGGCACCGACCGGAATCCTAATCGGAGATCCGGTATCCAGAACGCGCTGGCCACGAACTAAACCTTCGGTACCGTCCATGGCAATGGTACGGACGGTGCTCTCTCCCAAATGTTGTGCAACTTCCAGCACCAAACGGGAGGAACGGCCCTGTACTTCCAGAGCATTCAGAATTGGTGGCAGATTGTCATCGAACTGGACGTCCACGACGGCACCGATAACGGCCACTACCTTACCCTGGGCTGTGGCAGCCGCTGCTGCAGCCTTAGCAGCATAACCACGGGCCAAGACCTGTTCGGCCCGGGTTGCGACGGTCACCACCGTTTTCATCGAGGAAAACATCTCTTTTTCTGGTTTCGAACTCGCACTCTACGTTTAATGGATCCTCAGTCTAAAATCAGCACAGAAAACAGAAGAACACATTAATTTTCCACCCAAAAACTGTCCATTATCTAATATGGAGGTGATTACGCAAACACTCTTCGGCAGTCGGTCCTGTGTCTCTCTCGGCGCGTTGAACACACTTACCCTTATGACATTCGGTCCAAAAATGAAGGAATCTCTCGTCGAAAATGTCGTTCGTCTCGAAGTGTGTTGCTGCGGCGAGTGATGATGAGAAGAGCAGTGCGGTCTAGATCCAAGATGTCTGCCAGTCGTCGGATGAACTAACCGAGAGAGGGAGAGTTGGGTCCATTCGACATAGAGCGAATAGCTAAATCGACATTGACAAACAATTCTCGAATATTTTTTCAAAAGGACGTACACGCTAAGCTCAGTTTACCCATAATGGCAAAAAAGTGCACATACTCATTTATGGGTAAAGTTGACTTTACCCATATTGAAGTAAATACGTATGGGAAAAATACTCAAATATGGGTAAGTAGAAACAAACCCACAAATGGGTATATGCAGTTTTAGCGATTATGGGTATTCTTTACCCATATTTGGGTAAACTGATCTTAGCGTGTAAGTTACACTTGGACGAAGATGAGCAAATCAGCGCCAACATTAGATGAGGGCGAATCAGAGAACTGAAGAGAGCGATAGTTCTTGAAGCCAGCTACTTTTTGTGTGGCGCTAGTGACGATTTGAACATTTTAGGCTTGGTTCACAATGGTTTATATTTCTTTGCAATATTTCTTCTACCAAACTACTAGTAACGGTAATTAAGGTACAACATTATAATACCTGGCTGATAAACAATCGATATTGTCTTTTTAATAAACACTGCACTAAGTACAACACGGAATTTACTTTTGTTCAAATCAAATTAACGACAAAAAACGACGATTATTGTTCGTGGATGACAGCCGCTTCAGTCCTGTGGGGCGAATCTGCTTTTGTAAATAATGGCTTTCGTAGTTATTTTCTCTTGAACAAAAGGTCACGAATACAAATTAAGCACTCTTTGAGGAAGAAGAGCTTTATCTCTATCCGCTGATATATTAAATTTAAAGGAATTTTATTCAACTTCCGATAAATTAGCAGAGAGTGTTTGTTTACAAAATGAACTGTACAATAGGGGCATTATTTTTATTTTATTTCGATTTTGCTGAAAATGTCTTTATTGAGTAGTTGTGGTTTTTCCTATATCATACAACAAACCTCTTTTAATGAGAATTACATTTGATTTTTTTAGAACCATTTTAAAATGTTCGTCCTCTACTTTAACAAGGGAGCTGTCAGATTTATTACCACTCGGTGTCTTTTTCTTTTTTCAACATGAAGTCGTCAATTACCAAGCGGAATTTTGATAATTGATCTGCATGGAACGAAGTGTCATCTTCACTTACGGAACCCGGATAAAAATAACCATACAATTACAATAAAATAATATAAAGTAACATTTAAATCTATTGCCGACCATGAATCTTATTGTTCATGTATCAGGTATATGAAAAATGAATATTGTTATTACAATAGATCTACTATTCACCCTATATTCTAGAATTTTCAACAAATGTGAAACAATAAAATCAATAGTAATTGACTCAATTTGTTCGGAGAAAAACGATTTTTTCTATAGTTAAGATACATAACAACCCCCTGATTCTATTGTCGATATCGCAATTTTCATTAGATTCTATTGTGGAAACAATAACTTTTATTGCCATCTTATCGTCATGAACAATAAAGTCAATTTTACATACGATTGATTCTATCGTATGGTTACAATACATTTAATTGTAAATCTCAGAAAGTAAAAGTAACAGCTCCCATTAGTTTGCGTAGAAACCTTACAAATTCCAATTTTATTTTTTGTTCTTTTCAGGTGGATACTATAGTCACTAGATTCATAGTCTGGCGGATACAATGACGGGAGCCAATTTGAACTGTCACTTGGCGGAGCCAATCGAGCATTTCTCGAGTAATTTATGTTAAGGCCTAAAGTCATTTGTAAACAATGACTTTAAACCTGATTCTCACGAATTATGAGAATCCCACAATATTTTGCTACTCAATATGGTATAACTAACGTTCTTCTACCAAATGCTGCTTTCATTTCACGAGAATGATTTAAGATTCAAGAGAAATCGATATTTAAAGTCATTGTTTACAAATGGAATTTAGGCCTAACATTAATTACTTGAGACATGCTCGATTGGCTCCGCCAAGTGACAGTTCAAATTGGCTCCCGTCATTGTATCCGCCAGACTATGAATCTAGTGACTATAGTGGATACTGCTCCAAAAATTAAGTTTTGATACTAAACTTTTGCGTTTCAGTAAACGGAATTTAACATGGGTTTGGGATAGAAAAAGGTATTTCTTTCAAACACTCCCAGGTAACCAATAAGCAGTTCCAAAGCGTCTTTACGGCAGCCTATCAAGCATTAAAGTCGCCGCAAATGCAACATAAATGCCACTTTTGGCCCAATATACGGCTGCTTTACTGCAATGCTTTGATAATGCTTCATTAATGCTATTCTGCATTCGAAATGCTTATTACAGGCTACAAGCATTTAAATAGCATTTGAAATACAGCTTCACAACCTAGGGGTGTCTCACTGATATCGAGCGCAGCAAATTTGAATCAGACTGCATCACTTCAAAGTAAATAATCTCGATTTCCTCGATTTGTAATTTTCGATCGATCTAGTAGCGCGGTCAATTTCATTGTTTTGTTTATCTGCTCACAACGAAACGGCAATTACGCGATGATGTTGCAGCGGCTGGGAATACTTGTGGACGAACAACAATTCTTCGATGGGACAAACCTCCGAAATAATGAATTCGAGTTTGTCAGCATCGGTACCACTTTCGATGGACAAATTACAACCAGAAATATTAAATCAACCAGGCATACCAGGCATGTCCAACTAGATACGGCGGAAAAATGTCTGATCCTGAGTGAGATGCGTCTCATTGTGACGACACTGGAGTTTCATGCGCAAACCCAACTGAAACCCGTAATTCTGCATTCGCATTTGTGACTACAAGGATCGAGCTTGTCGATAATTACTTACAGCTAAATGAACCGCCGCAATAAACCACAAATCAATGGAATTCAGCGGAATTGATTTTTGAACCTGATTTAGATTCGACTCATAGTGACAACCTTATATTCCCATGCAGGACGGAGATCGAAGTGGAAGAAGTATTTCCTGAAAAAGTTTCCATTAACTTTCATGACGCTAACCGAGAGCAACTACCAGCTCGAAAGGCTTATTTAGCTTCCCGATCATTCCGTAATTTCAGTGGCACTTTAAAACTTAAAAGCATAACCAGTACTTTCAAGCACACATTTGTGGTAATGGACGATGATGGAAAAATCTACAAAATAAAAATTGAAATGCTTATATGGTTGGTTACTGTTGGGAAACGTCAACGTCTGACATTGCTGAAAGCCGAGTCGTTGCTAAACTCGACTACTGCGTCGCATGTTCTGTGCAGTAATGTGCAACGAATTGAAGTTGATGCAGTAACTTCGAATAATTCGAGTAAGCTTTATTAAATATATTTGATCGAATTCATGTGAGACGCCCCTTGTTCACAACCGATACCTTTCAAGATGCTGATATAATTCTAATGTAATACTAGTAGCATCTGAAATGCAGATTTAGGGTTGATTTACTGCATATGCTAATGCTTATTGGTTGCCTGGGCTATACCAACCATAAGTCGCTGCTGGCCTTAACACGAAGAAAGGACGATTTCCCTTTTTGATAAATCTCGAGTAATAATTAAAATTAATCATGATTAAGGCCTAAAAGCCAATTGTGAACAGTTACTTCAGACGTTGATTTCCCACGAGGCACAAGACTCCAGCGATAAATGAAAAAGAACTCGGCTCCGTTATGCCTATGGCACTTGAGCCTCATAAAAAAACACGTAAGATAAAAAAAAGACTCCAGCGATATCCTGCCACACCACAAGGTATAGCAAACATTCTTCAATATGACACTGCTTTCAATTCGCAAGAGTGAGATTCCAAAGAAATCGACGTTTAAACCTAGACTTACTCTAAGACAAGTACTGCCGGTGGACGCATTACTGTCCCATCTTACAAATGATCAATTTCGGAAAAATGCATAGTCGATTTGTCCCACTTGAAAATTGGACGCATATTTGTCCCACTAGAACAAAAAATGCTCCTAGTGGGATAATTATGCGTCCATATTTCAGATGAAAAAAAAAATCACACACGTTTTTTACGACTTTTCTAGAATTAACAACGCCTTTTTGCATTATATTTTGAAAGTACTTATCAAAGTGTTGTAATTGTCATAAAAAAATCTAAAATTTCCAAATGTCATATGGGACAGATATGCTTCCACCGGCAGAGTAGGTTCCATACACAAACGATTTTTTTCTTGGCTCAGTCAGTACTAGCACATCGGTCGCAAGCTCGGTCCCAAGCTTAATAATGCGCCCCTAATAATGAACTCACACGAACACACTCTCAAATATTCTGTCAAAATAACACAGCAAATCAAAACAAAGACGCAAATATGTACAGCAAGGTGCTGACTTCAAGGTTTATTTCGGACCAAGGGGTTCTACAACAGTGAACCAATTTCAAATCGCTAGTTGCATATTGATTGTTGGTTTAAAGGCGTTGTTTACAATTGGCTTTTAGACCCTAATCATGAATTGGCCGAAAAATGTTTTTTTGTGAAAGTAAAAGTGCTAACCAGGAACCTGGTAACCCTGTGCTATTTACTAGCGTTTGACGGTATGCAACATAATATCACAGAGAACAGACGTTCACCTTTGATCTGCTACTTGTGTAAAACTTTAAACCGACATTTCAAATGTATGTCGTTATGCTCCTGGTAGGCGGCGCTGCAGTTGTGCGATAACTGTCATGTCAATGTTTTTATTGATAAAACCTAGCACATACCCTGAAAAGTTTTGTTTGTTTTTCACTGCACTTGCTTTTTATACCGGCTGCGCATATTAACTTTTACACGTTTTTCAAGAAATGGTATATGGGCTTCAATGTCTGTTCTCTGTGATAATCACGGTATAAAATTTACATGTCAGGTATCTTCGGAATTTTGATAGTTGGCAACTTACACTATATGAATCTTAATTAGATTTGGTTTAAGGACTGAATATCAAGATGTTAGGGATCTGGAAATGTAAGTTTGAGATTCTTCATACTAAATCCCATACAAACTTTGAATAGCGTGTGCAAAGCCAAATTAAAACCAAATGTGTTCAAATTTTTTGGAAACTATCAGAACCCAAATTGGCGTCGATTAAGGTTAGGGGAGCAAAAATTTCGAAATTTGCATCAGCCTACTGTACACGTTTCAGTGACTCAATTTCTTTAATAATCAATAACGGCGCCGGCCACGTCCTTGTTGAAAATAGGGAAGGAAAGTTAATGTGACATTTGCTGATTAGGGACCGTGTTCACCTCTGCATCCCCACAAAGGTCACAGGAAGAATGTTTTTCTATGTTAGTAGGGTAGGGCTCGATGGTCCAGGATTCACCTTGATAAGTGATGTGATCATATAATATAGTTCATTTAATTCAGGGGACAAAAAGGATAACAATTACCTGTTTCACTCCACGTGTTTGAGAGCACGTACCAGCTCTCAATTGTCCTTAAATCTCTTGCGAGGTCTAACTGGTTAGTGTTCTGCTTTTGCCGCGGTACCTAAATGATGCCTATCCAAAACGGTCAAGCTTGCCTCATATGGCATTGCAGGTGAACGAAAGAAGCATCGTATCTCGAACTTAACTCCTCCATCTGTGGAACTGTATATACAGCAATGCCATGTCGGTAATGGAACTGGTCCGTGGTGGAACTGGTTTACCAAGAGAGGATTGCCGAACATCGGTGTTTGTAGGATACAGGGTGTCGTGAAATTGAGTTTGGTAAACAGGTACAAGCCGGTTGAACCAAGAATGGCTACGGTGGTGATACATTTAAGGGTCAAACACGAATTACTCCGATAATAATTGTGTTATAATATCGGAAAACACAACGGAAGAAAATGCACGTCAAACTTGCTACCCTAACCTGAATAACCGAAAAAGTTCGAATCCAAAAATGTATCGGAATAAGGTGACGTCCAATCGTATAATTGCTTCATTACTGAAAAAACAGCCTTTCTCTTTCCATCCACGAAATCGTTAACACACCTATCGTGATCAATGTTGTCAATATTGTAAATTGAATTTTTCGACAACTAATTATCTTTCCTCTTAGGAAAAACGACAAATAAATCAGAAAAATGGAAAGCGCTCACCCGGATAATCAGCAACAACCAGCCAACGTGTACCAATCGGATCGTTTTCGAAATCCTTTTACACCGGATTTTGGTTCTAGTCAACACACAAGTGATGTTTAGGTATGACTCTGGTCATAAACACAGCATCCACTATCACACGCGACGGTTATTATTATTTGATCACACAAAAAGTACTGAAAAAAAAGTGACAGCTCACCAAAGCCCAACCGCTCGTGGTCAGAGCTTGCTCCGATCCTCAGAACGTATCATCTACATTTGTAACAGTAAGTGTTTAGAGTGTGCAAAGGGACAATATGTATTCAATATATGTATGTATTTAACAATAATGCCTTAGCAGTGGTTGCAGTAATGTGTTCTTTGAAGCTTAGCTTGCAATCCATTACTACTCCCAAGTCTTTCATTGAAGATACACGGTCCAATTTGATGCCGTTTACTCCGTAATCGTATATCAGTTGCCTCTGAGTTTTACTGAAACTTATCACCTTACATTTCATCGCATTCATCTCCATTCCATTTGAAACGCACCAATTCGCAATGGTGTCAATATCTTGCTGTAAAGCTGCACAATCAACCAATGAGCTGATCCTCCGGTAAATTTTAAGATCGTCGGCATACATAAGCTGCGAATTCAGACGGTGGCTCAAGTCGTTGACGAACAGAATAAAGATCAAGGGACCGAGGTGGCTACCTTGAGGCACGCCGGAAGGTGTTGCAAAACAGCTTGGCTTAATGGAGCTAAGCTTCACGTAGGCGGATCTGTCTAGTAGGTATGACCGTAACCACATGATGAGCCAATTAGGAAATCCTAGTTTCTTTAGCTTTTTCATTGACAATTCGTGAGGTACTCTTGGAAAAGTCTACGTAAATACTGTCAACTTGGCAGCGCTTTTCCAAACTGGAGTTCAGTGCGCTAACATATGCCATTAGGTTTGTAGCAGTAGAGCGATTCTTCACGAAGCCGTGCTAATACTGCGAGATGATGGGCTTAGCAGCAAAGAATCGAAATAGGTCGGTAATTCTTTACATCATGGATGTTTCCAACTTTGTGTATGGGAGAGACCGCAGACAACTTCCATACATCCGGAAAGGTAGTCTCCGATAGCGACAGGTTGAATAACAAACACATAGTGGGTGCAAGTAGCTCAGCACATCGACGAATAAAAACGGGAGGGTAGCCTATCTGACCCAGGACCTTTCGAAGGGTCAACAGTTCTCAGTGCACTACTGACATCTGCTACGGTGAAGGTTGGACACGGAAATTGTATATCGTACGATGGCAAGTGATTCAAGACCTCCGGAAAACTCGACGCAGATTCAGCGTCGTAGACAGATTTGAAGAAATCAGCGAAAAGTTCGACTGAGCCTTCGAGGTCTCGACTGGTTGAGCCATCGGAAGAAATTTCCGCCGCGATCGACTGTGTGTCTTTTCTGCTTTTAACAAAGCGCCAGAAAGAGGAGGGATCCACCTTAACTTCGTCTTGGATTCGGAAAATATACTCACGAAAAGAAGAAGATACTCATTCGGCGTATTCAGCCTCGAGCCTGCGAAGAATTGAGCTGTTTTCAGCAGGTCGATGACGTAGAAACCGGCGGCGAGCTTTACGAAGAACGTTACGCCGATGTCGAAGCTCGGTATTCCACCATGGTTGTTTGTTCGAGCGGCGAGGATAACGTCTGTGGAGAGGACAGTTTCTGCTTATGGTTCTGAAAATCACGCCGAGTCGAGACGGCTCGCTCTCACACACGAGGTGATAATTGTCGCCTCGTGTGAGGTGACTCTCCATTTGATTTGTACGGAGAGTCACCTCACACGAGGCGACAATTGTCACCTCGTATGTGAGAGCGAGTCGTCTCGACTCACACGCCACGCAGAATAAGGCTGAATGTGTTATGTAAACCATACATAAAATTTCCGGCCATTTTCCCATCCGTTTAATTTTTATTTCTATTAACCTCGCGAGTAATCGGTTCTATCGCCCTAAAATAACTTATGTAGGTATCTATATAAATAAAAATGAGTTGGGGTTTCCTTTGTCAAGAATTAACTCGCGAGCGGAAGGACCGTTTGGCAAGATTTTTGCTTTGTTGGATTCGTCTTGGACACCATATGATGGTTTGAAACCCCTTCCTTCTCTGGAAAGGGGGGCTCTCGTACAAATGAAACAGAAGTTTCTGCATATCTCAAGAATCAATCAAGCAAATGGAACCAAATTTGGCATGTGGGGTTTTCTGGAGGAGAAAAATGTTTTTATGGTGGTTTGAGACCCCTCCTCTCTCCTAGAAGGGGTGCTGTCAAACCAATGAAATTGTAATTTCTTCATAACTCTAGATCTCATAAAGCAAATGGAACCAAATGTGGCATGCGGGGATTTTAAAGGCAATAAATGTTTCTACGATAGACCCCTCCTCTCTCTCTCTCTGTTAGGTTGGGGGGGGGGGGGGTGCTCCCATACAAATGAAACAAAAGCTTCTACATAACTCGAGAGCTAATCAAGTAAATGGAGCCAAATTTGGCAGGTAGAGGTTTTTGAAGGCAAGAAATGTTTCTAAGGTAAATCGAGACCCCTCCGCCCTCTCTAAGAGAGGGGCTCTCATACAAATGAAACACAAATTTGTGCATAACTAGAGAACTAATCAAGCATATGGAACCCAATTTGGCATGTGGAGGTTTTTGGAGGAGACAAATGTTTCTATGGAAGTTTGAGACTCCTCCGCCATCTGGAAGGGGGCGGGAGGGGGGTTTCCATACAAATGAAACACAAATTTCTGAATAACTCGAGAACGTATCAGGTTAATGAAACCAAATTTGGCATGTGGAGGTTTTTGAAGGCAAGAAATGTTTCTATTGTGGTTTGAAACTCCTCCGCTCGCTGAAAGAGGGGTCTCTCATACAAATATAACACGAATTTCAGCATAACTCGAGAACAAATCAAGCAAATGGAACCAAATTTGGCATGTGGAGGTTTTTGGAGGGTAGATTTCTATATACATAAAAATGAATTTGTCTGCCAGTCAGACCCTTATAGACTCGGAAATTTCTGAACCGACCAACATGAAAATTTATATGAAGGGGTTTTTGGGGCTGGGGAGGGTTCTTATGATTGTTTGAGACCCCTACTCTCTCAGGAAGGGGGGCTCTGATACATATGAGACACAAATTTCTTCATAACTCGAGAACTAATCAAGCAAACCGAATAAAATTTGGCATGTGGGGGGTTTTGAAGGTAAGAATGTTTCTATGGTGGTTCAAGGCCCCTCCCCTTTAGGAAAAAGGGGGGGTTTAAACAAATGAAACTCTAATTTTTATTATAATCGAAGAGCCCCGTGTGATGGTTCGAGAACTTATCAAGCAAATGGAACAAAATTTGGCATGTGAGGGGTTTTGAAGGCAATCATTGTATGGTGGTTTGAGAAACCACCCCCTCTGGAAAGGAGGGCTCCAATACAAATTTCTACCAAAAATGAGAATTGTCCAGGATACTTAAACACAAAACGTGTATTTCTCGGATAAGAAGCATGTTTTGATAGAAGTTTACACCCCTGCTTAGGGAAGGTCCATTAATTACGTCACCCAGTAGGGGGGGAGGGGGGGTTTGAGAAAACGTGACGATCCATACAAAAAAAATTGAAGGTCCATACAAAAAACGTGACAAGGGGGGGGGGGGGGGGTTATAAAAAGTCAATTTTTGCGTGACGTAATTAATGGACGTTCCCTTATTGTATGTATGTATGTAAGAAGCCACCATCCTAGCGTGGGCCTTGCCCTGCATGCGGTTCCACTTAACAGAAAGATCATGCTTTGTTACCGTTTCAAATTCAACATACTGCTGTATGAAGGGCCAAAAAGGGTTGGGCAGGCCCGTAAGCAGAGACACTGCGGGAATAAGAGAATCTCCTTCCAACAATATGATCCGATAAAACGAATAACAAAATACGCAATTCAATTATGCTTTCCACTAGATGGTTTGTTTGAGAAAGGCGCGTCAAATTCAGTACAACTGTTGGAGTAGAATGTACCAATCATGAATGATAGACACATCCCCTCCTAGACTCCGGTTGGCTGTCCACTCCATTGTCCAATTGCAACTTCAATGATGCCCTGAGGCACCCTTCCCTTCCAGAATTTAAATATTTTAATTCAATGAAATATAATGAGGTGCATGTAATATATTTCATTTTCATTTTCATTTTGCAGCACAGGGTGGGGCAGTAAGAGCGCAAGTCAATCCAAGGCTGATAGAGAAGGAGGGGTAATGGCTGACTCGCCACATGCAGGCTACATGATCGCCATGGGTGGGGATAAGGATTAGGTTGGGGGAGGGGTTTGTAGTATCTTTGGATTGAGATGATTACGCTGCTACAAAATGGCCTGAAATGTTCAATTTGTATATTAATCGGTACTAGTAGTGAGTGTTTTACCATAAACCTTTTTAAAGCAATTTGTGAATAATATAATTTTGATTAAGTATATACTTACTTGGTCCTGGCTATACTTCTCTTCCTGTGCTCCTGTGTCCATCTTCTTTCCCATTATTGATCTGCCAAGTTTGACTAGGGCAGCATTCAACTCTTGAAATCCGGAATGAACACTCGTTGCCTCACGGTGTTACGTTAGCCGCGTGTGTGGGGCTTGAGTTCCATCAGGTACTTCAATTTCACATCCGCTTGCGGTCAAGGTGGTTGCAAAACCGCGTGCAGAGAGTGAGTAACATAAAAATGAGAAGAAAAATATTTTAGTGAGATTATTGGTGATATTTTCATTACGACTTTTCGTTTTCCTGACTAAAAAGTTTGAGTCATTCTAAACTAACCATAAACGAAAAAAAAAAACAAAACTTGTTTCAACCCTACAGTCTTTAAGTCTACTCTACATCTTGGTATTTAGTTGTTATCCCAAATTTAAAAGATTTTGAATAAGAACTAATTTGAAACATCTAAGAGAACTATAATTTCTTTAATTAATTTATAGTGTGGTATGAGGGATACAATCTCATCGCCTCGCATTACATCCACCTATGTGCCGTGTTTGAAATCTTTGAACTATGCAAACAAGGGGGTACCTAGAAAACGATAACCCTAGGATATTGAGGATGATTCATCAAACACTGGTACTGATGTAAACCACATGGAAAGGTTTATTCTACTACTTCAAATGCTGTATCCTAAGCGGGCCCTCCGCGTCCTATCTCTAATAAGCAGCTTGTCCTCGTCCAGTCCGTTAAGTAACACTTTTCTATGACTATGTGCTTCACTTCGAACAGTAAGATAATTACCCCGGTCGAAACATTCACCCTTTTCGAAGATTTTGCAATTACATTGACTTATTATACCATTATCAAACCAGGTATTTTGGTTATTCATTCCATAAAACATATGGATAAATAACAACATAACTTGCCACGAAGATGAAAAGTGTACTTTTAGTCGTTTCCCTAAGATTGAAAGTAAGAAGTTTAAGAGTGAATTGCGGCCAGTATCACACCTGATGTTAGTGCCTTTATATAAACGTTCTACGACGTGGCAGTGAAAAAATGACTAGAATATGTGATACTTTCACTACTGGTCAAATTCTTGGTCTCACATGCATGTTTATAGCATGAGATAAGCCCTCTCACCGTCGACAAGGTGGAAAATTTATGTAATATAATATATATAATATTTAAAAGAGATAAGTACAAAAAGTGTTTGTAGTTTAAAACGGGAAAAGGGGTAGCCTGTTCCGTATGTTTTCAAGCTTGTATATCTTACAAGTCGAAATTTCCTATCTGCTGGTTCTAGGGAGCAATAACATGTAACAGTTGAAGTCAGAACCTTTGGACAAAATACAATCAGCGCTCTGTTAGAATTTAATGCTGGATTAATCCTGTAATTTAAAAAAATGTGATGAAATAATTAAAACAGTGTTAATATGCAGATGATAATAATATGCAGCTTGTTGCATCTTTACAGCTCAATCAGTGGCAGATGAATGTTACTCTAGAATGTGAAGATCATTTTACAATCAAATACAACATAAAAAATTTGATTATACATTAAAAATTCAAAAATATGTATATATTCCTGATAGGGTAGCGAACGACTTAAGCACCCCTAGACCCTATTCCAAGCACGGGGTAAACGTTAACCTACAATGCTCATTTTTCGCAGTATGGTGCTTCACTATATGGAGCACCATACTGCAAAATATAAGCGTTGTAGGTTAACGTTTACCCCGTGCTTGGAATAGGGTCTTAGGGTGCTTAAGTCGTTCGCTACCCTATATGGATAAAAATAATCAGCAGAATTGGAAAGCAATCAATAATTTTATTTATATCCAATGATCTACAATAATAGAAAAACACCTCAAGATACAATGCAATAAAATATCTGCACTATCTGGAATCAACTTCCTGTAACCAGGACAGACACTGTTTAAGCCGCACCTCCTCAATCTAGCTGAGTCAGAAGGACAACAATGCCCAGGCTGCACTTCCAGCCAAGTACGCAACCCTTAGCTGGCGGTATTTGTCATCTATTGACCCGTATGAGGTAGGAACTTGTGAGACCAGAGCTATGTTGCGAGGACGCACGCTCCTTTGCGACTCACCGTTTTGCAGTCCAGAAGTTTGAACCCCTGCTTATTCAAAAAAAAAACTCATTCCGAAAAAAAAACCATAAAAGTAAGTACCAGTTACATCAAATTTTCCTTAATTTAGTTGCAAGCGTAGCAGCGCACGCACCGGGTTCAGCTAGTATAAATATGAAAACTTGGCTCTGTAAATTCGATTGAGCCTGTACAAACAATTTATTTAAACAAAATAAATAAATAAGAACAACTTCAGCCTCCACGTTCCCAATTAATGCCATGAGAGAAGAAGTAAAGGTCTGAGATATTACGGATGTAATTTATGAATGACCCTAAATCTTACACACATGAAACGAGGGAATTTCTCTCAGTGACTGAGTAGACTGTATTCCTATCCCTAATTATAATATGGAAATGTTACTCAATTTTCATAAACAGTGGATCAACTAGAAGCTTGAGCTGATCCACTTTTTTCGAGTTCAAAAAAAGACAGTAATATTAATTAGAGTAGATTTTGGACGAGTAGAAAATGGAAGCCACGTCTTCCATGTTCGATTCATACGACAAAAAAGCATAGGAATGGTTTATCTTCTTAATCAACTATTGAAAGTAGCCCACAAATAAAGGACCCCTGACATACTCACTGATGATTCGAACGAAGCTGAGCAGACTGAAACAAACTTCGAAATCATGCTGCCTACAGAGCGGTGATTTAAATCCATCGAAAGATACTCTTTCCATACACACCAACTTGTCGGATTGTCATCGATAAACATTACTCGTTCGCACCTTTTATGTTTTGTAAATCATATTTTCATTGTTTTCACTTCATCCTCTCCTTAAGCGACCATATCCAAATACAACTTTTTTTTTATCACCGAAAAATGACGAACGGACTCCCTCTCTCTGATCATAGATGGAATGATAGAATGGTGATTTTGTCCACGGGAGAAAGCGACATCCATCACATTCGGTGTACGGCTGGTTATCGTTTCTTTTTTTTGCAACAGCTACATGACGACTTTGCAGCATCTTACTTGCGCTGGGCGTTCTGGTTACGGTTCATATCCTTCGGGAATGCCCGCTGTGGTGGCGTACGAATTCGCCTGGCTTCCTTCGATCGATTGCGCACCACCTTGGAGTGGATAGCGCACGATACGCAATAGTGCAATTTTGCGTAAAGTTTGGGCAGAACGTAGGCTAAAAGAAAACGGAACGGAAATCTTACATTAATATCGCTATGATTTATAAATACTTGGACCTGTTTTAAACAGACGTCAGATAGCAAATATTATACTATATATCATGCCATATAATCAGCAAGGTTTTATCATCACAAAAAGTTTTATTTAACCTTTGGATCTTGCGGAACGAAGCTATTCCCTAATGTATATCTAATAGCGAATTCGTTTTTGATTCAGTTCCAACCCGGATCGGGGATCAAAATTGAGTCGGCTTGTTGTGTTGTACATCGGAGTGCTTGTCTATATTTGTAACTCGTGTCGGGTATCGCAGGTTGGAACTGGTTCCAACCTAGGTTCAAAACCGAATTCGCTAGAAGTCCCTATTCCATAACCTCAATTAAATTGTTGTCATGTTCATTGAGGAATAGTTCCGCTCCCAATAACCGTCACCTTTATTTTACTACTTACAGTTATAACAGGAAGCATCCGAAATGTCACGAACGGCAGCAGCCTCGACGATGTTTCGGATCACAAACTTCTTGATGGCCTTATCCTTCGGGACGCACCGGGCGCAGTTAGTGCAACGCACGGCCTTGACGTGGCCGCGGTTATGCTTGCAGCGTCCCCCATTACGCCTCTTCTTAGTCTGAAATTTCACAGAAGTAAAAAAGAATTTGTTAGATACTTCCAATAAGTTGAGTTTTCATTAGTTTCTTTTTTTATTTACAACCGGAACGCCATGTTTAAACACATGTATTCCGATGACAGGTACTCTTCACTCACAAGTTATCAACATAATTATAATTTTTACAGATATTTCCGCAGCATGTGCTGAACAGATATCTGCTAGACAATTTCCAACACAACTAGAAACCTTTTTGATTTAGACAAAGAGTATTTATCCTGATATTTTAGAGAAAAATCGAAATTTTCGTCGGACCTACCATTTTCGTGACAGCTTGATGCAAGAACCACGGAAGTAGAGAAAGATAAGGACGGGTTCACACTCGAATGAAATATGATTTTGACAGCCGGTTGACAGCTTGTTCGTCGATTTGAAAATTGCGACTGTCAACGAAGCAGGGGTGGATTCGACACACTGATAGCGATCTAAACGAAAACATAATAATCATAAATTAGGAATATACCAACAATCAATATGCAACTAGCGATTTGAAATTGGTTCACTGTTGTAGAACCCCTTGGTCCGAAGTACACCTTGAAGCCAGCACCTAGTTATACATGTTTGCGCCTTTGTTTTGATTTGCTGTGTTATTTTCACAGAATATTTGAGAGTGTGTTCGTGTGAGTTCATTATGAGGGGCGCATTATTGAGCTTGGGACCGAGCTTGGGACCGATGTGCTAGTACTGACTGAGCCAAGAAAAATATCGTTTTTGTATGGGACCTACTGGTCTTAGAGTTAGTCTATGAATATACGGTCGTTAAGAGTACCAACAATTAATATATGCAACTAGCGGTTTGAAATTGGTCCATTGTTGTAGAACCCCTAAGTCCGAAGTAAACCCCCCGAAGCCCCTTATGGATTGCTATATTTTTCGTTCTCTACGAGAAAAATAAAATCATTCCTCATTTGTGGAGGTAGGAAAAATTTCATCATCTAAGAATCATAGGCAATCAAGTCAAAAATGTACATTGTTATGACTATTGTTTTAAATCTCGGCAACGCAAAAATATAATTTTGAAATATTAAACCAAAAATAGAAACCTCTGGTAGAAAGATGGTGCACACAGCTATCCAAAAATGCCTGTGCTGTTAAACAATGATTTATAAAACGATCTGTAGCATCTATAGCTACACTCTTCTACACTCTGCGCGGAAATGAATGACGAAAGTATATACCCACTCTAACACATAAGCCTCTGTCGATTTTTCGTGGCCGAGATAGGAAAAAAACCAATCAACTCGCTGAACAGATGCCATCACTTGTTCCACCGTAAACCAATCATCCTAATTTTTCACAGAACCACAATGCAATCACTTCAAACAAAACTCACCGTTTGGGAGTGCCAGGTTCATGTTCCGGGTCTCATGTCCCGGTGTCGGTCTATCATACTCGCTTCTTTTTTGTTTTCTCCTCTTTCACGTTTTACTTGTTTTTTAAACTTCCCGCACTAGCAGTGAAATATAACCCAAGTAACCATGAGGCTGTAATAGCATGCATATATAGGGCATATTTATAACGTCTAGTGCATCATTGAAGTTGGATTAAAGCTGAAAAAGGCCCCACTAAGATCGAACTAAGGCTATATATTTTGTAATGCCATAAGACATTGCTAAAGTAGCATTATTGCATTGGTAATCCATCACTACATTCTTAAGCTAATCTAACGCTTCATTACTTGACAACTGTTGAATTGATGCAATCCCGCATTACCGATGTTGATTTTGTGTTCAATAAGTGCAATAATATAATGCTTGTGGTTACTTGGGAACCGCCACTCAACAAATTAATTTTAAGACTGACGATAGAGAATATTAAGGTATTACTCAAACCTACTTTCTTTTGCCTCTTTTTCCGCAACATCTCCCGTTTGTTTTGAAATGGTTTCCCGCATAAACAATAACCATAAGAAGTGCCTAACCACCAACTCGGGGTATCATCCCAAGTAAGTGGTATGACCACACCATCTATTATATCGTTCCTGAATGGTACATGTTTATTGGGGTTGGTACTACTATAACATTTAAAAATATGATTAAAATTTGGAATGACAGTTTATGAATCATCCTCAATCTGCGCAATATGTTTTTTTTTTTCAAGGGATGATTTTAAACTTAATATATTCTTTATTTATATTATCTCTTACAAGCTAAAACAACAATTGAGAAGGAGCTTCATAATAGATATACAGATAGCGACTTCCATGGCGGTATTCTGAAGCAAAACTGAATAACGCTCGCATTTTACTTGAAGCTTCTTGTCAGTTTGCAGCTTACTTCCTGGATACAAATAACTTTGTAATGTTATGTACAATAATATACAATAACAGCAAAATCCATTAAAAATAATGCACCTCGTTGTTCACAAACCAGACAAGTGAAATAAGCATATTCAGGATATAATAGATTTACCAACCCGCATAACGAAAAACAATTTGCCATATAGTCAAAACTGTATTTCGAATGTAAGATGTATTATCACATTTTATGTTATTGTTATCGAACACTTGATTCTCATTTTCACCATACAACCTCTACATTAACTCATACTGTTAATGTATGCCATAATGTCATTGAAAGGTTTTTTATTGTCTGCACTCGGTCTGGATTATATACCAACTTTTCGACATAGAGTACCGCAAAAATTTTGTTCGTGAAAATTGCCATTTGTTTATGGTAACTTAACTCAACCACCTATTCAGCAAATTGTTATTTGGCCTTTTACCATCTCATATATTGTTAAAACTATAAAGGAGATTGTTAGTTTATTTTTGTCGACTATAAGGGTTTATTTCATAACAATAACGAAAACGGTCATCAACAATAAGGGAAATGGTCCTGGAATGATTTTTGATTATGCGAGTAGGTTATTCCAACTCAGAAAAATAAACCAAAATATAAAATATATTCAACCAAAGTAGTGGTAGAATCAAGCCAAAATTTTGTTCAGAGAAAAACAAAAAGTAGTTTCACCCGAACAAAGTGTTTAGGTGGTTTCATTCTATCGATATTTCATTCACGCCAACTTTGATGCCGACACCCAGTAATAACCTGAACATCATGGGGTAAATCACTCGTCCACCATGTGTCATCCTATAAAACACCCTTAAATCACCCTAAAAACACAATTCGCCACTCTTCGAGCACATTCGACACCGCATGAAAGCTAAATTCATTGCTTTCATTTCTTACACAAATTGATTGTTTATTTTCTCAATGTTTTGTTTTCTTCTCGCTTGCACTGATTCAGACGATGCATAAGTGTGCGTGTAATAAACGTCAAAAAGGTCCATGGTTGCCAATAAGCATAAATTTTCAAATTTTCAGTCGAGTTATTAGTACACGGCACTGAAGAAGTCTGCACATTGTAGACGAAATACGCGTATCTGTCAAGATAAGCAAAGGTAGTTGAAAAAAAGGGAAAATACTAATTTTTCTTCTCATTTTTAGATAAATTTAGAGTTTTAGTATTGACAGATAAGTTGAAACACATAAAAACACTGAAAAGCAAAAAAACAACTTGGCAGAGTGACTAACTCCCTAGTAAACACAGATTACCTTATATTGGATAATAGTATTGAAGGAAGATAAACGTTAAAAATTACCGATATTTTTACGTTCCTTCCCAAGTAACCACAAGCATTATATTATTGCACTTATTCAACCCAAAATCAACACCGGTAATGCGAGATTGCATCAATTTAACAGTTGTCAAGTAATAAAGCGTTAGATAAGCTTCAGAATGTAGTAATGCATTACCAATGCAATAATGCTACTTTAGCAATGTCTTATATGGCATTACAAAAGATATAGCATTAATTCGATCTTAGTGGGGCCCTTTTCAGCTTTAATCCAACTTCAATGATGCACTAGACGTTATAAATATGCCCTATATATGCATGCTATTACAGCCTCGTGGATACATGGGTTCTTACTACTCATTCGATTAGTACACTCAGCGAAATAAACTTTTGATATTCATTGGATTGCATTATGATTATTTACTGTAAGAAATCAGTATGAATTTCATAAATTTATCTCATGGAACATAATGATGTTGAATAAATAAAAATACTGGATTCAAACCTTGAACGTTGAGATTATGGGCGAGGGAAGAATCACTAATGCATTTTTGATTCAGCCTCATGTATTAAGCAGTGCATTCTAGCATTTTTGAACATTTTTCATCGCATTGACGCATTTTAGTGTGCAATTATTGAACATTTTGGTGCGCTTTTGATTCAATTGTACCCTTTTTAGCGCATTGATTGTGCTGATGCACTTTTCAACGCATATTTTTTTTTCCAAATTCCTACACATTTTCGATTTAGTTATAATATATATTATTTAGTTATAATATTATATCTAGTGATTCACCCTTCGGTTATGTGACTTTCCCACTAGTTTATATCAATGCTTGTAATCAGGAAAGATCAAAGGCGCACAAGAACAACGTCGTTTGAAACAAAATCCATTCATAAGTCAGCCTTATGAAATTCCAATAGCACCGTTCATAAGTTGAACCTTATTAAATTCTTAAGTTTATTTGCCTGAGTGTACTACAAATTCTGCACTTAAGAAGACAGATGGTCAAATGTATCACAGAATTATGTTTTTCTGTATTGAAAAAATAAGTATTAATAAAGTATTACAGATATATTTCTTTTGCAACGACCCAACATTTTGGCCTCTTCATATTTTCGCTCCGGAGCCGAATAGCAATAAAGTTGTTCCACAAGGATCCGTCGGAGCTAGATTTAAGTAAAAGAAGACAAAAGTTATTGCTCTAAATACTGGGACATGAATAAATTATTTATTTAGAGATTAGATATATCTTCTGCATTCTACAGAAAATTAACAGTGTAATATTTAAAGACACTGCATCGTATAGCCCTGCAAAATCGATCAAAAGTCGACAACAGTGTGAACCTTGCCATTTCCTGTCGGAACGCGACGCCGCAGATGTGGAATATTTCACTGTTTTGATCGGTTTTCATTGTCCGTCGTCCGACGCTTCGACTTGCGTTTTGCTTCTTTTGTTTTGTTGATCCTCGTTCGTTCATAGTGCTGTCAAAACACTTTTCGCAATAAAGGTAGTGCGCTGGCGGTAAGGATAAGTTTTACGTTCAATTCTGTTTGCCGTCTGCTTATGTTTCGGGCTAGAGTGTGCAATTGGTTTGTGTTTTGAATGTTCTGTTTTCTGAATTAAATATTTTCTATCTGTAACGTAGAAATTAGAAGGAGCTAGTGGAGCTTTGCTGACATTACTTTGCATTAAACTATTTGGGAAAATATAGTCAACTAGTTACATTTTGTCACCGACATGGAACCGCTGTAAGTACTTGAATATTAAATTCTTTCTTTCCTGGTTCCCTTTATGCTAAAGCGTCTGATAGTTTAATTTTTCCATTATGTTAAGGAATTTCAATTCAAAGCAATAATGGTGTAGGAACAAAAGATATCTGTTATCATTCATCCGAGGTAAACGCGATCGTTTCGAAAGCTCCGAAACGATACCATGTCTAGTCGGCATTTTGACTGACATCATCTGACAGGAGCTTTTAATTATCTCTTGAGTGTTCATTTGATACCATTTGACTACTTCAGTCAGTCAAGTTGTGCAGTTTCCAATCGGACGTCCATAGATTTTGTTCCGTTTTAACCTGTGTAAGCTAAACATATTGCTCGAGTCCTGTCCAACACATCCTGTTATTGATTTGAGAGTTGTTTGTGTTCAAATTAGGCCAAATACTCTTAACCTTCAGTGCATAATTATAAGCCTATAAGATGTCGATGATGCGCGTATTTACTCGTAATATGGCCACCGCGGCCAAAATTAATAACGTGGTTGTGATCGGTGGTGGCCTCATGGGATCCGGAATAGCACAGGTAAGTCCAAAAGCACCTATTTATACGAAAATATCTACCAATTATAACACCTCGGCATCGTGCAGGTCCAAAGGTCGATGTCCATGTTTATAGAATGATTGCATTGTGATTATCATTGTCAGCCGGTTGCCGAGGGGTTTTTGGATGGATGCTGATAGAGCAATTCAAACATTTCGATATTATTACAAATTTCACTCAAATTTATCAACCCATCTAGGTGGCTGCTGCAACCGGTCACAATGTAACCCTAGTGGAAGTCACTGATCAGCTGGTAGACAAAGCCCTAGGAAGTATAAAAAAAAGTTTGGAACGTGTTGCGAAGAAGCAGTTCAAGGATGATACTGCCAAGGGCAACGCCTTTGTCGAAGGAACACTAAAAAACCTCAAAGGATCTACTAAAATAGAAGATTCCGTAGCCTCGTCGGATTTGGTGATCGAAGCCATCGTTGAGAAAATGAACATCAAGCACGAGTTATTCGGGAAGATCGATGTCGCAGCTCCAGCCAGTACGATTTTTGCTAGTAACACGTCGTCACTCTCGATCGGTGAGATTGGTTCGGTGACGAAGCGAGAGGATCGATTCGGTGGTCTGCACTTTTTCAATCCGGTACCGATGATGAGGTTGCTGGAGGTCATTCGTACCGACAAAACTTCGGAAGAAACATACCAACAGTTGATGGAATTTGGAAAGCGCATGGGCAAGACTTGTATCACCTGCAAGGATACTCCTGGATTCGTGGTGAATCGTTTGTTGGTTCCATATATGGCAGAGGCGGTACGTCTATTGGAGCGTGGAGATGCCACCGCTAGGGACATCGATACGGCGATGAAGTTAGGTGCTGGTTATCCGATGGGACCGTTCGAGTTGAGCGATTATGTGGGATTGGATACAACCAACAACATCATGCAGGGATGGCACGAGAAGTTCCCCGAGAATCCGTTGTTCAAACCACCACAAATGTTGCAGAAACTAGTTTCCGAGGGAAAACTCGGTGTTAAGTCCGGAGAGGGATTTTACACTTACAAGAAATAGTTTTGTGTGTAAATGTAGTACTTATACAATAAATCGCATTTATAGAGATCGAAAGTCTCACCTCAAATATAAGAAGAAATCTTTCATATCAAAAGTTTCTTTTCAATTTTTCACGTTACCATGTTGACAAAGGGAGGGCCTCAATTCATGCAGTATATTCAAAAACTATACTTTTGTATGTAAAATACCTATAGGGATTTCACATAACTATCGTGCACTCTCATAATTTTGAATTGTATCACAAATTCTTATAAATCTTATTTGTTCCATAAAAACCATGAATTTTTTGAAAAATTTCAAGCCAATCAATGCGAACTAGTCCCATGCATTGATGATTTGACCCCTTAACTTAAGAATAAGGATTCTTCGCGACAAAATATGTACACATACATTTTGGAATTATTTTTCAATAATTTATTTAAGCAACGTTGATCATAGCAAGACAAATTAACATTACTTAACTGAGCCCATACGCTTCATACCATTCCGAAACATCTTTGGCCTAATAACAGGATGCTAAATCCGGCCAGACCAGCGAGGGTGCATCATGGATGGGAAGAAATGGTTACACATGTCTCTGCAGGTATTCTAGGTACACGGTAGATTTTCTTATTTCCCGTACCAATTGTTATGAAACATGCCTGCCCGACAACAGCTACATATGGTCTCAGCAGTCCCAGCAGAAGTTACCACGAGGAAAAACAGACGGGAGCGCAAAATCCTCGGTAAGCTCCTGGTTTTGGAGCAACTACTGCCGTTGTATGTTTGAATGTGAAGCGGAGCGACTGGCATCATTGGAAGGACTCGATTATTAGTGATCAGGAATCGCTACGTAAGAATAAGACGTGCGAGCTCTTTCCGAGCAGGGTAGAACATTGCGGTCTGCGAGTGAATCTTCAAAGTTAAGCGCGATGTGACTGAACACATAGACCGATACAATTCTCGGCTTATAGGCTACTTTCAGCGAAAGGGATACAACTACGATTAGCCATACCCGCCGGTTGCGAAGTTCACTTCTGCACATGTACTGCTGGCTGTGGCGAATCATAAACAGTTTTACACTCATCGTATGAACGTGAGGACTGCCTTCCTTAATGGCTTGTTGAAGGAAGAAAGATGTATGCGAAAACCGGAGTAATTCAAATCTCGCCTGCCATCTCACGAAGTCGCTGCACGGGTTGAAGCAAACCTGGGACGACGAGTTCAACTCTTCTGTGCTGAACCTTGGCTTTTACCGTTCAAATCTAGACAACTGAAGAGAATCAGGACCGCTGTTTAAACCAACTCACAAGTGTGGGTGGTTTATTTCAATGGAATACAAAAATATGTTAAAACACCGAGTTTGAGCACCAATTTAAACCAACAGTAGGGATGATGTTGGGGCCACTCACAAGTGTGAATAGTTTATTTCAGCAAAATACAAAAATATATGTTAATACATCGAGTTTGAGGACCGATTTAAACCAACAATAAGGATGCTATTGGGGCCACTCTCAAGTGTGGGTGGTTTATTTCAATGAAATACAAGAATACGTTAAAACCATCGAGTTTGAGGACCGATTTAAACCAACAGTAGGGATGCTACTGGGCCAGAATACAGACATATGTTAAAACATCGAGTTTGAGGACCGATTTAAACCGACAGTAGGGATGCTGTTGGGGCCATTCACAAGTGTGGGTGGTTAATAGAACGAGATCTTATGCTACACAGCAGTAACACATTTACAATACCTAGAATTACCCTTCCTAAAACCTTGAAGCAGATAACATTTTTTTATGATTATTTCTCGTAGTAAAAACAATAATGATATGCAACTAATAGCTGCAACTATATACATCTATACAGCTCGACTAATGGGATGAATGTATACTGAAATGTGAAGGTCATGCTATGATGAAAATAACACGGTGTTGTAAAGAATTACAAAACAACGTAGATATAATAATGAAATACAGCTATTTGCCTTTTCTGCCTTGGTGCTAGGTGATTGAAACGATGAAATGGCGATAATTCCAACGAGGTACTATGAAATAAAGTCGATCATCCGGAAGCCCAGCAGAACAGCAAAGAAAACTCAAGCAAACAACAATGCGAAACAAATTTCATATGAGTATGAGTATGATCACTGCCCAAAAAAACGGAAACTCAATAAATCCAAGATAATAAAAAAAAATTAAAAAAATACTGGAAATTCGAATTTCTCGACAACTGATGTTCCCCATAAATGATTCTTTATATCTGTGAAATAGAAAATGTAGGGCCATAAACAATGTTAGTTTTTGAATTAATTCCCTGGATGAAGATAAAAAAAAGTTCTGTACAACTTCTACAAAAACTTAAACAACCCTCCTATATTTTCAAACACAGAACGTGAGTTAGATAGGCCAAAACTTACAACAATGCATAAATGTGAAGCTGAACAAAGCAAAACATATATTGTGAAGGAATGTTATAATATCGAATGATAATAACAATTATATTTGTAATGTCTGCATGTTGCAGATTGTTTGTCCTGTTGCAATTGTAGAAGGACCTGCATCATAGCCTCGACGGAAAAACATATTTTAAAACCATGGACGATCGGTAACCATACACCGTATAAAGAAAACTTAGATTTTAGCATGCTACCTTACCGGGGTTGCGCTTCCTACATCGCGTTTGTGGGACTTCCTTCTAAGGTATAGTTGACGCGATACAGCATTTCTTACTCAGCCGCTGGATGCCAGAACAGACGCTGTTTGAGCTGCACCTCCTTGGTGGATAGCTGCTCGACCACGCATCTCCTCAATCTAGCTGAAGTGAGAAGGACAACAGTGCCGAGGTTGCGCTACCAACCAAGTACGCAACCCTTAGTTGGCGGTCCTTGTCATCTCTTGACCCGTGGAAGCATGAAGCAGAACCTGTGAGGACCAGAGATATGTTGTGGGGACGCACGCTCCATCCCAGTTGTCGACTGACCATTTTGCAGGACATCCACTGGTCTGTTACTGAATAGAAAAATTAGGCATTTGAAAACAAAGTAGATCACTACTACTATCACAGACAAAACCTCAATCAAAAGACGCGTGATGTTCCCTTCTGGAGAGCAGCAAAGACATCTTTTAAAAAACTTTCCCTACACACTCAGATTATTTTACAGATCTCAATAAAATTTTACCGAATTCTCAACAGCTGAACGTTTGGTAATCCAATTTTACGGATTTCGATAAAATTTTACCGAAATTCGGCAATTTTTTTACAGATATCTGTAAAATTTCACCGAAATCTGTAAAAAAGCATTACCGAACGATCAGCTGTGGAGAATTCGGTAAAACTTTACAGATTTCTGTAAAAAATCTAAGTGTTTACACTCCTCCAGTTACACTTCAAGGATAGCAGTATAAGTGATCGAAGAGCCCGGCCTTATGATCCCTGAAACAAATGAGCGCATGTCAACTCAACATTTGAAGCCCTCAAAAAATGTATGTGCGATTAAAGGGATTTTCTCCACTGCGCAACATTCGCTACGAGGGCTAAAAAGTATTCTGGTGTCAGAAATATACACTGATAGGCAAAATAAAGTGCCCACCTCATCGTTTTTTCAATTTCTCTCATTTACTTGGTTCAAATTAAAGTAAACACTGTATTTTTTTATTATCTTATTTTTTATATTTGTTTAAAGTTTCACTTATGGAAGACTGCAATGAAAAGGGAGTTTTACTTAAAGAAAAATAAATCAATTTGTGTTGAAAAAAAAACAGTGACAAAATAAAGTGTCCACTTCATTTAGGCTACAGAAAACATAAATTAAAGTACAATAAAAGCATTTCAATAATTGATGTGTCCTCCTTTGGCCTTCAGGACCTCCTGCAGGCGCTTCGACATGCTCTCGGCCAGGTTCTTTAGGTGCTGTGGATCTAGCTCTTCCCAGGCGCGCGCCAGGGCTTCAAAATAGTTATTTTTATTGGTAACACCAGTTTTGTCAACCCTGGCATCGAGAATCGACCACAAATTCTCGATGGGATTGAGGTCCGGGCTTTGTGGAGGCCATTCCAGCGGTTTGATCCGACAAGACCGGAAGAAAGACTTGGTCTTCTTGGCAGTATGCTTCAGGTCGTTGTCCTGCTGGAATACGAACTTCTCTTCAAGGCCCGTCTGGATTAGCGAAACCTCCAGATTTTCTCGCAGGATGTTGATGTAAGAATCTGCCGTCATTATCCCGTCGATTTTCACAATGATTCCCACTCCACCCCACGAAAAACACCCCCAGACCATCACATTTCCTCCTCCATGCTTCATCGTGCCTTGGATGTGGCGCTCCTGAAGCTCCTCTCCCGATCTGCACCAAACACGAACCCGCCGCTTTCGGTTAACAGCTCGAATTTTGATTCGTCCGTCCAGAGAACCGTTTTATAGAACTCTAGGGGCTTATCAGCATGCTCCTTAGCAAACTTAAGCCGTTTGGTTTTGTTTTCCTTGCTGATAAATGGGCGCTTCCGGGCAAGTTTGCTATTCAACCCCTCTGCTACGAGACGGCGACGAACAGTTCGACCGGAAACTGATAACTGAAGGGTTTCCTGGATTTCGCGGACAGTTACCTTCGGGTTCTTCTTGACTTCGCGCATGATCTTGGTGTCCTTTCTCGCATCCGTTTTCCGCTTCCTGCCTCTGCCTCTGCCTCTGGGCGATCCACCACTGATCCAAACGTTTTAAGCTTCAGAAAATTTTTGCCAACCGCTGCCTTACTGATACTGTACTTCTTAGCGACAGCCCGGGGTGTGATTCACCGTTTTGCACATCACGAACGACCAATTTTCGGATACACAAGGGAATTGCTTTCGAAAGCACTGCGTTCTCCATTTTTTTTTCAATTGAATCAAATGCGATCACGTATACAAATGCACCAGGTTGAGCCGTTTGCTTCAAAACATGTCAAAATATCAAAACATAAACAATCGAGGGGTCTTCCAATGGAAACTTATCGAAAACATATCGATTTTTGAAGTGGGCACTTTATTTTGTCACTGTTTTTTTTTCAACACAATTTGATATTTATTTTCTTTAAGTAAAACTCCTTTTTTTTCAGTATTCCTTAAGTGAAACTTAAAAAGAATATAAAAAATAAAATAAGAAAAAAAAACTACACTGTGTTTACTCTAATTTGAACCAAGTATATGAGAGAAATTGAAAAAACGAAGAGGTGGGCACTTTATTTTGCCTATCAGTGTAAGAAATACTTAGCTAAATTTCGTTTGATCCCGTATCCGATCCAAAAAGTCCGAACGGCAACCAGCAACGAACAACACCCATCACCATCAGCTGTAGACAGCACCGGTAACGATTTCATCACACTACCATAACCACTGCTCTAGCCGCGATGCATTTTCTGGTTTGACTCAAAACAAGAAGAAATGGAGTCATCGGACTTCTGTTTCTTGCAGGGTTTTACAAACAGAGAGGGTTAAGATAACAAATTCACTATACACTTGTAAAATCTAATATAAAATTTAAAATAGAACGGGACGAAATGTCAAGGCAAATATGTTTACGTCCTACTTCGCGCACCGCATACTACGATGACTTTACAGGATTCGGTATTCGAAGGGCAGCATTAATGATGTTAAGTCCTTGCTTGGTTACGCTGATGCCGACTGGGGCAAAAACCTGGAAGACCGGCGATAAATATCAGGCAACATATTCCAAGTATACGGCGGAAGCTGTCAACAGCAGAGGCCGAATACGGTTCACTTAGTCAAGCATTCTGTGAAGCGATCTGGCTGAAGAATCTTCTGTTGAGTTTGGAGTTCATGAGGACCTTCCGGGTAATCAAGGCAATCAATCTTGCATCCGCATTGCTGAAGAGCTCTGTGATCACAAACGGAAGGCTGTGGGTATACGGAATAATTTTCTTCGTGATTCACTACGCATCAAGTGAGCAAGCTGCTGACATCTTTACGAAGCGTTTATCGAGAAGTCCTTTTGAAAGTTTATGGAATATTCGGTTGAGTTAGTTCATGGTTAGTTAGCAACCAACCGTTATTATGTTGTAACATTGAATTAGCCTTCCCTTATAGTCTACAAGTTTTTCTTCACTTTCACTCCAACCTTCATTTTCTTTAAATACAGACCTGAAACCAATTACCTCCATCTCTTAACTAGATACATGATACGTTTCTTGAGATCCAGCTAAATTCGGACTTGCTCCACGAACTTCCGTGAATCATCTTCAACTATGTGCGCATCGAGGCCGTTAACATACAGCAATTTACTGAGTGGCCTGGGAGCCTGCTGGTTGGTGGTGGCGGTGAATGGCTCACGCCGGTCATTGTGGGTCTGGTGTCAAGTGCGAGTCCCCGTCTCCAATTTGCAGAGGAAGAGCGGTGGTTCCATAAACGTTGTCTGTGAACGAGGACTGATTCAGCGCACGAAATGTTCGAAATACTTGCCTGTAGTTGTCTCCCAACTCAAATGCAGAACCAGGACAGCTGCTGATCGTTGGAAGCTGATACTCGAGTACTATGAAAGGAACTGGGGTGTCCTTGCAGCTTGCGGCAATTGTGCATCCCGGTGTCCAGCAGTTGAGCGCGCTAGGTTTGGTGAAAAATGAGGAACTTTTTTGAGACTGCAAGTGGCCATCCCGGCCTGTACCAGACCCAATTTTCATCGTTGTTTAATCCATTGATGGACGCCTTTCGACCATATCATGTTTAACATGATGATATGATGTTGTGAAATTGCCGATGATGATTACTTAGGTTGCTGTCGGTTTCAACATTGATGGCAAAAATTTATTCCTGTTACATCAAATTTAAAACTGATCCTGCTATCAGCGAGAGCAAATTGAAAAGTCAATTTGCTGTACATTTTTTCCTGTTGATAGCAAAATGAGTATTCTAGTTGATAATCTGTCAAGACAATGAAAACAAAGCGACCTTTCTCAAAGAAAAGTGAACGCAAGATTACAGCAAGATGAAAACTAAATGTGATATCGAATTTGACAATTGTGAAGAAAAATCAAATTTTGATTTTTATTTGATGTTGATAGCAAAATAAGATTTCGAATTGCTATCTTTATTATGTTTGACTTTACTCGGGAGGTTAATCATCTTTAATTTATTCGGAAATTCGAGACAAATACAACCAGAACTTTGGAAATGACAGGGGGGTTGTACAAAATCCTGCTCTTATCAATCTTGAATCAATGCCAACGCATTTAGACTTGATGAACATTGCGATATTTGTCTGGATCTCAGTCTTCAATTCATATATATTTTATACTTCGAATGTACATGATGTCGCTATGAAGGTTCAATGCTTTTTCCTGATCAGTCTTATAAGCAGCAGGGGTAATATTACCGAAACACATATCCTTTACTATCGTTGTTCACGATGGACAGAATCAAAAAACGTGATGATTTCTCATCACAGCTTCGGGCACATCAAAGTTATGAAGAGAACCGAGGATGGAAATTTGCTCTGCCAAATCTGTGACATTCGATTGGGATTTCTCCGATGTTACCAGCACAGGAATGCTGTTCAGTTAGTTATCTTTGGCAGTTAATTTGGAAGTCGATTTTCGATGACTTTAGTGTTCTTCACCACGAATCGCAGAACGATCACACACAGAAAAAAGATGGTAACGATTCAACAATGCCATTTTCGATTTCTTGCGTATCTGTTTTACCGTCAAAAGGAATGATTTAATTTTCAATGGTTTTGCTAAGTTCCTTAACCGTAAATTTACAACATTTCAAAGTGCCAAACACAAGTGTGTTATTTCTAAAATCATACTCATCTATCCTACATTGCATTAAGATCCTAATTGATTATTCACGTGCTATTTTGAAATTTAGAAAGAAGTTTCATATCTTTAAGCGCAAACAATTTCGGCCCATGATTGCATATTTGAGCTAATTGCTCTAATTCTGGAATTTTGTCTCGTTGTCTTTCAGAAACCTTTTCTGAATTGGTTTTAAAATTCAGAAGATACTCTGGACATTTAAGGCCACCGTAGGTGCTTTCAGAAAACGCATCATCTTCGATAGGTTACAATGTCGACACCAATAAAGAACGTAGTAATTGTCGGAGCCGGTACGATGGGCTCAGGCATCGCTATGGTACGTAGATTTATTTTATAAGATGATTTTTGCTGAAAAGCTATTAACATTTACCCACTTGTAGGTGGCTGCTGCAACCGGCCACAATGCTACACTGGTTGATCTCAGCCAGGAAGTACTAAATAAATCTCGTGAAGGGATTGAAAGAAATGCGGCTCGGATCGCACGTAAGATCTTCAAAGACGATCCCGACTCGGCAAACGGTTTTGTAGTGGATGCACTATCTAGGATCACGTATAGCACTAATTTGGATGAGGTTGTTTCCAGTACAGATTTAGTGATAGAAGCTGTTGTAGAGAATATGAAAGTAAAGCAAGATTTGTTCAAACGAATCGATGATGTAAGTCTTAATGAGTAGTTACTTCTAATAGAATGAAGGATTTATATTTCTGTTATAACATCAACAGATTGCGCCAGCGCATGTCATTTTTGCTAGCAACACATCTTCGCTTTCAATTGTTGAAATAGGATCCGTAACGAAGCGGGAGGATCGTTTCGGGGGCTTCCATTTCTTCAATCCCGTCCCGGTGATGAAGCTTATTGAAGTGATCAAAACAGATAAAACGTCCGAGGTAACCCACGCCCGATTGATGGCTTTCGGTCGAGCCTTGGGGAAAACCTGTATTACTTGCAAGGACACTCCTGGTTTCATCGTCAATCGACTATTGTTCACTCTAACTTCGGAAGCACTGCAGATGCTGGAGCGCGGTGATGCCAACATACGGGACATTGATACGGCGTTGAAATTGGGATTGGGTCATCCGATCGGACCGTTTGAGCTTATGGACATGGTAGGACTGGACGTCACTTTGAGTATAATGAAAGAACGCCATGCTCGATTCCCGAACGATCCGGCCTCGAAACCTAGTCCGACATTGGAGAAAATGGTAGCGGAAAACAAGCTTGGTGCCAAGAGTGGTGAAGGGTTCTATAGCTACAAGTAAAAATGGACGGGCATGTGCCTCGAAGAACTGGCCCTGAAATGAACATAGTGGGCAAATAAGGAGGAAAACTGAAGTACATATGTAGATCTGCTTGCAGACTTGATTTCATAAGTGTTTTATTTATGCCCTATGTTCGTCTCACCACCACTTCTTCTAACATAGCTGTCAGTTAAGGTTGAAGGATTCATCATCAATTTTTGGTCATCATCGAAAAATTCGAAAGCAGTTTTTTCGTTCAAAATCAAAACATAGTTCGTTAAAATGTATTCACTGTGTTCCGCTTGGCGAGCAGAATACAGTGAATACATTTTCACGAACTATGTTTTGATTTTGAACGAAAAAACTGCTTTCGAATTTTTCGATGATGACCAAAAATTGATGATGAATCCTTCAACCTTAAATTGGTGAAGGGTGCAATGCATTTTAAATTTTATGTTGGAACACAAATACATTTATTTAAGCTGTTATTTGACGTGTGTTGTTTCTTTTGATGTTGAAAATTATTGAACTTAACTATGAAAGTCAATCGCGTCACGTGATTGACTATTGAAATGGCTTACCTATGGTCTACTTGGTTGTGCAGTCAGTGCATAAACTGATGATTTTATTCTCCGCACAGCTGTTCAGATAGTTCCCCTTTAGTTCAAACATGTTTACACAAAAAAATGATTGCAGCAAAATCTGTCGACCGCTTATTTTTCATTCGGAAACTTGAGAAACTTGACTTGAGAACAGTCAAACCTGAATACCGTTAACAATACTTGAAGTCGACAACGAGTCTACTGACGATAACTGTAAGGTCTTCTGGCTAGTTGTACATTTCAAAATTTAGCACGATGGATTAAACATAAAGAAAATCGTCGAACGTTTTGATTTCTTTGAACGTCTGACACTTTCCACTCTTCGAATGTGACGAAGGACACATAGCTTTGTTTTGTGGGCCCTCATGAGAATTCAACTCCTCGAGCTAGATACTAGATGAACTTCGTTGTTCAACGTCCTCAGATGACAATCCTCGACGGTGTGAATAATTGACATCAAACTCAGGACCACGAACTTTGATTCTGCATTCTACGACCGTCCCTGTCACCGTATAAGTATGAATCCGAACCGAAACCGTAAATATCGGCCTCTCGCTCCTCAGTATCGCAAATTAGTTCAGAGTCAGTAATCGTAGCAGAATATGAATATTCGGTGGTTATTGCACTGTATGGATGCTCGAAGCAATGACCCATGCTTGTCCATTGTACACACTGATCGATGATGATCGCTGAACACCGGTTGCAATGACGGCATACAGCTTTGAACCGCGTGTGCCTTTGTTCTCCCGAGAGAGGAACAAAAGTTGGGAATTGGTCGTCAGCACACAACGGAACAAGCAGATAGAGGCACAATTTACGACCGATACGGCACATTGAAATTAATTGATGGCCAAATTTTGTTGGGATTTAGTGTAGGATTGAAACCAATTACGTTACGTTTTTAGTGAACAGGGGATCATGAAAAATGTGACACGCCATACAAAATAATAAAAACTAAAACACGTATCAAGAAGAAGGGAGATTTTTCAGTATTTCCTAAAATTGTTGTAACGTAATGTGCTGTTCAATATTGACACTATTATACAATGATCACAAAATATTAAAATATCAAAAAATAAAAAATAAAAAATATGATCTATGAATTTATATATCATACATATATTATACATGCTCGTTTTGATCTGTTTTACTATACCAATTACTGTAGCATGTTTTGACCACCGTTAGTGCCATCGTGCGTCGAATAAGGAAGAGATGTACGGAATATGAGACAGGCCTTCCTCATACATACTAACATGGTGCACAGTGCGGTAGAATGATAGTGTGTCCTATCCTAGTAATAAATAAAAAATCGCGAGTGCAGGACGGTTGAATAATTTCTCGATCGGTGATATTTCCGCAGCTTGTAGTACAATAATTTTAAAATCAACAAATATTGGTTATAGTCAGAAAGACACCTGACAGGAATCTTCTGACAAACATATAGTCATTAACAAATAATGTACTGTAAGTTTATGTACCATCTTTGCCTATAAGGACATAACATTCCCATTTCCATAGGGAATCATGCAATTTTGGTAGTTCATGCTTTTGTTAGTAGTTCGATACATTTCGCTGATATTTCATTTTATTTTGAGTATCGTAGAAGTTTATGCTTCAGCAAAATCCTACTTTAATTTTGAATCCGCTTGAATACATTAAACACAATAGTCGAATTAGGATTTGGATGAGAAAATCTTCAACGTTTATAATCAAAATAGTTTAATTAATTTGTTGACTATACTAGTTCTGATTACCAAATGAATTTTTTGTTGCTATGCATACCAAATGAAATTTTATAGACTGCAAATTATTGTTCACATTTTTGCATACATTACAATAAAATTATCAATCACATCCAATGGTAACAATATCTTATAAATTTTATACGATATTGATATCATCGGATGTGATTGAAAAATAAGTTTGCTTATTTTGTATACTTTGTCCATTATAGAGACTTACTTTGTATATAATAGACAAATCAATTATCTACAAATTTCAGGAACTTTAAATACTCATAAATGTGTTTTCAATACTTATTAAAATACGATTAGGTACTTTTAAGTAATTTAAATACATACTCCTCAAGAAATGTCGAATACTTTTAGTTAACACTTACTACGTCTGAGTACAAAAAGTTCTTCGAAAATACTATTGAGTGAATAATCTGATTAACCTCGAAATACTTTTGAATTATACGATTCCTCGTGAACTACTTTTGAGTACTAGACATATTTTCAGAGTACTTCTAAATCTTTTTTAGTACCAAGAAGTCTAAACATATTTTGAGTACAACGCACTACATACAGTTCTAGATTTTTGTAAAAAATTTAACCCCTCCTGGGTAATAGGGAAATTGATATATAAAACAGTGATAGCCCCATCTATAATATATGGAACAAAAGTGGCAGTTCTGACAAAAAAGAACAGAGTAAATATGGCAAATTATGAAAAGCTTATATTAAGGAGTATTTTTAATCATTGTAAGAAACCAGCAAATACTAAATTTAATGCAAAAACATTGTTGGAAGGAAAAACAATAAATAGGAGAGCAAGAGTAGGAAGAATCAGTAATTATGGTCACATTCTAAGAAGAGCAGATTTACATCCACTTAAATTAGCTTACAAACTAAAATTCAACAAGAAAAAAAAAGGACGACCAAGCCTAACGTGGAAAGACTCACTAGAACGAGATTTGAGTAGATATAGAGCAGTAAGCAGTGAAGAATGGAAACGATTGGCGAAGGACAAGGAGAAATTAAAAAAAAAGGCAGAAGAAATATACAAAAAACCAGAAAGCGAAATTTCTGACAGAGAAACATCGGAAGAAGAAAAAGAAAAACCGAATAAGTACAAATATTGGAAAAGAAACACTAAGAACTGAAAAAAAAGACCCAATAATTGACACAAGAATAAAAAGAAACAATTTGAATAAGGCAGGTTTGGTAAACAGGTTTTTGTTTTTTTTTTTGGTTTTGTTTGTTTGTTTTTTTTTCCCACAAAGTATAAAAAGATACACTATTCAAGGAACAAAACACATGAAAAAAAAGACATACACACAAAAAAATTAAACAGTGCAAAAATAAAAATACTAAGTCTAATTACATAAAAACTAAATTAATATAACACTTTAGATATTACCCTTTAGAAAGGCTTTAGGCTTTAGAAAAAAACAATAATAAGAAAAACCAGAACTAAACACAAAAGATAATTTTAAAATACTAGAACTCTAGCAAGAACAATAATATTCTCGTTTTGGGTTGAATGGGATATACGAAATAGACTTAAGCAAATACTAAAAGCATACATTTTTCTTAACTTTACTACAAAACAGTTCGACTTACTGCACACCACGCCTCAATCGTATGACTGAAAATGAGAAACGAACTTTAAAAAAAAAAATTAGAGCAATCAAAATAACATGTCTTACAAAAAAAAAATACTTACAATCGAAGAAAGTCAACGGTACGCAAAACGACAATGAATCATAAAAATTTGATTTTTACTGTATTTTTCACAATTCATGTAGTTGAAATCTAAAAGTTAAGTGCACTCAAAAAGACAACTTTGCTATTTCAATGTTATCCTTGGCCCTGACAGACAGATACAATAATAAAGAATAATAAACAACCCTTATTCTAACACAATGTAAGCAATCAAATGACCACAACAAAATATACTAAATATAACATTACATTAAAAAACAAATAATGGGGAAAGGGAGGGACCACCAGGGCACCCAAGTGAAACGATTTGGATAGGGAGCATGAGACTGCCTCCTCCCTATTGTTAACATTTCGCGGAACGAGGGCGGGCTCTTCGACCCCATCTATTGGGTTTATTCTGTCAATCGATAGCTCGATTCTAATGATGTATGTGTGAACTTGCTTTTGGAAGGAGATTCTCTTCCCTACATTCGCGGGTTTCGCGTAAGTGTCTCTGCATACGGGCCCGCCCAAACGTTTTTGGCCCTTCATACAGGAGCTTGAAGATCACAAACAGCATTAGAATCCTGATCAAATCGTTTTTCAGATTATTCCACTTACCTTGCTACAATAGATGGTAGTATTGCATCATCATCATCATCAACGCACTACATACAGTGGTCTGCGTACCCCTCGCAGTTTTCCGCACTTTGCAAAAAGTTTTCTTTCGATTTGAAGACTACAATTTCAATTTCCCACAAAATTGAACACGTAATGACTAAAAAAATTGTGAGAATCGTAAAATCTTACAGCAGAACAGAATTCAAAAATGCATACAATTAAACCAACAACAGTATCCCTCGATACCGAACGCTACCAGGTGGAGTCTTTTCACAGAAATCATGCAGGTGTTATTAAATGGCCATGAGCTTTTTGACCGATTGGCAAACAATTTTTCGGGTCTAGGTAACATTATTTTACAATCAAAATTTTAATATTAAAGAGTGTAGTTTAAATAACCAAAATAGAGGATATATCGTCAGATGGGTCATAATTACAAAAAAGAGGATCGCCCTTACGTTTCCCTCTCGGTGCGACAACGGTCTTGCCTTCGACGGTCGATTAAGACTGTAGCCCCTGAATCACTGGACTATGTCCACAGAAATGCTGTGGAAGTTGAACGTCTAGTTGATTAGTTAAAGAATTTGAGAAGACAAGGCTTCAATCGTTGTAAAGAATCTGTGTAGGTTCTCATAAACCTGACTAAAATATAAAATATATTGGCACCTCTTGGTACCATCATAAAACCAAATTGATTTCCTGTGGCGTTCATAAAACTTTAATAAAACTTTATTAAGCTAGATGGTTTCGGCAGTGTTACTTGGGATAAGAACATGGTCCTTAAAAATACCAATATTCACTTCGGTATTGATTTTAACACCAGCATTAATGAAAACAGGTGGCATTTTCAGACCGTTGGACGCCATCAAGCCAAACATCAGCACAACAACCGAACCAAACACGTATTGTAGGTCCGTAAACAGATATATTTACGCTCAACCCAACGCTATACATGTCTAGAGTGAATCACCTTCCAGAAACAAGTTCGCAGAAGCCACACCAAAACAGCGCCCTCGCCTTGTAAAAAGTCCCACTAGATGGGGACGAAATGTTAACAAAAGGATGCAGGGAGTTCTACTCTTTTCATCCAAATTGGTTCAATCTGGTGCTCTGATGGTCCCTTCCTTTCATCCCAACATATGGTGTTAAATAAGTATATGAAAAATTCAGAGAATTTAATGCGATTCCCTTACCTTGAATTTGAAATCATCTTACTTTGAAGCTTGTGTTAGAAAATTTGGCCAAAAGTACAATTAGTTAGGGATATATACCATTCTCTACTTATTGCTTTAATTTCCTTCTAATGTAAGGTCCAGGATGTCGCCTCGGTGTTTCTACTTTTGGAGAGCTAACTTCAGTAGCGTAGATCCAGTCTCACGATGTGTCATATCGACAAACATTTTTCATTAGGGCTTAACGCAAACAATGGCTTCTTCCGTAAATTTTTCGTGGCACAAAGGCTACCAATGTAAGCCTGCAGTTCTAGTGGATAGATGAACTCTTCCTCTTCGAAATGACCGTGGTGGATTGATTAGGCGAGTTTTCAATGATGATTAATTCGCGAAAAAAGCCATTGTTTACGTTTGTCGATATGGTATTGCTCGCGGTCATGGGATAGGCAAGAGAACAGGAGAAAGGAGAGAAGCATTAGTAATTGGTATCATGCTATGCGCATGTGAGATTCGGCCGCACAACGGTCGTTCAGAATGGTTCGACCAAGACCAACACTTGAAAAGGGCCTATCTCTATTTTGTAAACAAACGCTTTTGAGCCTTTACCCCGTAAATCACAGGCCTTCCACAAAAATCAATACTATCAGCATGTAGGGGAAAATTTCCCCTACATTCTGATAGCATTGGTTTGCGTGGGTGGCCTTGTGATTGGCTAAAGAAGGCTCAAAAGCGTTTGTTTACAAAATGGATAAATGCCCTTTTCAATTGTTGGTCTTGAATTATGATAGATCATTCCCGTTGAGTTTCCACTCGTTTACTCAATTCCATCACGTTTAGTTGTAGAAGACAAGAAACATTTTACTACGTGCTACATTTAGGAATATCAGGGCAATGATCCCCCGTCGCATCTTCAAGTGATCATTAGAAGTTGTCCATTTAGATCAGGCACTTTTGAACGTTGATGTGGCAGCCTGTACATACATGAAATCTGCAGCTACCAAGTCGGCAGAACGCGCCCCTATCCCTTTCTGAATCGAAGGGCAGGGCGTAGCCAGATGTGTGGTTTGGAACTTAAACTCCATTTTCTTCGGTGAACTGAACCGGATTGTGAAAAAAAACTTGTCTGACCATGACCACGAGCGTTGCACGTAATTTTTTATTTTTTTATTCCTTTATTATCGAGATTTTCAGCCCTGGGCTGGTTCATCTCCCGTCGTAGTTACTCAAAAACCTTTTGGGTATTTTCGTAACATGTCCGGGGATGAGATTCGAACTCGTGACTTTCGCGTGAGAGGTATGTATGTTAACCAGTACGCCGGGGTCGCCCCTGCACGTAAATTGTTTTTTAAACATAAACTACTGGGACACGTACTTTGAGCTGATGTAGTATTTCCCGTATCCTTTGTTTAGTACATGTCGAGGTACTTCATCACTATTGAGAAATGATGAAGTATTCGGTGTTGTTACATTTGTCCTTGTTTGTTTTGTTGGCAATGAATTGAGTTTTATTGAAAGTCTCCTTTCAAATCCTTTCCAAATCGCGATCCTTTTTCAGTCAAAACCCGGTTCATTGCAAAGAAAACAAACAATGACTCCGATACTGACCATGCATCAACATCAACCAACATAGAAAATGAGAATTCACATGAATGAATACTAACCATATTTTCCTTATTCCAAGCTCATCCGCGGTGGCTCAATCCAACTTTTGTCACTTATCACAAGACAAAATGTTCTAATACATGTTCCTTTGGCTACAACAAATGATTATGTTCCCTAGTTTGAATTCAATCGGACTAGGGATCGGTGGTAGATCTTATACCCTGTAACGCACTTTGAAAAGGTGATCTTTCAGCGTTTCGGATCAAATTTGCTTATGGCGTGTTTGATGGTGATTTGTCGGTTTGTTTTCCTTCGAGGTCTTCCGGTAAATTTTCCGCGGACAATGGCATGCATCTACGAGGCGCTAGTAAAAATATCGCCATTGATTACCCCTCCCTTCAATTAGCGTGTCGGATATCTGTTAGGAATAACACAACGTTATCAGTTGAAATGTTCCAATAAGAACAAAAATCATTACTTTTGAGTTGTTTCGTACAATGACGTTATCGACCACATGGCGTACTGATTCACCACGACAGAAAGACAAGAAAGATTTAACCCGGATAAAAGATAACAAGTTTTAGCGATAAATAGATTTTATGTTGATAAACTTCCTTCTTTTGGAAAGAAAACCCAACGTTTCCGTTACATCTACTTTGCACAGCTATCAGTCGCTTTAGGGGGCCAGGTGAATGCGCGAGTTATTTTGAAAAGCAATAATTACAATCCAGTATTTGGCATATTAATAAACTTGTACCGCAGATATGAGCATCCATCATCATCATTTTAAGCTGCCACCTTATCAAAAAAGAAAAAATCATGTAGCTGCTTCCGACCGAAAGAAACAGTCGACGTTAGGCCTAGGAATGTCTGCCGGACAAGAATATCCCCCCTTACCCGAGGGGTTACAGCCGATGGAAGATCAAGTAGCTGGTCACACATTTTTCGATGGAGTGGGTTCATTAGGTATGTATTAGCATGATCTGGTCAAATTTTCAAAAATTCCAAAGGAAGCTATAAATTGGTTCCCCTTACATAGGTTTAATGAAGAGCTCGGATGATGGTTCAATTTTAAAACCAGCTGGCAAAGTACTTTGCGGGCTTCGTGAAATTAAATTTTATGAACAGGTGCAGGCGGCTAAAACCGAAACCGATCTACTGCCGTTGATCAACATCATTCCTCAGTATCGGGGACATACTAAGCTCACTATCGATGGTAAGCAAAGTGAGTTTATCAAGCTTTCCGATCTAACGTACGGAATGCTGGAACCGTGTGTCATGGATGTCAAGATAGGTTGTCGTACTTGGGATCCACATGCATCGGATGAAAAGCGTAAAGCAGAGGAATCAAAATATCAGGCTTGCAAGCAGAACCTTGGACTTTGTATTCCCGGTTTTCAGGTTTACTCTATAGCCAATGGTCGTCGGCTGCGCTATGGAAAGGAGTACGGAAAGAAGCTCACCGAAGTTACTGTAAAGGATGGTGCGTAGCGATGATTATATGCGGAAATATTTGATTTATCTGTTTTGTCCATTTGCAGCCTTCCGTAAGTTCCTAAACGCCGACAATGGTTTATGTCGGCAATTGTTGATGCAGTTCCTATCTGATTTATGGATTATACAAAAGTGGGCTCGCACCCAGACGACCTTCCGGTTGTATTCCAGCTCCGTCCTATTAGTCTACGATGCACGCCGATTAAAGCCTGTATTGCAGCACCAATTGAAAAGTCTGAGTAGCCCTAGTTCTAAGCTTACCAGCTGCAATACTAGCATCGGTTTGGCAGGCTCCAGCAGCACAACAAACAGTTCAATGGCTGGTCCCAGTTCGTCACCAGGGACACCAACGAGAGGTGTTGAGGATATTGAACCCCTGCAGCATTACTTTAAAATCCAAAGAAGCCACTCGGCTTTAAATAACTACGAAGAGGTAGGAAGCAAAATGCCAGTAAGTATACCTTGTTTCTAATCTCTTTTTCTTATTACGACCAAAAGGATATGAAAGCTATGCGTGAAAATTACGTTTTTATGCGGGATAATCTAGTCGGATCGTACGAGAACAAAGTTTGGGCGACTGCTCGTATGATCGATTTTGCGCACGCTTTTCCGGCAGAAGAATGCACTGTCGACAACAACTACCTTAAGGGCATCGAGAGTTTGGTGAGAATATTCGAAGAGTTTCTGAAGGAGTGTGAATCGGAGAAAAATTCCAACGTGGGTGTGCCATAAGCCAACCAATCCGGCAGACGTAACAGAGCTTAAGCCAAGCTAAAAAGCAATGATTAGCATTTTGTATTGAGATTTCAAATCTTGAATATTAACCGATTGAGCTGTTGTAGTTAGATATAGTTAGAATACGATACCTTTTTTCTGTTTAGATTCATCAAAATTAAACCGCTGTCCCTTTCTAGTGATGGTGTTGAAAGCGTATTTAAATTATTTTTAGACATGTGTATTTCTCTCTTCGATACGTAACTTGAGAGTCTCTTTCCGGCTTTCTTTACAAAATTTGGAAAGGGATCCAACTTATAGGCCATGTTTACAGACAAAGATATTTTTGCTAGTGTCACAAATTACGCTTTATGTTAGCTCTAACCTAGATATAATCGTCAGGTTGCTGAAATGGATATAATACATGAAAAATGCAGATAAAGAATATTCGACTAAATTGTAAAAGTTTAACTGAATGGACAAGAAAAGAAAACTACCTCTATAAATATACTGAACAACAATCATGGGATCCTAACGGGAAATGTTCGTTTTCTATTTATTTTTTATTTAGTTTTTTTAATTTTAGTTTAGTTTAGTTTTTATTTAGTCTTATTTGTTTAGTTTTTTTTTGTTAATATTTCAACGATGTCAAGTAACATTCAGGACCCGGTACCAAATTCGCAGTCATGTCTGAGAAATTGCAGACATTTTTCACGCTTACAGTTAAAACACTTGGAAGAAAAATCCAAAACTCATTAAAGACATTTTCAGTAAAATAATAATAAAATAAAAATAATTCCGTTATTGTGTACTTTTAGATTTTTCTTCCACCATACAACAAACTGCTTTTAATTCAAACTATATTTGAATTTCTTAGAAACATTTTAAAATTTTCGTCCTATACTTCTACATGGGAACTGTCAGATTTATCACCACTCGGTGTCTTCTTATTTTTTCAAGTTGGATTCGTCTATTGGATCCGGTTATTTTTTTTTTATATTTTGAAGTTCAAAAGTGAAGTTGTTCACTTTCCAGTGGGGTTGTGTATAACACACGACCGGTTAACGTAGACTACGATGAACTAGTTGATGCATTATTATGTTCAACATGTTAGTTTAGGCAGCCTTTAAATCTAGTTTCGTACCGGTACATTTTAACTCATGTGGTGTTCTAATAGGCGTGGGATCGGCAGAAGTAAGAAAGTGTGTTAAAAAATATTAGTATTGGATTGTATCAGGGATATAACCGCAAGTTTCACGTAGGACCGCGTTGGTTTGGTTGATTAAAATGTTAATAAAATTGTTCTACAGTTTTGCTTCTTCTGCATTTAGCACCATACTGCACTATCGTGATCTTCATAGCATGGCCCAGTTTTTAACGCTAGTATATAGCACGCGAGTCGAACCGAAATGAATTCATAAAAGATCAATGGCCAGTTTTTAATGGCCCGAAATTTATTATTGCACTGTGGCGGGTGGACAAAGTCCTGTCCAAACCACCATATGAGAGCTCGTGAAAACTGAATTTGTTACCCGTTTTTGAGGACCCGGATAGGGAAAAACATATTTTCAATCTGTCCAGACGGGGATTTTTATGGGAGCAAAAGTAAGTAATGTTTAAGTAAAAAAATGAACTACTTATACTAATAGCACTTAATTGTAATTTCAATGCAAACATTTTATATTTTTCTTATCAAATGGGGTATAAATGAAGTCATTGTATTCAGTTGAACGAGAGTTATTAGCGTTCAAAAACTTTTCACTTAACTTCACTTAACGTAACGCTCTCATTTTTCAAAATTTTGAAGAGACACCCGGTATAGAAAAGATAAACGTAGTCCTACGTTAAAAATTCTATTATTCACTCTTTAGAATGTGTTTGGATTAAATACATCTGAGTAATAGCGAAGGTTGACGGATATGAGTCCGCTGCCATAACTCGAATGATCTTAGTTAACCGACTTTATTTGGTCTTCAAGTGAGGCGGACCAGTACTTTGGAACGCATTCGAATAGTGTTAGGTATCTGAGAAAATAAATCCTTCGATTTCCATAGTAAATGCGTATGAAATTTTACGGTATGAAATAAATATGAATTTCATACGACTGCGCAATGAAAGCATCTTACTGAGGCGTGATATGATTTCCGTTATACATATTTATGGATTCCATAAAGTCATCGTATGAAATCGTTAAATATATAGTATGAAGATCTTATCATAGGCGTACACCCTCCTCTTGGATATGTGATCTGGTCGCGATGGGTGGGCCTACGCCATCAGTACTAAGATGGCATCCAAAGACATATCCTGACGTGGTAGTATCACATCTTAAGTATTTTGATTTACTGCCGCGTCACACATAACTGGTCAAAATTTCATTATGATTGGATAATCCTTCATCGAGATATGACCAAAACAATACCTGAGAGCACATAATTGTGAGATGAAAATATACTCGTTGCAGTGCAAAACCGAACAAGACCAATCACACCAATCGATGCCGCTTGCATTCTATTGTGTCGCATCTGTTGCGTTGTATAGCACATACAGCGGACTAGCCACACTATGCGACTCTATAGAATTAGAGCAGGATCGATTGGCTCCAGGGGTCTGGTTTTGAACTGCAACGAGTATATTCGAAAATTACACAAAGTCTCCATTTACTCTTTTCAATGAATATATACTTATTAAGCATCTTGAATTCATATCGATAATCGGAATTGATACTTAGGATTGTCTAATAATGCATTCTATGGACTAATTGTATGAAATTTCTAATATTTATGTAATTTCCTCTTCTATATAAATAACATAAACAGGTCATTAAAGATTAATAATGGTAATATTTTAATCACATCGATGAACAATCCGTCCAGGATTGACAAATAGTTCATTCTTAAAACTGAATGTATGACATATCGAATATTCTTGGATCTTCCTGGAATTTCTGATGAAAATATGTATTCAGTACAACATTGGCCACATTTGAGTTCGTAATTCTGATGAAATGTAAGAAGGGTTCAGTCTCACCATCGGTGGATTAATGCGGGTTTTTCGTTTGTTCATACGTACCAATTGAATTTTCAACGTTTGTTATTACGGGCAACAGTTCAGAAACTGACACGTCTTTCCGTAATTTGAAATGTATTTGCTGATCGGCTCAAGTAATTGCGTCCAATTCTGTTGACTTTCAGATGGATCGCCAAACCCTAGCAAATTGTAATGAACGTCAAGCTAAGATTAAAAATGTTATTAGTCAATTTCGCTTACAAATCTATAACCATAACAACTTTCTTGTTGAAACCCATATCCGTCTCCAACGTGTGGGTACTTTTTCAAAAATTTCGGTATTTTCTTCTGGTTTTTGAGTAGCTCTTTTGTATCCGCAATTTAATACGTATCCTGTTAAAAATAGGATTTTTCAAAAGGGAGTGATATTACCACACTGTTTATCTTTTGTTCCTTCCTGAATACATTTTTAATGATGGATTGTAATGTTGTCTTTCGCTGTCTTGAAAGGAGATATTTCGCCACAATATCTGTGACGAACTTTTACCCCTCTGAAGATAGCTCCAGATCATCCGCTCTTTTAAGCAGTTTGGTTCTAAAGATAGTTCGATTAAGATTGCTTCTCTTAGCCGTTCCACAAATGTCCGGTTCAGTTCGAAAACCAGTGTGGGAATCGGAACGGGATTCGGATTCAGTAGCCAAATTTTCACTAACGAGTACGGCGTTTCAAAGGTTCTATGGGAGATTTACAACTTAACCGGAAACACACAATAATAAAATCGCAGTAAATTTACGTTTCGTTCACGGCACTCGCATATCCAGTTCCAAATCAGGTCAGGTTTGCAACTAACACCTGCCAGTGCCAACGCTTGGCAAATTTCCTCTCGTGGCCAAGTGATTAAAGCCGCTGTATTGTGATGTGATGTGATGTGATAAGAACCCACCATCAGTGCAAGGATTACCTATGGCTGCAGGACTATTCTCAGCAGGTTGTTCTGAGAGAATAGCCTACGTGATGGCTTGTTGTAGCAGGGTCAATCGATCTCAGTGAAGACTACGGCCAGAAGGCCACGTGTCTTTGCACGACAAGGGACTGGCGAATCCACGAACCCTTGTCCAGTCAACAAATCCTTTGACTACTTTAGGCTACTCCCCAATCCTCGTTATATAGTTGTATAGGAACAGTAGAAATTTTTAACATAAATGATTTATAAAAAATGTTAAAACAAAAAAGAAAATTTACGGCTATACTGAACCTTAGATTTAATTAACACATTTATTTTTGTTTTTATTTGTACTAGGAAATGTGTTGATATTTTGCAAATTTCTACTGATCCTAATAAAATAGTTGTGAGCAATAAAACTTGTGAGGACTAGAACTATGTTGCGGGGACGCACGCTCCATTCCAGTTGTCTACTCACCATTTTGCATTGATTAAGGCCGCTGTATTGACACCAAACTCTGTACGCAACAAAGATTAAAAGATATTGTAAACTTATCACTAAATACCACAAAGCAGTTTCTCCATATTCTCCATTTTGTTTGTTCTGAATGACATCGAACGTTAAACATCATACGATAATCGTATGATTTTTTTCACACAAGGTCCACTTATGAGATTCATTATGAAATTCGTTTGACATTTATACGTGCTTCTCATTCAAATCTAGTTCGTATGTATGCTAAAAGCTGGATATGGAACTCATACGTGGCGTATGAAATGATTTAGACTGCTAAATTAGTTGTCCATAACGTTTGCATTAAAAAAATTGAACTTTTTCGGATGGTGATAAAAACAAGCTAGCTAAAACAAATAATCCCTTTTGATAAATTCCCCATGGGAGGTAATTATTTAAGCTTACTTGCGAAAAAAAATCTATGCTCTTGCGAGCGGTCTTCCGGCAGTTAACCGGAACATTCGCCATGGCGGACGAAAACATGCGTGTAGGCATGTTTTTGAGTTCTTTCTTCGTTTTATTTATCAATTCCTCCTCAGTTTTCGCGACAAAATTGTTGGAGTAGATCTTATGCTTCAGGTTGGCCCAGAAATTGTCGATGGGACGCAGCTGGGGGACGTTGGGCGGGTTCGCCGACTGGTACTTAAATCGATATTCAGTCGCTCCATCTCCTCCAACGATCGCTTCGAGTAGTGGGCTGACTCTAGATCCGGCAAGAACACCGCGTCTTTGCCCTTATGGTATTTCTTGATGACCAACGCAACTTCCGCCAGGCATTTCGTACTATAAATTTCCCCGTTCGCGGCCAGTCCGGAGCGAAAGAAGAGCGGCTTTGACATCCCCTTCTTGTTGATTGTCAGCCACAGCAGCACCTCCTTGGGGAACCTGGTGTGTGAAATGAACTTCACCTCAGAGCGCACTTCTTTCGTACGGAAAGTAGGGCACCCCGCCTGCCAGTCGTTGCCATCCAAGATGAAATAGGTCTCGTCGTCCATCACCAACACCACGTCGCGATTCGCCGGTAAAATCGACTTGACCATCTTATTCAGCCGCTGCCGCTGCGTCATGGCCCGCAGCTCCGAAACCAGTGGACGCGACTTCCGCTTCCTGACATATATGTTCATGTTCGTCAAGTACTTTTTCACTGTTTAGCCGGTTGAACCGAGCTTCCGGCCAAGTACACAAAGTGTCGCATGATGTCCGTTTTAGACGCGGCGGAGTGCCGTTCTTTGAACGCGCACCCTTCTGAACGGAGTTGCTTCAATGTTTTTGGCATCACGGTCAGAGTTCGACTGATAGAGCTGTCAAATTTTGTCTGCTGACTCATGGGTTACTATGATTGATGCTGCATGGGTAGTTTCGTCAGTGCGGGTGAAGGTAAACACATGAGAAATCTGCTATTTTTGTCCATCTTTTTAAATGCAAACACGACAGACATTATTAATATCGTATGTTTAGTCTCCTCAGTGCAGTAGTATATAGAATCTTTCGTTGGACTCTCATGGCCCACGTCTTAGAAAATCATAGTCGATGGCTTTATCATAGCGGTATAGGAACTGACATGATAATAATTGCGCCGATTTGTTTGAAATCGGCTCATCGAAGAACCCTATTCGGCTATCAACAGATCGATTCGAGGTATGTTCTCGGTGTTGGTGTTCATAATTTGACTTCGTCATAGATTTTTTGACGAATTTGCTATCTTACATAAAGAATTCTATGTTTACAAATACTTTTACAACATCCAATCGGATGCCTGAAAGCTTATCATTTTTGACTTATCCATATTCATTTGCCGATAGCTCTTCTCAGAAGCTCAATTTCAAAATATAATGTATGATGAACTTATGGTGCTTGAGTAGACCTACAACTTGGTCTAACAATACATAGCTCTATCTCTTATATCTGAGGAATAAGAGCGTATATTCGCAGTGATCTTCGCGATGATATTCGCTGTGAAGATCACGCGATTATCATCGTGAAGATCACTGTGAATATACGCTCTCATGTCGAAGATATAGGAGTTAGAGCAATGTACTATTAGACAAAGTTGTAGGTCTACCCATGCACTACAAGTTCACCATACATCATATTATCAAATCGACCCTCTGAAAGGAGATATTGGCAAATGAATATGCCTGAGTCAAAAATGATAAGCCGCAACCCTGCCTGAAAATAGTAAACGCTTTTCATACCCGAGACGTGTTGACATCTGATGAAAAAAGGGCATTTTAATTTTGACAGAAAGGGTTTCGCAACGAGTTGGTATCAACATTTCTCGAGTACTTTTTCAAACAGACGTATGTGATTTTGTAAACAAAGAGGGGATGTAAATTTCTCAAAACAATCAACGCCCTCACGGAAAGTAACATTACCCTCATGTTAGGGAACTGTAATTCCTTGTCTTGGTGGCGCTAGTTTGCATGAAAGTGCTAAGGGTTTCACGAATTTAACGTTTGAATTTTACTTCCCCTCTTTGTTTACAAAATCAGATACGTCTGTTTGAAAAACTACTCGAGATTTGTTGCAATTAGTATATTGAAAATCAGTTCAGAACTCTCAACAAAATTAAACTAAGTTAAATTAACTTTACACTTGGTTGGTTTGGTCATTTAGATTTTTACTCAGCACAAGCAGGTTTATTTATGTCGTCATATTAAACAATGTTATAAAAGAGCAAGCCATTTTATAGTTATTATTTTTCTCTATAATTTAGGTTTCTTCCCTTTTTTTTGTGTGTTGATTTTTGAAACCCATAATATAGTATTGTCAAATTTACTCACATCTGTTCTGATTATAATGATGATTATGAATTAAATTGAATCAAATACAGTAACACAATGCATTCTAGTTTATTTGGAAATAAAAAATAAAGATAGATTATGATTAGACAGATATCTAATGCTAGACAAACGTTTACGTGCCGACTAACACCAGGCAAACTGTATCTACGTCTAAAATACGTAATTTGTTTTCTACTCTGCTCCCATCTTCATTGCATTGCGTGGGGGTTTCAATGTCGCATAAAACAAATTTTAACCGATGACACCAAGTGCAAGTATGCAATTCATCGTTTCTCGTTTGATCTAGAGAACTGTCCCTTCCGCATTTCTCTTTCCACCGCGTTATTCCACGAATTCTATAAATAGTGTCCGCTTCCTTAGTTCAGTGGCATTCCTCAGCTGTGTGTCGTAGTAGCTCGCACAATCATCTGGGCTGGGGGTTTGTTTTCATTTTTAGTGATACCCAGCGTTTCTGTTTTGGCTACACACTATCATTTTACTAGACGCTCTAGGCTAGAAACATTGGAGGGAGGCGTCACCATCTGGTTAAAATTTGGCTTTAGGCCAGGCACGAATCGGGTGTCAATTCCGAGGGGGTATGTTATGGGAGTTTGCTTTCGGAATTATTTTCGTTTAAGTATCTAAAGAAACGCAAGAAAAAGAAGCAAACAGAAGTTTCAGTTTAGTTACAACATAAAATTTAATAACAGAATAACAATTGAAATGATGATTTTACTAAACAGATAATAAGGCGCTCCAAGCGTAAACGCAAAAGTAATGAATGCAAAATAAAGTACACGTTGATTGTTTGTGAAATGCTAGTTAGACAGTTGCAACTGTTTTGTGTGTTCTCGTTTCCATCGAGTGTAGTACACTTGGTTTGTGTGTTTGGATTTATTTCTGTTTTTGGAAGCTGGACGGGAGATTATGATCGTTGTCCCAAGCTGCTCACAGTCCAGATTTTGATCCTTTGCCGCCCATGAAGTGCTCATTGTAAAGACCATTTAGCTGCTCCAAAAGGATGAACGTTAGCACGGTATGTGGACCCAATCTTGCGTAATATGCGGTGAAGCCTTTCCATAAGGCGAAGATTCCTTCATGCCGGACAACCTTTACTATCACATCGATTGTGTTCTTGTATGGTGGCACCTCACCTGCGGCTACTTTCATGTTTTGGATTCTAGAAAATGTAAGAGACCGTTTATAATGTATGCTTGAACCTAGTTATCTAGTTATTCGTGTCACCTCGTTTTGGCAATATCCACTGGCAGAGAAGCAGCCGTCGTAATCAAACCAGAGAACATACTGGCCGTAAAATGTAGGCCGATTCCTTCGTTGAAATATCCACTGTTGATGAGGTAGGTCTTGGCTTGTGAGTAGGAAGCCAACTGTGCAGCATTTACGACCATGGCACGACCCATGGTAGGAATGCATCCACGCCATAAGGCAAATATTCCTAGAAATGAAATGTATAGTATAATCATTTTCTGATCCGATCAAGTGTTGCTATCGTTTTTTTCATACCTTCCTCTCTCGCGATGCGCGCAAAAGCGTTGAAGAAATTGGTATAGTTTCGTCTCTCAGCCACCGGTAATCGACCATCGGCTGTCATTCGGATTAGAATAAGCTCGCATGGATTGCCGACAAATGAACCAACAGCACCAGCCATCATGCCCATGGCCATAGATTCGAATAGATTGGGTGCTTTGTTCCTTTTCCTAGAATTTAGACGAATTAGGAATCAATCAGAGTTCGATATACAATAATTACTACAATGTACGATTTAAATGAATGATTATTTGATCTATTGCTTGAAGAATAATCGACTGGTGCAGTTTTCATGCTTCCACATTCTATATGTTCAAGCTGATAAACCTTTTCTAGGCTTCGGTTGGGATAATATTTTTGACTTCGACCACTGCCGAAGTAGTGCTCCACCCTACCAAGATTCATTAGGTCCATAAAAATCGTAAGAAATATTGTCTAACGAAACACTTCTGATAATCATGTGGCAATTCAACCTGAGTGTCATTTTGTTTTGTGGTTGGTAACGTGTAACAATCATGCTTAGGGCAGTATGGGTTAATAGTCAACTATAAAAGTTTTAAATAGGTGTCAGATATATATGGATGACTTTTTTTCTAAAATAACACCGGCCGTCTTCCGTTCTAGCATACTTTACTTAAACGGATATAGTTAGCAACTGGAAATCAATAAAATTAATAGTAATATAATACCATAAATAAAGGCTCGCGATAAAAGAGCAAAATACTGGTAGCAGTGGAAAATATTCCAGCAGGAATAAAACATAAAGAGAACAAATAAAAGTATTGTCTATATAGAAAGATAAATCAAACTGTATATAACCAGAAAACTAACTCTCGGATGTGAATTATGCAGAAACAAAGTTGAATCAGTTTGAGTTACTCAGAAAACAATATGTTGAAAACTACTTGTTATATTTTAAGTATATAGTATATAGTTAAGGTATATTTTTGATAATAAAAAACGATCTTATCAATGTTCCTTATCTGATGCTGGAAAGCTTGTCCGGATGCGGGAGCGGGGCACTAAAAACAAAAAATGGGAAAAAAAAACTACCGACGCACAATCCATCTAAACAAACACGACCATAACACACTAAGAGAGAGATTCCATTAACAACATCCTACGCAAAGCACTCGGAAAACTATAATTTCACCATTTACTTCAGTTGAATAATGATTTTTAATTTTATTGCCGTGAAAATATCGCAGCAAAAGCCAAACACGTCATTTTCAAAGCAAGGCTTGCTGCGATCAGATAGTCAAGCGGCTTTATCTGCATTGAAATCTTTTACATCTGCATCAAGACCAGTATGAGAATGTCTCCGTTTACTTCAACGGCTATGTATTAATAATACAGTTAATCTTTTCTGGGTTCCTGGCCATTGTGGAATCGATGGTAATGGAAGAGGATGAACTAGCAAGGGCTGGATCTACTAAGCCATTTCTAGGCCCAGAGCCATTTGCGGATTATCTGCAAGCGCAATCAAAATTGAACTCAGGAACGGGGAAATGAAGATGGTGATTACAAACTGGAATATAACCATCACTGCCCGGCAATCTAAAAAGTTCATTACGCCTAACATATCAAATACACAAAAGCTTCTCGTTTTGTTACAAAATGACCTGTGCACATACACAGGCTTAATTACAGGACATTGTATGGTTTAATATCATCTAAGACTAATGGATAAAGTAGGAGATGATGATTGAAACATGGTCTCTATAGAGTCCCTAGAATAGGGACTCTAGGTCTCTATGCCCTCGTAAGGTAGTGCGTTTTATACGAATCATTATTCCTTACTGGGATAACACTCTAAATCATGCGATGACGGTTACTTCTCATAGTAGCTTATCACCTTCAAATGGTATAGAAAAATGAGTTGTGTATCACAATGGATCAAAATAATGGTCGCAGTGATACAAAAAAAAAAAATCTTATGCTAACAACTACATTTGAAAATGCGTTAAAACTGTCGAAACGTCTTAAAATGTTGTAGGTTTACTTTAAAATCTATTTAAAAAAAATTCTGCCGAATATTCTGGACCAGTGTGCGCCGTTAGATCTTTCTCAAAACAACCATCGTCACCAGAGATAACACGTGTGACACCGTCACAGATCATCCTACGTCAGCACCTGTGTACAGTCGCACTGCAACAGACGATCTTGCCGAATTATTGTGCTTCCTTTCTAAAAATACACGCCCCCAACAATAGCGTTGATTCGCCGGTCGTGACTACTTACTGCTTGTATGCGTCATTGAGTGACGTGTACACACCAAGCCTCGTGGTGGTGTAGGTCGCCTGACGCATGATCGCTGCACTCAGGCCTTTGTACAGAGCCAGGGGGCCCTCTCGTTTGATGATTTTGCCAATGGCATCGAATGTGTTATTATACTCCTTGACCGCGCCTCCAATGCCGGAGATCTGCATACGCGTTTTGACCAGATCCAGCGGCTGTACCACGCATGTTGCTCCAATTCTGGGAAGAAAGATGAAATAGAAAAACGTTAGTATGAGTACATAGAAGTTCTGCTAATGAATCTTGCTATTAGTATGCTAGAGTGAGAAATATGGTAAATAGGATAGCGGAAGAACAAGACATCCACACGCTCGCGCGTCATTGGCATTAGTGTTGCGCAATGCTGTCGTTCTGATTTTTTGCTCAGACGGTCATAAATATACGATAATTCTGGTTCAAATATCTACAATATTTGCTATGGAATTTGTTTGTAGACATAATTTGCACTACCTATCACATGACAAACCGAGTCGGCAGCAACAGCAATATGTTTGTCGCTATTGGCAGAACCGAAATTCGATTCACATTTATTTAATCAATGTATAGGTCGTTTCACATCACAACAATTGAATCAATTAGCGTCGTTTTATTTATAGTTCATACGTAAAGTCTCAGAAGATGTTGTTTTCAGGCTGCTCCTAAAACAATATCAATATTGACTTATCCGCTTGATAGCTTATCTCAAATTATTTCTAGCGGACCTAGTTCTACAGCCAGCCTTTAAATAATCGAGGAGTTAATTGGTTTTTATCTCATCGTAATGTTCCGATAAGTTCATATATAGATATTCTATTCCATTTATATAATATGTATACTGTTCAATTGGTTCAAATGCAAGTTTTTACACCTGCACAATTAATAAGTGGTAATGCAGATATAGTAATTTGCATAACAGTATCCCTTCAATTTTGGTAAAAGGTCCTGAAATTTCATGTTGTCAAAATCGAAACGTGCCAAAAGCGAACATAGTACTATTTTTTTTTAATCAGTCAACTGGTTCTGCAGATATGACCGGAAGATGTCCCGAAAAACACAGGTTGCAGGAAGTTAGATTGCATTTCGCGGTAAACATTTAACAGTATCAGACAACTGCTGTTAAGACCATAACCGGAACATTTCCTAGAAAAACATAGATTCCAAGATCCATATCGCATTTCTCGACGACCAGAAAACTCAATTGCGCTCGACAACCAGCAAATAAAGGTTGTACGGAATCAAATTGCACCACTTTTAAATGGCCGTAACTATTTACCCGTTGGTATTTTTGATTGAAATTTTTGGTGGAATTAGTTCAATGTGTATTTGTTTACGCTGTGTAAGTTTAACTAGCAGATGTGCAATCGTTGAAATTTTGCGCACGTACCTCGAAAATCCAGATCTTCTCATCGTGCCATCAGCAGGAAGCAGGATTTTTCTTACATCATACAACAAACCGCTTTTAATTGGAATTTCATATGAATTTTCTAGAAGCATTTTGAAAGTTTCGTCCTATACCTTAACATGGGAGCTGTTAGATTTATCACCACTCGGTGTCTTCTTCTTTTTTCAAGTTGGATTCCTCAATTGTGCAATTTTATTGGAGTAAATTTAGCGGGACCATCATGCCCCATTCTCCCCAGCATTTTTCGATGCAGTGGCTTCGTGAATTGAACTTCAACCTTAGACAAACGATAAGAACTTATTTATACACAACAGTATAAGTCGGTTCGCCCAAATGTATTAACTAATTCCTTAAGTGCTTGCAACGAGCGGGAGATTTGAAGAAAAAAAAAGTGACATAACATTTAATCTCACAGGTATCACTGCGCTGCAAACCAGTGTCGTGCTTATCAACTGTGTCTCTCTTTCTCTCTCTTTCCCTGCATGCATAATTGGAAAGGAACCGTAATATTTCATCGTTGGCCTGCCTACAATAAATTGTAATATCATCGATGAGAGCAGTAAGTCATTGTTATCAGTGGAAACCCTGGTCCAATTCATAAAGGCCACCGATGAGAAAAAAAAGGAATACGAACGGTAGTCAGATAGATACTGATTTCTGCAATTGATGCAATCAGTGCAGGTGATAAGTATGAATTGCCTCATTGCAACCGCAATTAATAAGATTTTTGGAATTGCATAGCTATTGAATGGTTTACGACATTTTACTGCCATAAAGGCATAAAACTCACATCTTTACCTGATCTCCAATGGGATTATTAGAAGTTTATTTAGTGAAAATACCGTTTTAATCTAAGTATATGGCAGTTTTAAATGGAAGAATTTCATTTATCTACAAGTTGTTATCAACAATTTCAATGGTTAATCGTAAATAGAGCATAATAGAGAAACGCCCTTGACCTCAATGAGAACAACCTGGTTAAGTTGCCTTCGCCATTTACTTGCTCGACATTGACCGTACGAACTTTCAACAATAACTCAGGCTTGAGTCGTTTTCTTGAAATTTTGGTTCCATCTCCGCACACCACATCCATTTTTCGTCGTTTTATCTTATCCTTTTTTCGTTAGCTTCATATGCGTACCTACTGCTCACCCACCTACGTACTTCGGCATCGAAAATAGCAACCCCCCTCTCACCAATCTCCCACACTTATTAGATAACTTCAACCAGCTTGACCGGAAGCATTTATTGATTCTACGCCTGATGGTCAGCACTAGTCACTTACCCGGAAAGTCCTCCAAATAGATACTGGATGTAGACTGGCTTTTTCTTGTCCCCCATTATTGTAGTAGGTTCACGTTCTCGTTATGATCAGTCTTCAATAATTATTGTTCGATTGATCTACTGAGGTCCGCTTCTACGACTAAACAATGCACATTGACGTCACGCACTCAAAAAGATGTATATTTTCCCGTTTGTCGCACTTGATGTAAATACTTAAGCTGCAGACGATCACGAATAAAAAATGGGATTGCTGAATGATTGTCAACGTATATTCGAAAAATGCAACGGATTAATCACTTGAGTGATTATTTTTGGAAAGTATAACCATTATTCACCGATGGGAAGCTGAACGAGAACTGAAAGGCTGAGTTGATTAACCGATCTGTCGACTGACGAAGGCGAATCATGAGATTTGAATATGTATTTCGATGTACAGACGAGAACCAAAACCAACACCTTCACCAGCTGATTGGTTTAGTGACAGCGAACGAAGGTCAAGATTGTGTTATAAAAAAAAGCAAAAGTCGGCTGTCAACACGATCGACACTCATCACGCTCACCAGGGATGAATCTATTATTTTAGTACTAACATTTAACCTGAACGACGGGTGAATTATCTTCTCTACTCTCACCCAAAGTAAACTACCATATCCGTCCGATTCTGGCAACAAGATTAAACAATTCTACACAGTTAGATTTTTTTAAAGACATCTGTAAAATTCTACTGAACTCTCAACAGCTGAACGTTCAGTAATTCGCTTTAAAGGATTTAGGTGAAATTGTACGGTTATCTGTAAAAAAAATTACCGTTTTTCGTTAAAATTTGTCCGAAATCCTTTAAATCATATAACCGAACTTCAGCTGTTGAGAATTCGGTAAAATTTTACAGATTTCTTTAAAAAATCTAAATGTGTAGGCTTGTTCTGGAATGAAAAAAAAAATATATATATATATATATTTTAATGGTTGTGCAAATTATAAAATATTAGCTTTTAACAAACATACATTCTGAGTTTTGGTGGTTTATAGCTTAAATGTTTTCCCATCTTGTTTTGTTTTGATGCTGTTTTGTTTTGAACTAATGACACCGACATTTCTTAAATTAATCGGTGTGAATAAAACCCGATTGACCAAATAATTGAATAAATTCTGACCAAATAATCGAAAACATTCTGGCCGAGTGGATTGTTCGAGAATATTTTTTGGGTTGGTAATGTGGAACTTAGGAAATGCCAAATACTGGTACTGATTTGAATAACCGATGTTAACCAATTGGAGCTCTTTTTCTACGTAGTAACATTTCATTTCATCTAAGTACAAAGAGAGATCCGATTAACTGCCATCAACTAATTCGAATGCCGAAAGCTGTTGTTTAGTGGATTCAAATCACTGATTTCAAACCGGCAACATTGAGGGCAAAACTCGCATGGAAAGCGCAGGGCGATGCCATTCGCTCATTGCAATGTAAACATGTAGCAATGAACGAATGGTCACTGTAATTGATTTTTTTTTGTTGGATAATAAAACATACTGTTCATGAATTTTATTTTTATTTTTTATTTTTTTACGTCGGCCTATTTTCTCACATGGTGACAATCATCGACGCCAGGGAGACGACACCACTACCTGGGCCCTACCTATCGACTCATGACTATTAGCCGAGACCAATGGCTTTACCATAGACTAACTCTAAGACCAGTAGGTCCCATACAAAAACGATTTTTTTCTTGGCTCAGTCAGTACTAGAACATCGTCCCAAGCTCGGTCCCAAGCTCAATAATGCACCCCTTCTAATGAACTCACATGAACACACTCTCAAATACTCTGTCAAAATAACACAGCAAATCAAAACAAAGGCGCAAATATGTATAACAAGGTGCTGGCTTCAAGGTGTAATTCGGACCAAGGGGTTCTACAACAGTGAACCAATTGCAAATCGCTAGTTACATATTGATTGTTGGCTTTACCATAGACTAACTCTAAGACCAGTAGGTCCCATACAAAAACGATTTTTTTCTTGGCTCAGTCAGTACTAGAACATCGTCCCAAGCTCGGTCCCAAGCTCTATAATGCACCCCTTATAATGAACTCACATGAACACACTCTCAAATACTCTGTCAAAATAACACAGCAAATCAAAACAAAGGCGCAAATATGTATAACAAGGTGCTGGCTTCAAGGTGTAATTCCGACCAAGGGGTTCTACAACAGTGAACCAATTTCAAATCGCTAGTTACATATTGATTGTTGGCTTTACTTTCCTTCCGAAGGAAGACGTGACCAGATGTTTTCACTTCAGAAAAATCACCGACGTCGACTAGGATTGAACCCAGACTCACTGGAGTGCCAAGTAGCAGTCACGCTTACCACTACACCACCGACGCCGACAACTGTTCATGTATGGTTCCATTAAAATGACTCTATTGTCACCATAATTCATAGACAATAAAATCTATCGTAGCCAACATTTTGATTATAAAAATTACATTCAGAGGAATGTTTTAAGTTTCAAATTATTCGAGAAAAAATTCAATTTTATATTTATTTATTTATTTTTAGTCGTTTAGTCGTCACCAACAGGCTTAATAAAGCCCCAATGGTGGTAATTAAAATATGACGAGTACAATAAAATTAAACTTAAATATTAAACCTCAACACACTTGTTCATAACGGTCTACATTTCAGAAAAAAATGACGTGAAGCGTCTGCGCAGAGTTTGCCGAGGGACATGGTAGTCGAAAATGGTCGAGACTCTATTAAAAACACGCTGCAGTCCTCCGATCGCGCCGTTCATGCTATAGTTGTTTCGGCGCATTGGCATCCTCAGCATTATACTATTGCGCAATGCCCTTGGTTGAACGTTGATATTAATCTGATCCAGATCCTGCAATCGATTCGGCCTTGTAAAAAGTCTGCAACAAAGAGAGCCCTGGATGTGTCACGACGAAACCGAAGCGGTGCAAGATCGATCAATCGACAACGACTCTCGTAACTCGACATACGAAACGGGTCTCTCCAATGCAACCTTCTCAAAGCGAAACGTAAAAACCTGCGTTGAACAGATTCGACTCTATTTGCGCCACTAATATAGCTCGGATTCCAGACGGCAGAGCAATACTCCAGAGTCGATCGCACCAGTGAGCAATAAAGGGATTTCAAGCAGTAAATATCGGAGAAGTCTTTAGCCATCCGAAAAATAAAGCCTGGAGCTCTTGACGCCTTGTCCACGATGTACGAGATGTGAAACTTGTACGTCAACTGAGAATCCAGAATAACTCCTAGATCTTTTACGTAAGTCGTACGTTTGATTACCGTGCCTTGAAGCTTATAGCCGAAGAGAATCGGCTCCTTTTTTCTAGAGAAAATGATCACCTAACAGTTCTCCGGATTAACCACCATACGGTTGAGGCTGCACCAGTGAGCAAAGATTTGTAGCTGCTGTTGTAGGAGGTGACAATCGTTAATAGACTGGATTCGCAAAAAGATCTTCAGGTCATCAGCATAAGAAAGACGGGGTCCTACGAGGGCAAGGTTCACATCATTGAAGTACAGCAAGAAAATCAGTGGCCCTAAATGACTCCTTTGAGGTATTCCTGAAGTTGCTGGAAAAACGTCGGACATGCAATCACCAACAGCAACTGTAAGCAGGCGATCAGAGAGGTAGGAGCGAAACCATTGCAAGAGACTTCCATTTACTCCAAGTTTATGTAGTTTTGCGATAGCTATGTCGTGGTTGAGCTTGTCAAAAGCTGCTGAAAGGTCTGTATAGATGACGTCCGTTTGCGCCCTTTCGGCCATATTTTCCGTAATAAACGAAGTGAGACACAACAGATTAGTGGTAGTGGAACGACCAACCATAAACCCGTGTTGATCTCCACTTAAGTATTGCTTGCAATGGGAGAGTAGAGGGTCTATTATAACAAGCTCAAATAGTTTCGATACCGCGCTCAAAGACGAAATGCCTCGGTAATTATCCACATCTCGTTTGGTTCCCTTCTTGTGAACTGGAAACAAGTGAGCAACCTTCCAACACGAGGGAAATATGCCACTTGATGTGGAAATCTGGAACAGACGATGCAAGGGGGCCAGCAGAATGGAAATGTGTTTCTTTAGAAATACTGACGGAATTCCATCTGGGCCAGGATTGAAGGATGACTTGAGCTGCGATGCGGCGTTGGAGATCATCTCAATACTAATATCGATTGCTCCAAATGAGTGACCATGCAGAGGAACGTTGTTCGTTGCCGCAGTTATCTGATCGTTAGTAACATTCGTAACGTTAGTCAGTGAATATGCTGGCAAACTTGATCGAAAACAAGCGGCAAATATCTTGAGGAATGGAAGCGGTTTCACCGTACAAGACCATGGACGATGGTAGTCCAGACTCCCGGCGCTGTTGATTAAAATATCTCCAAAAATATTTCGGACGTGATTTCAGCTTTCTTTGGACATTTTGTTGGTATCGAGAGTAGCATAGCCAACTAACCCGCTTGAACTCATAATTGAGCCTCACGTAGAAATGTTTCAAGGGAAGCGTACGATATTTAGTGTATCTTCATAGTGCTGCTCTCTTGGTCGATTCAAGGTTGCGGCTTATCATTTTGGACTTATCCATATTCATTTGCCGATAGCTCTTCTCAAAAGCTCACTTTCAAAATATAATGTATGATGAACTTATGGTGCTTGAGTAGACCTACAACTTGGTCTAACAATACATAGCTCTATCTCTTATATCTGAGGAATAAGAGCGTATATTCGCAGTGATCTTCGCGATGAAATTCGCGGTGAAGATCACGCGATTATCATCGTGAAGATCACGGTGAATATACGCTCTCATGTCGAAGATATAGGAGTTAGAGCAATGTACTGTTAAACAAAGTTGTAGGTCTACTCATGCACTACAAGTTCATCATACATCATGTTATCAAATCGACCCTCTGAAAGGAGATATTGGCAAATGAATATGCCTGAGTCAAAAATGATAAGCCGCAACCCTGGGTCGATTTAAGCTTTTTTAGTTCCTTCGTCTGCCACGGATGAAGAGAGTCTTTCTGTCGTATAGTTTTCGGCACATGCCTGTCAATGACGTATGCCAAGACATGAGAAAATGTGAGAGCGGCAATGTTAACGTCGTCAGCGTCCAGAATTGTATTCCAGTCTATATTGGCCAGCACCTCGGTTATGCTACGATGGTCGGCTTTCCGGAAAACATACGACACAGGCGCTGGAAAGTCAGCATAGTCGTTGTCCAGACTTTCAGGAATGGAAACGACTAGAGGTGGATGATGTGGAACATACTTAACCAAAGGGGTGGGGGCCGTAGATATAAACGGAGCGGTGTCTCGAGCAATTACAAAACATAAGTCCTAGCTGCGGTGATTTTCGTTCACTACGTGGTTAATTTGGGAGAGTGTTGCCACGCTATAGCAATCGAGAAAGTGTGAAGCTTTTGAATGAAGCACGGATCTTTCGCAGTCAGGATGGAGAAAGCCACCGTGAGACGGTTTCCACGAAATACCAGCCAAATTGAAATCACCTAGCACCATATACTCATCCGTTGAAGCCGAGTTTTCAAGCAGCGAGCAGCGGTAGCCAAACGGTAGTCAAGGACATTAGAATTAATTCCACCGATGTTCTGGTAGAAAATTATGAGGTCCTGTGTACGGCAGACGGACGAATTGGGTTGAACAGATTTTTTCCTTCCTAACTTCTGGAGCGAGGCAGCTTCAACACAATCTGTGACAGGTTCGGAACCATAAGGGATGGCAGACGGCGGAACTAGAGTTGCGTACGACGTAGAAGAGGCGATTCCGGCATGCCAACTTGCAGGTGAGGACGAAGAATTTGATGTACTGGAATTGGGAATAGCATCAGGCTGCGAAAATTCACGTTTATGTTTGAACTTGCCTGACGTAGCAAGTTGGGAGACACCCAGTCCACATCTAAGCTCAGGACCAGGACGACTAAGAAGAACGTTGGCTGCAACAGGCTCGACTGAGTTAGAGGAACTGGGGACTCCCATATTGCTTTCTACGGTGCGTTCTGGGTGTCAATAAAGTATATCGTCCGATTTCGAAGCGAGCCAAGTTGTCTGATGTGCGGTCAGTGATGTCAGAAGCTCTTGTTGAGAATGGGCGGACCATAGTGTGCTGGAATTCGAACCATCATAAGGCAGCGAACGATCGAGTAAGGGTGAATGGTGCAAATTGTACTTGCCTGACGGAGCAGGTTGGGAGACCCCCAGTCTACATCTAATCCCAGGGCCAGGACGACTATGATGTACGCTGGCTGCAACAGGCACGACTGAGTTAGATGAACTGGGGTCTCCCATAATGCTTTCTATGGTGCGTCCTGCATGTCCATAAGAAGATAAGTTCGATCTAGGAGTGGTGATTAGATTTCGTCCGAGATGGAAGGTGGATTGGCTTCTGAGGCTGGAGTCACAAAAGGGACTGGTGTACGGACAGGTGCTGGCGTTCCAAAGGGGATTCCGGCTGGAGTGCCAATCACGGAGAAAAAAATAAAGTCATATCAATAATATTCCGGTCCCGATCAAGCATATTTGTGCATTGACTTTTATATAATACTTTTTTTAGATTGTTTCACGCATAATACCATAGACTAACTCTAAGACCAGTAGGTCCCATACAAAAACGATTTTTTTCTTGGCTCAGTCAGTACTAGAACATCGTCCCAAGCTCGGTCCCAAGCTCAATAATGCACCCCTTATAATGAACTCACATGAACACACTCTCAAATACTCTGTCAAAATAACACAGCAAATCAAAACAAAGGCGCAAATATGTATAACAAGGTGCTGGCTTCAAGGTGTAATTCGGACCAAGGGGTTCTACAACAGTGAACCAATTTCAAATCGCTAGTTGCATATTGATTGTTGATAATACGATAGATCGAAGAATAATGGAAGCTTCAATTAAACAGAATTGATGATCTAATTAGAGCATGAAATAGGGTTGAATCAACCATATCATGCTAACATCAACAATATTCATTGTTGATGATTTGACAGCTCTCTGATTCTCATGATAAATTCAATAATGTTTATGTTTAATTTGACCTTATTTTGAGGGTTGAACTAATGGTATCGGATGGTTGGTTTAAGCATACACAGAGATTCATTCAAATGATGTTGTGGTTGGTTCCAAAAATAAAAAAAATCGTTAAATTTACGATAAAAGTTCCTATAATGGTGGTATTTTAGTGCAATATGTTCTAATTGGAACATTTTGCACTAAAATACCACCATTATAGGAACGTTTACTCAAAGCATATATTCTTTGGATATTACGAAATTAAACAACATATAACAATGTTTGAAAATTGGAAATATCATTCTTATCAACATGCGACCCTAGGAGTGGACAGAAAATTGCCAGACCGACGCCAGTCATTCAATCCTCGAATGCACTTGGTTCGGTCTGTTAGTCGCGGTGGAGGTAGAAGCGCTTCGACTTCTTCACGCGCATCAATGTCGTACCCGTTAGCTGAAATCAAAATTCATTAAAACTACTTTAAAGAATAGTTACAATTTGCTTACATACCTACAAACTCTTCGATGCCCGCCGTGGATAATCCAAACGATTTCAATAACTATACCACTTCTTCGTCAACATAAAACTCTTCAACCAGGTCGTCGTCCAAGTCAACCGAGTGATCTGCCGCCGCCATGATATTTTTTTCCCTCGCTTTGTCGTTGAGTGCGGATGGCAGCCACGAGGCTCAGTAGAGCTGCTATATGCCCTATTCAACCTTCCAGTATGAGTGATTCAACGATAAACACGGATTCAAATAAAGACATGTATGCTTGATTTAAGCATTTAATGGTTGATGTTCAATAACGTTGATTCAAATGAAATATATGCTTGATGTAAACATCAAATCATTTTCAAACAACCATTTAAATTAACTATGTCAAGAATATCTTCGAAGCTTGGGATAACTATGGCAAAAGTTATATCAATCATGCATCATTTCTGTCCGTGATATGTTAAGATATATATTGTTAAGATACATACACGGATAAAATTATTCATAATAAATGTATTTGAAAATCTAATATTTTTTTGCCATAACGATTTACAAATAATATCCAATCGATATGCTTACATACTTTAACAGGAAGTTCCAATAGCAACTATACCTCACTATGATGAATATCACATTTCCTTCCATATAGAAAGTATGTGTCAAGCTTATGATTTTTACTCCTCGTTTTAATGAATACCACATTTCCTTCTTTATAGAAAGCATGTGTCAAGCTTATGATTTTCATCACTCATTACGATAAATACTATGTGCCATCATATAAACTTCATTAAAACGATTGGATCAACACCATACAATTTTTTTTATAATTTTTATTGGAAGTACCTGTTAAAGTTTATACATTTGTTGTGGTTGTTTTTATCTGTGAAGAGACGATTCAAAGAATTCAACCGCTTCAAATTCCATAAACCGTTATTCCTGCAATAGATTATATAATTATTATATATAGTAGATTTACCAAATATTTAAACTCACTTTGTCTCATTTCCAGTTGGTCAAACGCTGTAATATTCCATAAGCATTCCTCTTTCTGGAGTTCATCTTTGTTAATCATTTGATAATTCTGCCCAATATTCACCGCTTTCTATAAATAAAAAGGGTCATTCAACAATTACTTACATCAAGTAACATATCATCTATACCTGATAAACCTGTATACATCAGTTCGTCACTTAAGTTCAATTCGTGCAGTGATCAAGCCACATACTTATTTATAGGAATGAAAATGGAAAACTTGTATCAAAATAAAACGTTGCAAATGCTCCACAAATAGAAACGATTTGATGTGACGGTAACACATAAAAGGTATAGTTTTGAATTAATATATTCATTATTTGATTTTTTATCAGTGTTGTTACGTCCATTTCCAACACACAAAGAATAATGATTATTAAAATTAAAAAAATCACTGCTAAAATTGAAAAGTTGCGTTGGTTCTTTTTCGTAGAAAGCGATTTACTTTCAAAACAAAAACCTCCAAACCGTCTATTCAAAATTTTGCTGCTCTGCATTTAAAAGTTGAAATTTTCAAAACAAATTGTAGAACTGTCAAATCGAAACGGTGGCATCGTTGAAAACACAAGCAAATTATTTTTATTCCGAAATAAGCTTTCAACCAGAAAGTGTTTTGCAATTGAAATGAAAGTATGCTGTTTGGATTGAAATAAAAAAAAAGTTTTAACTTAAAAAGTTTTCTTTTCAGATAAATTGTAGAATTGTTAAATCCACAGCATGGTATATTTAAAAATGAAAGCAAATTCAACTAGAAAGTATCGTGCATAATAAATATTTGCTGTTTGGATTGAAATAACAAATAGTTTTAACATAAGAAAGTTTTTTTTATGAATTTTTGTAACTTTCTAGAGAAACCGGAGGCTAGTGTTCCTGATTCACCACATCTTGAATGTAAAGTTTTTTTTATTTTGTTGATCATGCTAAGAATCATGGACTATCTTGTAGCAATTTTCACAAAACGCGTATATAAGCGGACGGGAGCAAAAAACGACGCAGAAGACACGGACGCGGAAAACAGTAGTGAAAAATTCCATTCGGCGACGAGAACGATGACTTGCTTTGTGTTAATCGATTTGACAGTTCTACAATTTTCATAGTAAAAAAACACACTTTTAAATTTATACACTGAACCGAAAAAATAAACTTTCAAATCAAACGCATAACTTTCATAGTAGATGATTTTACTTTTAATTCAATGAAAAATAAACACTTTTCAGAAGTAAAGTGCTAAAAATTTAATAAAACAATATTCCTTTTTTGTGTGAAGGTAAAATAGATTTCTACGGCAATAGATTCTATGGTGCTAATCAATAAGTATAATTGTTATCTTATCCTTGATAGCAATAGAAACTAAAGTATCAACCATTTATTTCACTGTAGTTTAACAACAGATTCCATCGTATTTTTTATTTTATTTTGCTAGGGAGGAATTGAATCATAATCAATTAGTTCGCACTTTGAAGTGTAGGTGATGTATAAAGCATGTTATCGATTATTTTTTCTCACCGTGTATTTTAGTACAATCCATTTAAGTTCACGTTCGAACTGTTGCAAATGTCATTTTTGATGTATGTGTGTTTACTAATTCTTTCAAACAACCAAAACAATTAAACACGTGCGTGTATATCAGCGTGCATTAATCCGCTTATATTTTGGAATTGTTTTTTTATGTGATTGTCTGAATTGTTCCCTCAAAACAATGGAAAACCAAGAAGGAAACACAAAAGACTCCGAGGATACAAAAGTAGTGGAAAGTGAAACTCTAGATCCGGAGATATCAGCAACCGAATCAACAGCCGAAAAAGCAGCTAATAGTTCAACAAATAAAAATATGGAGCAAACAAACGCTGCACCGAACGAATTGCATGACAAGGAAATGGAAACACCCATACAAAAAGAGGGCTCTCAACAACCTCCAACTTCGAAGGACAATCAGGAATCGACAGAAATCGAAATGAACGAAAATTGTGTTACTGTTCAAGCTACGGTTTTGAAAGAGGAGTCGATAGATACGGAAATGGTATCAGCAGAGGTAATTTTCCAAGTAAACGTGCTTCTCAGGTTTGAATGAATTTTGCATTTTAGGACTTTACCCGAAATGTGTCGGATTTTCCGACAGTACCACGGATCGCCGTGAAACAGGAGAATACATCATATCAAGAGCAACTAGCTGTCGAGCAAGCGGTAGAATCTAAGGCCGTTCTTCAAATTAATAGCAGTGCTCTGTCATTGCTAAGTCAATACATTAGCTCAGATTCGGAATCCAATATAACGGATTCAGATGAAGAACTATCTAAGAAAAACACCCAGGCAGTACGGCGTGATTCGTCGGGTTCGGAAATTTCGGACAACGATATTCAAGTCATCCCAAACACCAATAGCTATCGAATGCAAGATGTACCGATAATTGTGAGTGACACAGAAACTACTGCCACTGGAATGGACGAGTAAGTTATTGTTTATACTATGGTGTCATAATTCAGGGATTATATGAAAGTTGATTTTAGATCTGAAGATGATATTTCGGCTGACGAAGATACTCCTCAAGCCGCTGCTCCTATCAAGAGCAAAGGTGAAGTGCTTTTGCATGAAATGCCACCGATCGAGGATCTTCAAATTTCTGTATCAGAAGCAGAATGCAAACCGATAGGTCACGTCGAATCAATTGTGGCTCAGATAGTCCTTGTTCAGTCGTATGCTGGAGTAGAGCTGTTGAATTTAGAAACGGTCCTTTTCCTGGAAAAAGGTAAACGAGCATTGGGCAAAATTTTTGACGTTATTGGCCAAGTTACTGCTCCAATGTATTGTGTCCTGTTCAACAATCGGCAAGATGTTTCCCGTAGAGGAATAACCGTCGGAATGCCGGTTTACTGCGCACCACAGACAGAACATACATCTTTCATTATTCTTTCGGATTTAATGAGATACAAAGGATCAGATGCCAGTTGGCTGGACGATAACGAAGCTCCGGATCACGCATTGGATTATTCCGACGACGAGCAGGAGAGAAGAGCACGACGACGCCGTGGAAGTTGTTCATCAAGCGGGCGAAATTCACCTGATGGTGGACATCCATCCTATCAGCCGTATCAAGTTCACCAGCCTCTCCACCATCGAAGGGGGCAGGGGCGTGGAGGTGGATATCGTGGTCGGCAAGGCCATAGTTGGCATAATAATGTTCCTAGGCAGCACCAACCGCAAAGGGTTATTAATCCATTTGCTTTCGTTGCTGGCGTACAACCCCCGCCGCCACCTCCACCACCCGGAAGTAGCAGCAACTAGTAGGGATTTGATCCTATACCTTTTTTTTATTTTGAGTTGTTAGAATTATTCATTTAGTAATTACTTTACTTGTAATTTTAAGTATTTGTATTGTGAATTTTATTGAACTTAATACAGCAGTTATTATTAATGAATTCAAAAAATATACCTAAATATATATTTTATACGAAAAACCTACCTAGTGTGTTTTCGAACAAGCAAGGGCACGTTGATCATTGGTTTTTTTATGATAGACTAACGAACCGTTATAGTTCTTTGACGTTATAGATGAACAACGGTGCGTTTTCTATATCTAAATTTAAGAACCTGACAGTTGATATCATAGTACTTAATTTATACTTTTTTCTTTGTTTGCTCAAATAACGCAGAGTCTATCTTAGATTAAATGAAACTTCCCAAGACATATCATATGATCCCAACACAATTCTATCGACCTTGACACAAGCTTTTATTTAACAACTCAGGGCATAACTAAATTCAGACGAAACCACAATGTATTTGTAAACCTTCCTTTCAAGGTACCGGTTGTTTGATATTGCAGAAAATTTCAACATTCAGTCAGCCCTGCACGTGCTACATACAAAGCATTATATACACAATGGTGGCTGTTGTCTGCTCGTCGCAGCTGTTTGTGGTATTCGAGGCATTCCGAAGAATAAAACATTTGCGATTTTCTACGGACTGTGTTTGCCTAGCGTGATGTCAGTTTGGAACACTCTGTTTGAAGTGATACTTTGGGAATAATTGAGTGGAATTGGAACGGCTACTGAAATTAGAATATAATGAGTCCTCCTTTTTACATAAGGAATGTATAGAAAATAAGCTATCCACGTCCATTTGCCTTGTTCACGTGTATGTGTGATGGTTTTAAGGTGTGATCATAGCATGCTGTGCGTTTCACTCTCACCTATTGTTTGTTTACTTGTTTGAACGGTTTAAATTATTCTTTTTCAAAATATCGTGCATTGAAAAGGTTGTGAAATTAAAGGTTTTGAACACGTGGCCACGTGAAAAGGGTAACTATGCGACAATTGGCGAAGCGCTTTAGAATTCATCACGAGAGTGCATAATCCATCACAAATAAGTTCTTGGAACACTGTTTTTTGGAAGAACTACCGGGAAGAGGCAGATAACCCGGATCTTCCAACCCTAAACTGGATCAGAAAGTAGTAGCTCAAAGGCGGAAGAACAAATCAATGTCGATACGTGATTTGGCCAATAAAGCGGGAACCAGCGTTGGAATGATTCAACGTATTAAGAAACGGAGCAACCTTAAAACCTACAAGAAGCAAACAATCGCAAAACAAAGTGCAGAACAGAAGCAACGCTCTGCAACAAGGGCCCGGAAATTGTATTCGCGAATTTTGCAGTGACCGAATGCATGTATTTTGATGGACAACGAGACCTATCTCAAAGAGGACTCAAAATCCTTCAAATGTGGACCTATTACACCGCCGAGTCAAACAGGTCGATTCAAGTGGAGAAGTTTGGTCGAAAAGTGCTGGTATGGCAAACAATATGTTCCTACGGTATTAAGTCTACCATTTTTTACACTACCGGAACAACAAAGGCGGAAATCTATCGATCTGAGTGTCTGCAGAAGATGTTGCTGCATTCATATCAGAAGCCTCAATTGTTTTGGCCGCATTTAGCGTCGGTGCTTTACGCCAAGCTAAGTGAAATTAATTCATATTTATTATAAACAATACCACTCATCTCATATTGTACACTCTACATTTGCACAACTGAAACTGACATGAATGCATCCGATGGATGTAAAATGCCATTAATAAAAAAACAACAACAACAACAACAATTACGCCAAAACAGCTCTAAATTGGGCGATTGTGAAGAGGGTCTTTGAAAAAACTGGTAAAGCAGCTGAGAATATGTAGGAGTTAAAATAAAAATGTTGGCTAAGGCGTCCAAAAATGTGATGAAACACTCGGAGGAACTTGATAAAATGTGTTCGTTAAAAAAAATCGCAAATTCGTGAAAGAATAATATGAATTTCATCCGGGCTTTACAATGTTCAAATTCAACAATAGAGAATCAACTTGAGATTTTTAATTATTTTATTTTGTTTATTTCTTTTTTTAAAACTATTATTGTTATACTGACACGCAGGAATAAAAACCTGTTTAGAATACTGAAATGCTAAGGCATGAACAATGTAAACAAAATTAGGTAAATATTTTACAATAATAAGGTTGATACGTTACGGTAGTAGTTGGAGCACGTAGATTAACATGAAATGTAAATACTGATAAATTTGGAACAAATAAAGAGTTAAAAATAAAAGAAAAAAATTTGAGAATCAACCATTTGTTTGAATAGAACATCATTTTTTTATACGATTTGATCAAGAGCAAGAGCATGATTAACCGCCCGAAGTTGCTACTCCGTTATTGCCCGATCAGCTGTTATTACACAGAGAACCAACAGTCGATGCTTGGGACTAGCATACATCCTCAATGTGTTAAAATTGGTGATCCCAAACTAAGGCAATATTATTAGGTAATAGGTATAGGAATATATTGGGTGTAATCTGAAGGTTCCAGGCCAAACATCGAGTATAACTAGTGGCATTTCGGAGAGCTCCAGTGTTCGCAAGACGAGGTTGGATCGAGAACTCCAGCGTCTGGAAGAAGAACAAAAACTCTCGGAGGATCTGGAAAAGAAAAGGATCGAAATGGAGAGAGCTTTGGTCGAACGACAATTACGGGAGAATTTGGAGCGTGGAAAGCAATTCATTGCGAGGAAGCATGAATTACTGAGCCAGCGTGACGATGATGAAGAGAAAAGTGTACGCATTATGCACAGGAGCCAACGAAGAGAGCGAACTGTAGATTAGGTGAGACAGACTGGGATCACCGTGATTTCCGGTGAGGGTATCGTTGGGCAGACATCTACATCGCCGACTGTGAACGACGATCTACTGGAGGAGGCAATTTCAGGAAATACGCAGGTAGTACACCCTACTTAAACGCCATTGGACACTCATACATCTGTTATCATCCATGCCGCTCAACTCAATAATGCTAAGTCAGAAGACAATTCGATTCCGGATCCGTTAAAAGTCCGGATGATCTTCCAAATGAAGTAGTAGGAAATGTCGATTGCGAAGAATTACCCGGTTTGTCTCTCGTCAATGTCCAACCGTACCTTGATATGCTGATACATAACGAAATTTCTGCGACCAAAACTGATACGCTTCTAAAAGCATGTCGTACAGGCCCTCACAGTTACGAACGATGGAGTGTTGAAACTGGCGAGCTACGCAAGCATAATGCAGTTTGCAACTGCAAACTGAAGTGGAAGAGAGGTGCAAACGAGAGGAGAAGACGATGGATAGATTCAGATCGTTGGAATCGCAACAGGCCGAAGAGCGGAATTCGGTTCGTGAATCAGAAGAAGGTTTACGTTCAGATCGAACGGCATATTGAGCAGCAAACTGTTTTACGGTCAGGTATCGATCTGCTGAATAATCAACACAGCGAAGAAATCGATCGGCTGAAGAAGGATCATGGTGAAAAAATCATCAAACGTAACAGTCGGCGTGATCTACAGCAAGCGACACACCAGGACACGATAAATTATTTGAAGAAAAAGGGTATCGAAAAGACGTGGCAGGCCGAACTGGTTGCAGCCAAACAACGAGAGTATGAAGCGGTTCGGCTCCGGAGACGACCAGAGAAAGACTATTGGGACCTCCACAAGTCTACTCAAGAAGAACTGCAGGACAGTAATAGGGTAGACAATTACAGGCAATCGTTGGTAAGTGACTGCAATCCTTTGGTAGTAGGCCACTCGAACTGTAAAGGCGCAAGTTCTCATAAAAGCAGCTTGTTAGGGAACAATCGCACACTCAGAATATTTTACAGAAATCTATTAAGTTTTATCGAATTCTCAACAGCTGAACGTTCGGTAATCCGATTTTATGCATTTCGGTAAAATTTTACCGAAATCCGGTAATTTTCTTTACAGATACCTGTATAATTTCACCGAAATCTGTAAAATCGGATTACCGAACGTTCAGCTGTTGAGAATTCGGTAAAACTTTACAGATTTCTGTAAAAAATCTAAGTGTGTAGGGTTCCTTATTCACCTCCATCTGCACCCAATCAACCTTGGACTTGTACACAATGGGAGAACCCCGGGAATTCTGCTCAACAAAAATGTCAAATTTTTGGAAACTCTGGGGCTCCACAAATATATCCACTGTTGACTCCAAATCCAGGTTTGGTTCCCCATAGCACGCTAGGAAACTTGGGTCCGTCTCCTCAGCAGTTAGCAGCTCGACAGGTAGTCACCAAGAAACTTCCCGTCTTCACCGGAGATCCAGTTGATTGGCCACTCTTTATTAGTAATTACCAACATTCTACGGAATTGTGTGGCTACTCCGATGCAGAAAATCATCTTCGGTTACAACGTAGTCTTCGAGGTTCCGCAGTTAGTAGCTTTTTGCTCCACCCGTCAACAGTCCCTCAAATCATGTCAACACTGCAGCAACTCTGTGGACGCCCGGAGCAAATCGCAAACAATATGATTGCAAAGTTATAACATGTTATTACGGTGGTCAAATAATTTCAACAAGAAATTCGTCATCAAGATTGGCTTATAACATGTTATTACTCTGTAGTCTGAACAAAGCATAACACCTCGTTCACACTACAACGTATATTACGTGATATAGACTATCTTGATATCAGCATCTATACATCTAGCTTTCACTGGAAATAATATGCATGTAATATAGGTTGTAGTGCAAACGGGGTGTAAGTCGCAGACGAAATAGGCCTATCTGTCAAATGATAAGCTTTTTCTAGTGGAATTGAAAGAAATTTGTCATACAGGCCTTTTGTTAATTAAATTGAAATACATTGTTAATCGTTTGATATTTAATCGATATCTATAAATTGTATTTGAAGATATCTATATATCGTACTCATCTACATTTGAGCCGGGACTAACGGTTTTTTACCTCCCGAAGGAAGATGTACACGCCAAATACATACACACCAAGTTTTTTATACTGAAGTCGACATTGAGTTTTCATAAGGGCCAATGTCGCAAACGTAAACAATGGCTTCTTTTGCGAATTTCTTGAAAATGCTAACTCGCTCAAGTAAACTACCACTTCTATTATAAAGAAGAACTCCTGTTCTGTACAATCATCGTCATAATTCACTATGATTAAGTTAGCATTCTCGAGAAATTTGCGGAAAAAGTCATTGTTTACGTTTGCGACATTGGCCCTTATGAAAACTTTTTGTCGAAGTCGTAAAGTTTTACTGACTTTCAAACAGCTGAGTGGTCAGTAAGCAGTTCGGTAAAAGTATTTTAAATGAACGATCGTCAAACTAGCGATGAACTCTCAACTGTCAAAAATTACTGAACAATTCAGTAAGCAATACGGGAGTCCAGTACAATTTACAATAAATAATTGTGAAATTGGAAGCATCGGTAGCTAACAAAAAGTCAGCAGACAATACCAAAGTTCGGTAAAATTACAAAAAAAAAAACAAACGTAAATTGGGAACGTTTCGTAATTTTACAGTTGTTTCGGTAATTTTTCGTTAAAACTCCACTATCTCTTCCTAGCTTACAGGGACAATGCATAATATTAAAAGGGAAATTGACGATTCCATATGAAACAAAATATCCTTTATTGCCTTTACGTTTCGAAACATTGATTTTAATGTGTCTTGAAGTTGATGTGAGCGTTGTCACGCCATGTTACTGGTGCGTAGCCGGACCAAAATATCTTTCAGGAAAGAGAACGTATAACTTTTAAGCACTTAAGAACCGCTCACCAGCCATTTTGTTAGATTGCTTAAAAATCATATTATTAAGAAAACGTCACTTACTGAAAAGCTTCGTTGCTTTTTGATCTGTGCCCGCGAGAATAGCTTGCATTTCCTCCATTTTAACACCAAATTATCCGAATTTTTACGAATAGAAGTTTAAGTTTCAATGTTCTACTGCGTGAGCATGCAAAAATGTCGAAGATTTGACAGGCATAATTTATACCGAACGGTTCAAAAAAGATTTCAGAAACTCAGTGTATTATACACACAAAATTTCCAAAATTATGTTCGGTACTTTTTTTGCTGAACTCGGTCTGTAAAACCGAAATTTCACCGAACGTATTGTAAAAAATGACATTTTACAAAATTCCAGGACTCGAAAATACTGAATTTCTGTAATTTATTCAAAACTGCCATTTGCGCCTTTGTTTTGATTTGCTGTGTTATTTTGACAGAGTGTGTGAGAGTGTGTTCGTGTGAGTTCATTATTAGGGGCGCATTATTGAGCTTGGGACCGAGCTTGGGACCGATGTGCTAGTACTGACTGAGCCAAGAAAAAAATCGGTTTTGTATGGGACCTACTGGTCTTAGAGTTAGTCTATGGTTAAACTGTAGAAAAACTACCGATCGAAACTGTAAATTGCTTCAGTACCGCAACACTGTAAGCATAGTTACGAATGTACTGTAAATTTATTCTTTTGCAAAATAAACTTTAAAAAAAGTACCGAACAGATTGTAAATTTATTCGTTGCTGTCAAACGCGGCCTTTTCCCGCCATTTAAAGTTGAATGTTGGTCAGCTCGGTTTAGTTTCACGGTGCAGCCAAAAGTAAGTGCCCAAACTGGTGGAATGTATACATGCAACTTTCTGGGACTGTAGCCATATTCGGCAGGCAGGGAATTGTTGGCTTATCCCAAGGATCATCCGATTGCAGCAGCGTTTGGTGGGGAATTCGAAAGATATTTCACACATCGTTGAAAAATGTGTGTTGATACTTTGTCTTTCTACTCATTTTTCCAAATGCTGCTTATTTCAGTGAACATTTCGGAATGCTTCAGGACAATATTGTCACCGGGTATCATGAACTCTTCCATTAAAATCAAAATGGTAACCAAGTTTTGTTTAGCTGATTATCCTATTTTTCTTATTAACATACAAATAAATGATCTAACTAAACAACAATGAACAGGAAATGAAAGCAAGAAAGAAAATCAATAAAACCCTGTTTACAAACGAACCTGTAAAATTAACTTAGCAACTGTAAAATGTTTACAGAATTTTCGGTAAAAATGTGACAGCTCGCGTTCCAAACGTTCAGCAAAGTTTACAGAATATTTCGGTAAATTTTGACAGCTTAGTAGCGAAGTCAAATTTACTGAACGTATTGTAAAACTTAAAAACTACCGAATCGATTACCCAATGTTCAGCTGTTTCATATTCGGTAAAAAATTACAGTATACTGTAAAAAAATCTAAGTGTGTACGGTTTGCTCCAGCATTTGTAATTATTTTACCGAAAATCAGTAGTTCTTTTACTGAGCAATGAAATTTCAAAATTTACAGACTACATCAGTAAAATAATAACAGAAGTTCAGCAGAATGTTTATATGAAATACCGAAAACTTATAATATGTAATATTTTGACAGATCGTTGAAAATCAGTGCTATTTTGCAAATCATTCAGCAAAATTGAAATTTTACGAATCAAAACCGTAATTTTTTTTTACTGGAAACAAACCTATGTATTTGGCGTGTAGGTTACAACGGGTGTCTGTTGGAACAATACATAATCATGGCATATCATAACGATGAAATCAACAGAGTATGAAATTTTTTATGTAAAATTCGATATATTGGCAACTTCGTCGACTTTACAGAGTGCAAGTAATTAACAACAACAACTATATCACAATAGATCAAAACAATGGTCGCAGTGATAATACACCCAACAAAAAAGAAAATTAACAACTAGTATTGTACTGGAACAGTATTTTATATTGTTTCTCATTGATAAAATGGCATACACATATAAATCGGACGTATACGCCCGCATAACAAAAAACAATTTGCTATATAGTTGAAACTATATTTCGAATGCAAGATATATTATCACCTTTTATGTTATTGTTATCGAATAGTTTAATCTCATTTTCACCATACAACCTCAACATTAACACATATTGTCAACGTTTGCCATATTGTCATTGAATGGTTTTTTATTGTTTGCACACGGTCTGGATTATATACCAACTTTTTGGCATAGAGTACAGCAAAAATTTTGTTCGTGAAAATTGCCATTTTTTTATAGTAACCTAACTTAACCGCCTATTCAGCATATTGTTATTTGTCCTTTTACCATCTGACATATTGTTAAAACTAAATAGGAGATTGTAAGTTTATAGTTGTCAACTATAAGGGTAAATGTCGCAAAAATTATGGAAACGGTCGTCAACAATCAGGGAAATGGTCTAGGAATGGTTTGTGATTATGCGGGCGCTTAATTTCAATTAGCTAAATTGTGATTTATTTTACCAATACACTGCACAATAATAAATATTGTTTTTAACTAAGTATCCGACAAACATGGAAGTTGTTAGCGTAAAACTATATGCGCGATTACATAAAACGGATAAACTTTTTTTAAACACTGTGAATGAATACATAGGATAGTATTTGAACAAATCATCCGCGCATAAGAAAACCATATTGACCGCAATTTGATACGGCGTAGAATATTACCAAACATTAATTCAAACATACTCATGCCACTCACGCATCGATTGATTACATAGCATCTGAGGAGATATGCTTATCTCCGAACGTGACAGTGTTTAGAAAATACTGTGGATATTCGGATCATTTAAGAGCGATAACGAGAGATAAATATACACGTATTGGAACTGCATTTGAAAACCTGGCTCTGCGAAGAGCTTCCACACGTCTTTCACGTGAATGCGTTGCATGATAAAGAATGAATCCTGGAAATAATCCAAGTGTGCTTGTTTATGGTTGTTTAGGGCAGTATAGCAGCACACAGCAATCCAAAGATAAACAATCGTATTTTACTTTTATGTTTGATGTTCTATTTTCGGACACAATTTCCATTTGCTTGGGATAGTATCCTAAAATGCAGCCTTTTGAGAAAACGATTTCAATCATTGCGGTTCTATAGCTACACGCTCAAAACTGCCTCTCTTTCATTTGTATTGCTGTCCCTTTTTTTCTCACGGTAAAGTTACTCAATTCTCGTAAAAAGTGGAACAACTCAATTGATGAGTTGTTCCACTTTTTACGAAAACTGAGTAACTTTTCCGTGAGAAAAAAAGGGACAGTAATACAAATGAAAAAGAGGCAGTTTTGAGCGTGTAGGGGTCCTCTCAGTTGGTGAAGGTGCAGCTGCAAGGTGTGACCATGTCTGAGGTGACGGTATATGTATTTGGAAATTATGAATTATGTGTTATGTGTCTTTGACATGAATCAAGGAACGTAAACAAAGATATACTACGTGAAATCTTTGTTTACGTTCCTCGATTGTCTCCCGAAACCGTAACATGTGCAATTAGACAAAATATGTGTTTGGTTGAATTTATTTACTAGTCTTGCTTCTCCCAGAGCACCGAAATGTACATTACTATTTAGTAATGGTTAGTTTCGTTTTTCAGTCTGATCTAAGAATGTTTTGAAAAGGAAAATTTCTCGACTTCCTGGCCATAGGGTAAGGTTGTACCATAGACTAACTCTAAGACTAGTAGGTCTCGAACAAATACGATTTCTTTCTTGGCTCAGTCAGTACTAGCACATCGGTCCCAAGCTCGGTAACAAGCTCGGTCCCAACACACTCTCAAATATTATGTCAAAATAACACAGCAAATCAAAACAAAGGCGCAAATATGTATAGTTAGGTGCTGGCTTCAAAGTGTACTTCGGACCAAGGGGTTCTACAACAGTGAACCAATTTCAAATCGCTAGTTGCATATTGTTTGTTGGTTTTACTTGCCACCAGTGCTGAGATTTACAAAATTTTAAAGTATTCAGTAATTTTTTACCAAACTTTCAACAGCTGAACGTTCGGTAATCCGATTTAGCGGGTGTTCGTGAAATTTTACAGAATTCCGGTAAAAAAATTGCCGGAACTTGTCAATCTTTTACCAAACTGTTCAGCTGTTGAAAGTTTGGTAAAAATTTACCGAATACTGTTAAATTTTCTAAGTGTGAACCGTTGACAATCTGCGCGATAATGATTATTTTATTTTGGAATTTTCACTGGATAAATTGATCCTTAAAACAAATTCTAGTCACATTCTGAGTCATTTTGGTAATTGAATGTGGTTTGCTAATCTGTAAATATGTGATTTTAAGAGTTCTGTTTAATATTCTTCTCATCCTCGAAGTTGACGAAACAGAATTTGTTCATATTATAGGCTTCATGCAAATATTTTGCCTAAGTCATTTTATTTGATGACACACTATGCTTTTTGAATTGCCGGCAAATTGGTTGCAAATTATGCTCCCTGATAGCTTAACCAAATGACAATTGACATGGTTTGTCTTAGTAATTACCTTCAGCTCGAATGATTGACCAAAGGTGTTCTGTCGCTACCACCGTCCACTGTCGTTATTTAGACGTCCTGTTTGCCACATAATCGCGCTGATGAGATGGCACAAGCATCGAAAGCTCTCAATTATTAACTGTGAAATGCAACTAGCTTAGCTTAGCTTACCTTGACTGACTTCACGTATAAATGGTTGCTAAAGCCTAGTATGCAGCTGACGAGTAAGGACCTGAAGTAATTTTCGCAATTTCTACCGAAGTGATTTAGACAACTGCTCAAGTATGGGTGAAATGTCAGTATTCCTTGTGAAATAATCAAACGGAATATTATTCCGCAAGGAAAAGTGACAGCCCCATTTAGATTACACGAGCAGGCGTTACTAGACTAGTGTTACGAAATTTGCCTTCCTTTTCAGCTGCATACAAGGTAAGTAATTCCGACAGTAAAAGCATTTCTTGACCATTTCTTGTCCTATCCAATTGCACATTACTTTTGAGCTGCATACTAGCCTTAAAGGGCTAGTATGCAGCTGAAAAGTAATGTACTGGTACTGGTACTGGTCATTGGCAATGACCAGTACCAGGGAGAACAGTTTCGCTGAAATGATACATCATCAGAACTATTTTTAATCGTACATTTAGTGGCAGCACTTACCAAAAGGACACTTTCGGTGTGGCTTCTTTTGCACTATGGATGAACAGAGGTAACAGCGCCACATCATTATTTCTTTTGGCTTATCCAAAATATCACAATACCAACAACATGCATCGCCTATATCTGGAACGGTGACGCCATTGAACCAGCAGCGTGCACATAATCAGCACTTTACTCAATCGAACGTATGCATCGGGAACGAGACGGATTGGAGTGTCAGCAGAACGTGATGGAGGAGTGATGTAGAAGATTTGTCTTGCGATGAATCAGAAGTTTAACAGTACATGGCGTTTCAGTGACTCTTCCCGGCAACGATGGACTTATCCGAGTCGTCACATCCGCACCGTACAGCCTCCTGGCATTCCACAAAACTCATCACAACCATCAAAATTCGAAAATTCTTTTCCAATATGATGCGTCTACATCCGCAGATCGAGGTTTATCGAGTTCCGACCAACCATTCGTTCGAGAAACAATCGAAGAGATTTCAGTAGCGTTAAAATGAATGAGTACGTTATATTAGTTACCGATAAAGTTGTTGGTTTGTTTTGTTGCTTTTAACTATTTACTGATACTCATCGGCGGTTGACTTGTTTTGACAAGAAAAAAAAAAAGGTTGCCGAAGTTGAAAGAAAACAATACTTGAAAGCAATGTTGCTATTTTTCTAGTACTTCTCTGATAATAATATCATAGACTAACTCTAAGACCAGTAGGTCCCATACAAAAACGATTTTTTTCTTGGCTCAGTCAGTACTAGAACATCGTCCCAAGCTCGGTCCCAAGCTCAATAATGCACCCCTTATAATGAACTCACATGAACACACTCTCAAATACTCTGTCAAAATAACACAGCAAATCAAAACAAAGGCGCAAATATGTATAACAAGGTGCTGGCTTCAAGGTGTAATTCGGACCAAGGGGTTCTACAACAGTGAACCAATTTCAAATCGCTAGTTACATATTGATTGTTGATAATATCATAGACTAACTCTAAGACCAGTAGGTCCCATACAAAAACGATTTTTTTCTTGGCTCAGTCAGTACTAGAACATCGTCCCAAGCTCGGTCCCAAGCTCAATAATGCACCCCTTATAATGAACTCACATGAACACACTCTCAAATATTCTGTCAAAATAACACAGCAAATCAAAACAAAGGCGCAAATATGTATAACAAGGTGCTGGCTGCAAGGTGTAATTCAGACCAAGGGGTTCTACAACAGTGAACCAATTTCAAATCGCTAGTTGCATATTGATTGTTGATAATATTCTAGTATAAATAGAATTTGATACACTAAAAATGTTGAACAGGTGCGTCATGAATAAATCGTTCGTCCGATGTCCGTAATTAGTCCGTGATTATACGGTGCGTGAAGGGGAAGTATTTAACCAGTCTAAGACATCAATTCGAGTCGAAAAGCTTTGGTAAGAAAGCTATGGTCTAACAAGCTATTTGTGGGTGTGGCTGCTCTCTTCTGGCCAGATCTTGTGTCTTACAATTACGCGAAATCAGTGTTAGATCAAGGTGAATATAATACTTCAGGTGGTCTCAATACTGTATATGAGGATTTCAGCCATGTTTTAACGCAGACTAATACAATCCATATCAAGTAAATATTGGTCTGGCAGACTGAAGCTGTCTCCTTTACACCTATGCAAAAGTGCCTGTGATGTCAAACTCCCAGTTCCATTTTAAAACAAACGACTAAAGGAGATGATTAGTTTCACACTGCCAGGCCTGTGTTCTATGCCATGGGATATGATGCGTCAGGCTGCACGGTTTGTTTACCAATATTTCGGGGGGAGAAAGCAAGGTGAGTTTAATACTTCAGGAGGTCTATTTTCTTCTGTTGGTTGGGAAGACGGGTGGAGTAGCGGGGTATCAAATGAGATTTAGCAGTGGGATGAGTTGTTCCACTTTTTACGAAAACTGAGTAACTTGTCCGTGAGAAAAAAAGGGAGAGTAATACAAATGAAAGAGAGGCAGTTTTGAGAGTGTATTACGCACATAATGACAGCTGTTTATTGCAGTTTTGTCTAAGAGTGAAAAGTTCTAAATGAATGTAAACGGTTTGGGCTGAACGTTTTGTTTACAAACATTAGCACGTGAAGAAAATAGACCACCTGAAGTATTAAATTCACCTTGCGTTAGTTTGGTATACCACCAAGAATGTTTCATTCGTTCCATAAGACATGAACCAAATGCGACCAACTGAAGAATTTTGGACATTTATGAATTTAGGAAACATGTCTCGGCAGCAGATACCATTAAAAAGTTTGAAAAAGATGGGAAGAAAGTATCAAAACATGTCACTAAGAAGTCTGTACTGAGTCTTAAACTGGGTTGAAAAAAAAAACAAAAAGCATTCTATGGCCAATACAGGACTAGCTTATTTCAAACCTGGAGTGCGAGTAAGAAGGGCATCCCTAAGTTTGCACATAAAAATTGAATAAATGTACCATAAAAATGCATTTATGACCCATACACTTCTGATGACAATTCATTCCACCCGCAAATACTTGCGGCTCGGTTTCAGTAAATGAGGTTTATTTCGAGAGTCGAAGGGACAATCGTCACTTCAACCATAGACTAACTCTAAGACAAGTAGGTCCCGTACAAAAACGATTTTTTTCTTGGCTCAGTCAGTACTAGCCAAAATCAATATGCAACTAGCGATTTGAAATTGGTTCACTGTTGTAGAACCCCTTGGTCCGAAGTACACCTTAAAGCCAGCATCTTGCTATACATATTTGCGCCTTTGTTTTGATTTGCTGTGTTATTTTGACAGAATATTTGAGAGTGTGTTCGTGTGAGTTCATTATTGGGGGCGCATTATTGAGCTTGGGACCGAGCTTGGGACCGATATTCTAGTATTGACTGAGCCAAGAAAAAAGTCGTATTTGTATGGGACCTACTGGTCTTAGAGTTAGTCTATGGTACTAGCACATCAGTCCCAAGCTCGGTTCCAAGCTTAATAATGCGCCCCTCATAATGAACTCACACGAACACACTCTCAAAAATTCTGTCAAAATAACACATCAAATCAAAACAAATTCGCAAATATGTATAACAAGGTGCTGGTTTCAAGGTGTAAAGGGTGGCAATTAAAATTTTGGAATTTTTTCGAGGCCTCTATGCTCAACAACAAACGAGTTCAGAGAGAAATAAAAGTGTGTATGCGTTACCCGCATAACGAAAAACAATTTGCTATAAAGTCAAAACTATATTTCGAATGTTAGTTATATTTTCACATTTTATGTTATTGTTATCAAATAGTTTAACCTCATTTTCACCATACAACCTCTACATTAACACATATTGTTAAGTTATGCCATATTTTCATTGAAAGGTTTTTTACTGTCTGCGCTCGGTCTGGATTGTATACCATCTTTTTGGCATACAGTACAGCAAAAATTTTGTTCGTGAAAATTGCCATTTTTTTATGGTAACCTAACTTAACCTACATTAATTGTTATGTTATGTATTCTCCGTGCGAGGAGTAACGATTATGATCTAGAAGGAGATGTTCGCTCATCACCATGAGGCACCAAGAGTGAACAACAATGTTTTTGGCTAGAATGAAAGATGTGAAGAGAAAGTGTTGAAAGGTCCGTCAGAGTACGGCAGGTAGGAAAATTAACAGATGTTTTTGAAAATTGAGCGAAAGGGCATGTATCCAATGGTACTCGAACCATGGCCGTCAATCTTTGCCTATTTTGCGGGGTAGGTTGTAGCGACGGAACAAGTCCGCCACTTCAACAGGCAAAAATTGACGCATGGAAAGACGCTCATGTACCACTGTGGCTTGTATAGTTTATTCTTAGCGATCTATTGTGTGCACTTTGTTTACTGATGCGCACATGGGAGAGGAACTCTCTCCTTTTTTGGGTTTGTTTTGATTCGCACCGACTGACGATCACTAAAGTTTTTCTCGTCGTCTCCAACGTAGAGACCTCGGAGAGAAACATCGTGAAGCGATGCGATACTGGTCCCACCAGTATAATTAATGGTTACCACCATCTATGGTTTATCATACATTAGTCATGCCGTATTCGCGCAGAGTAACGATACATGTGATGAGATGTTCACTATCATCATGAGGCACCAAGAGTGAACAACAACGGACCTTTCAACACTTTCTTCACATCTTTCATTCTAGCTAAAAACATTGTTGTTCACTCTTGGTGCCTCATGGTGATGAGCGAACATCTCCTTCTACATCATAATCGTTACCCTCGCACGGAGAATACATAACATAACAATTAATGTATGTAAACCAGAGATCGAAATTCTCGCTCAGCTGGGAGAAAACCATGCTCTCTCTCAAACAGGTTTTCGATGAGTAGCGAACCGTCCACATTTTCATCTCTCCTTTTTCGCCGATAATTCATTATCCTCTCGCTTGCATATGCGAAAATATCTCTCTCCACAATTCAACGAACATTTTTTCTCATGTCACATTTTTCACTGAAAACATGCTTAGATCGCATACGAGGAGCAAAACCCGAAAATAAGGCCAAGTTGGTGCTCACTGGTACCGCTATGGACCATCATGCTAGAATTATAATGTCAGAATAAAAACAAGCATGAAGACGGGTGCATTTTCAGGTGTCAAAAAGTAAGTGATAAATAATTATCGGCACCTAGATTCACTGTAAAAGGAAACGATTTATCAGCTACTCATGCTCTCCGAAATTCTAAATCGCCGTTGCTCTTTCTCGCGAAAACTGCTGTGAGCGTATAATAGTTCTCGCTTCTCGACATTCTCATATGCTTCTCCAAGCGGGGTGTAAAAGGACGTTTTTTCCTCAAGTAGGCGAAAATTTCGGTCTCTGATGTAAACCCATAAATGGTGGTAACCATTAATTATAACTGGTGGGGACCAGTATCGCATCGCTTCACGATGTTTCTCTCCGAGGTCTCTACGTTGGAGACGACGAGAAAAACTTTAGTGATCGTCAGTCGGTGCGAATCAAAACAAACCCAAAAAAGGAGAGAGTTCCTCTCCCATGTGCGCATCAGTAAACAGAGTGCACACAATAGATCGCTAGAATAAACTATACAAGCCACAGTGGTACATGAGCGTCTTTCCATGCGTCAATTTTTGCCTGTTGAAGTGGCGGACTTGTTCCGTCGCTACAACCTACCCCGCAGTGGGATGTTAGGCAAAGATTGACGTCCATGGTTCGAGTACCATTGGATACATGCCCTTTCGCTCAATTTTCAAAAACATCTGTTAATTTTCCTACCTGCCGTACTCTGACGGACCTTTCAACACTTTCTCTTCACATCTTTCATTCTAGCCAAAAACATTGTTGTTCACTCTTGGTGCCTCATGGTGATGAGCGAATATCTCCTTCTACTAACTTAACCGCCTATTCAGCATATGGTTATTTGGCTATTTACCATCTGATATATTGTTAAAACTATATAGGAGATTGTTAGCTTACAGTTGTCAACTATAAGGATAAATGTCACAACATTTACGGAAATGGTCGTCAACAATAAGGGAAATGGTCCGGGAATAGTTTGTGATTATGCGGGTAGCTCTTTCTCTCCTCTTTCTGCTAGTATTTTCTGTTTTGTTTATGCTTGCTCAGTTTTGCTCAAAATGCCTTCGAAACAAGAAGTATTTCGCGAGCGCGTTGTACAGCTCTACGAACTGCATAGAAATCTCGGCAAAACGTATACGGTACAACATTTTAAAAGCGAAAATGTTGCGACTTCGACTGTTTACCATATCCTAAGATCCCCAACAACTGCTCGCAAGCAAGGTAGTGGAAGACCAGCCAAAATTATGGACGCAAAAGGATCTCGCTCTCTTTCTCGTGCCTTCAACAACAAGGATTCACTGAGCCAACGGATGCCGCAAAAAGTTCAACTGTTCTCACCAGTACATCTGCAAAACATTGAAAAGAGTCGGAATAAAGTGCCGAAAGAAGACACGAGCCCCAGAATATACTGATGCACAGATTTCAACGCTGAAATCCCAATGCCGTTGGTTGATTAAAAATTATTCCGGAAAAGTTTTGTTTTGACGACGAAAGCTACTTCCTCTTTCGAAGACGCAGATTCCTGGAAACGATCGATACTATTCAACGGATAGTTCTACTACACCTCCGAACATAAAATATAAGTTTAAACATAAGTTTGAACAGAAAGTGATGCTGTATATTGCCATTTCGAGAAAGGCATTTCTAAGCCATGGTTCAAGCCCTCTGGTTTGGCAATCAATCAAGATGTGTACCAGAACGAATGTTTGAAGAAAATTTTGATCCTGTTTCTACAAAAACATCATGCTGATGGACAATACGTGTTTTGGCCGGATAAAGCGTCATCGCATTACGCCATAAAACACAATCGTTCCTGAATACCCATTCGATCCCATTTGTACTCAAAACCACAACCCGACAAATCTGCCTCAGTGTCGCCCAATCGAAGATTTCTTCGGGGTTTTGAGTTCCTTGCGTACAAAAATAACTGGAGAGCCACGAATTGCAAACAGTTGATTGGTAGAATCAAGAGATGCATTCGCAAAGTTGACATGGAGGCCGTACAACGCTCCTGTTCCGACATCAAACGGAAGCTTCGCCGAACATCCGATTACGGACCGTTTTCAAATGTTCACTAATTTTTTTTCAACAATGGACAATGTATCTTTTATTTGAATAAATCAGATCTTCTTCAACTATGTTTGTCTTTTTTTGACAGCTTGAGAAAGAAATTCCAAAATTTTAGTTGCCACCCGTTACTTCGGACCAAGGGGTTCTACAACAGTAAACCAATTTCAAATCACTAGTTGCATATTGATTGTTGCTTCAACGCTCGGAATAACCAACAATCAATATGCAACTAGCGATTTGAAATTGGTTCACTGTTGTAGAACCCCTTGGTCTGAATTACACCTTGCAGCCAGCACCTTGTTATACATATTTGCGCCTTTGTTTTGATTTGCTGTGTTATTTTGACAGAATATTTGAGAGTGTGTTCATGTGAGTTCATTATAAGGGGTGCATTATTGAGCTTGGGACCGAGCTTGGGACGATGTTCTAGTACTGACTGAGCCAAGAAAAAAATCGTTTTTGTATGGGACCTACTGGTCTTAGAGTTAGTCTATGGAATAACCCTCAATATACACGGAAGGCTCCAAAGGCGACAGAAGCTGCAGGAGCTGCAGAGCACGGCTACGGACTAGGTCTTATTGTTATTTATTTTTTCCAGAAAAGTGACATGTTTCACCTTCAACATTGGTGGTATATTTGACTGACCTCATATTGATATCAACCGCACCACGGTTGATATAATCGCAGGCATGGTAAAATCAAACGCATTTATGGTCAGGTGAAAATTGTTGGTGTTAGTGCATAATTTAACCCTCGAAATGGTAGTTTCTACTGCGGTTTGTTTTGCTTGTGCTCTCAGTTGATTGTTCATTTGTAAAGAAAACAGTCGATTCTGGACGAAGGTGAAGACCAGCTCTTTCGTACGTCACTTCATCAGAAAATTGAAACGAACAGTCAAAATTGTATTTACCGTAAGTACGCCATATTTTGCGCATTGCCTAATTTTGCGCAGTTTTGTATATTTCGTGCTGTAACTATGATTTGCTGCATTTTTTAGATTGACTTTCGACACGAATAGCTAGTTAATTGTGTTGACTTTCGATTAATGGATACATTATGAGAAAAATGCTCATACTCTAAAACCGCGGTTCGTAAACAGTTTTACGCACTTCGAAATCATCAAATTTTCCGCCCTGTTAGCGCATATGTAGCTAAGACAAGTGTCAATTATCACAAGAGATTTTATTACCACATAAACAGTTTAAAAAGCTAAAATCACTACCAAATGAGGAAAACAGGTATGTAAAGGGCGATACGGTCAAAATTTGGTCAATATCAACTTGACGTATTTCTTTCAATTTTGCATTTAAAACCTGAACACCCTCATTTTGAAGGTGTGTGTGTAGAATGTTGCTCCTATTTTGATTTTGGAATTCACTCTTCAGTTGTCAAAATGCCGTCCAAGCAAGAAGAGCAGCGTATCAAAATTTTGCTCGCGCATCGCGAAAATCCGAGCTACTCGCACGCAAAGTTGGCAAAATCGCTAAAAGTTGCCAAATCAACCGTTACAAATGTAATTAAAGTGTTTGGGGAACGTTTGTCGACAGCCAGGGAAGTCTGGATCGGGGAAATCGAAAACCGGAAGCCGCTGAGACGACAAAGAGAGTTGCCGGTAGTCCAAGCGAAACCCTAACTCTATTCTCCGAGATGCCGCAAATAAGCTGGGTGTATCGTCTACAACCGTGCATCGAGCCAAAAAACGAGCCGGACTATCGACTTACAAGAAGGTAGTGACTCAAATCGCGATGATAAACAAAATACGACGGCCAAAGCGCGATCCCGGAGGCTGTACACGACGATGCTGACGAAGTTTGACTGCGTGGTAATGGACGACGAAACCTACGTCAAAGCCGACTACAAGCAGCTTCCGTGACAGGAGTTTTATACGGCAAAAGGAAGGCGGAAAGGTAGCAGATATTTTCAAGCACACGAAACTGTCAAAGTTCGCAAAGAAATATCTGGTTTGGCAAGCCATCTGTACCTGTGGCTTGAAAAGCAGCATTTTCATAGCTTCCGGGACTGTCAACCAAGAATTTTACGTGAAAGAGTGTTTGAATAAACGTCTGCTGCCTTTCCTGAAGAAACACGGTTGTTCCGTACTGTTTTGGCCGGATTTGGCATCTTGCCATTACGGTAGAAAGGCTATGGAGTGGTACGCCGCCAACAACGTGCAGGTGGTTCCCGCGACAAGAACCTCCCAACACGCCAGAGATCCGCCCAATTGAGAAATACTGGGCTATTGTCAAGCGGAACCTAAAGAAGACCAAAAAAACTGCTAAGGACGAGCAGCAGTTCAAGGCAAACTGGCTTTCTGCGGCGAAGAAGGTGGACAAGGTGGCTGTACAAAATCTGATGGCAGGGGTCAAGCGTAAGGCCCGGCAATTCGGATTTGGAAAAGCGGAAGCCTAACTGAATATTTTTCCTGAATTTTATACTAATTGAACTTGAAAAAGAAATTTAATTTGATTTTTTAAATAAACGATTTCACCGACTTACACGCGTTTTCGCTTGACCAAATTTTGACCGTATCACCCTTTACTACCTTCATCACAAAACATTTCTGCTGTTTGTGTTACACTTTATCAGAAAATTTGCATAATTTGATGCGCAAAATATGGCATCCATTTTTTCACCATGTTCCTTATTATTTACAGTTCATCATGTTGGCTTCCGAGGGATAGTATATGCGGTATTCTTCGGATAATTTGGCCAAAGCCGTGCAAATGGTCACTCGTGGTATCTTAGTTCGACAGGGTGCCATTCCGTTGAAGAAGGATTTGGTGAATCAAAATTGCCTGGTAAGCTAATCAAACAAACCATTTATATATATTGCATGATACTAAAAAGATTTTTCATTTGTTACAGTTGATCAACGTGCAGTTTTTCTTGATGTCACCTAACAATTGCTTGAACAATCTGAGCACATCAGAAAATGCTATTGCTGAAAAAGACGACACTACAAGTTGTTGACATGACAGAACACCAAGTTGAAGAGGATGTTTTTGAAAAAGCGTTCCGTTTACCCGATATTCAACCTTATAAGGCAAAGATAAACCGGAAACCGATATCTTGTTAACCTGCACGGCAAATAATCCACACATATTTTTGGCAAAAATCCATGGAAAATTCCACATAATACTGATGTGTTCACAAATGAATAGAAGTCTCTGAGAAACACAAATGAAAAATTTACTAACTATCACTTTTTAAACATAAATCGATTTATAGCTAGGTCGCAAATTAGTAGACTTACCCTACTTTACTATCAAAATTCATTTATACTGCTAAAACTATACCACACAAATTGTTTCAATGTTTGCATAAGTATTTATTAGTTTATTATGGTGCGCAAAATTAGGAACACAAGTGCGCAAAATTTGGAATATCTTAATTTTAGTGCGCATAATTAGGAACACATACATCAATCCAGAAATTATTTTTTTAATAAATTTCTGATCAGTTACGAGGTGTACTGCATTGCGCTCTTTTAATAGACTTGACACAACGTAATATGAGCAAGACAAGAATCGTGTAACTCTTTCTAGGCCTCTTCCATAATGATATCAAATTTATAATTTCTTAAATGCGCAAAATATAGCGCACTTACGGTACACCCATCCAATCTTCGTTATTACTAACTACCTATGTAGAGTTTATCCAAACAGTTCTAGAATGGTTAGATTTTCCTATAGATCCCCTTCGATTTACAGATCTTTTGATACTCAGAGCACACTTTTCTGCTAATTGGTTTAACTGAACTGACTGTTTAACGGCAACGGACGCATGTTAAACATCGCACCCAGTAACTGCTATTATTCTTCTCATTTCACCAGTTACTGAAATGTTTGTTACTTATTGTCCAAAATAAAAATGCAAATTATATTATAGCGTTTGATAATCTTATAAATACCGAGAAAAGGTGTGTTCTGTTGGAATGTGCTTTGAAAAACATGGTTTATATTTAACAGGAGGTTTCTATTTCACAATATTTGGAAACTAATTAAGCTCACGAGTGGGTCAAAACTGACTCGCCTACTCTCGTTGATATGGAGGTGAAAAAACAACTCTTCGTCTTTGCCTCTGGTTTTGACTGGTGCTTGCTCTGCATGCCAGTTTAGTACCTATGGCTTACGCACACTGTTGTGGCAGTAGAGTGACATCCAACAACATCTCAATATAATAAACAAAAATTTGTCAGAAGCAGATAATTTCTCATCTACGTGAGAGGCTCTAGGAGTGGATAGTAATTTTTAGCTAGAACGAATAGAAATGAAGAGAAAGTATTGATAGTTCCGTATAGAGTAACAGCAGGCTTTAAAATTGAAAGATTCAAGTTGCAAACGACCGGAGGGCATTTGAACGGTAGTATAGGGTAGGCAAGGGGGAGGATACCCCTCACGCATCTTTCGTTAATTATTTGAAAATAAATGGATGTTTTAGAATTAAATTGAATTTTTATGAAACGAACAAACTTACGATTCTGAAACATGGTTCTGGGAATAACTAAGAATGTCTTCGTCGAGGTCTTTTATCCGGAAAAGTGTTTGTTGGAAATAATTTGAGTTTTCCCATGGCAGAAATAAATATCGATAGAAACACGATGTAAACATGATGTTTAATTGGTCACGAATTTTACATAGCATCGAAACATTAGACTTATTTAATTAGAAAATTTTCTCTGACAAGCATTTAAGTTCACCGTTAAACAACCGTTTGGTAACTTACGAGTTTTATTTCTATTTGTCTGTGGTTGCACTGTTCATCTCTATTATTTCTTCGCGCCCTAGCTTATGGTGAACATATCTTAGACACAAAAAGTTTATCTAACGAATATCTGTATGAATCTCTATAGTTTGTTGTCAACATCTTTATGCTTGTTTTTGTTAGTTTGGGCGGCTGCAAGAAAGATAGGATAAAGGAGTAACTTCGCTACGCACAAAAAAGACAACCGGAGAGCTTGATTCAAATCACTTTGAGAGAGATTGTGGCAGGTATCTGACAAATGCCGGAGTGCCTGGTTGAGAACTCATGTTCTATGTCAATATATTTGTATACAGAATAGCCGGGCTGACACTATCGTTTGCAGTAAACAACATGCGTCTTCCAGCTTGTGTTCCTATTCATATGTATCCCTACAAGTTGATCGATCCTGTATACCGAACGAAATTATATAAACACCTTTGCCAGCAGGAAAGTTACAAAGTCAAACACTGACCCGCATTGGACAGTGCTTAACCAACTTGTGTGCGGATAAGTCGTGTTCTCCATTCTTCCTGGATTGATTTTTGTAGTTATTCCTGCTACCTATAGCGAAGTCTTAGGATAACTACTGAAGTGTGATATTGAAAAGTTGTTGCAAATTGTGTAAAAACCAAACAATGGCTTCATCATTGAATGTTCTTTCGCCAAATGTTACCTACAGTGATAAACATATCGAAGTGGACTATCAATATCAAACCACATCAGTAATCAGCGATGGACCATCTGGATACACTGTAAGTACCATCGTTTCAATGTGCAATTAGATCCTAAGATGTTGTCGGCAAGTAAAGTGAAATTGTCAATCAAGTTTGCACCCATGGTCAAGGACAAGGTTGACTGAGTGAAATAATCGATAACCATCGCATCCACTTCGAGCTGGGGATGTTACGAAGAATGTGCACATCTCTTTTCTGCTGGTTACATTATAGGTGTGGATGGATGAAAATAGCATCCGATTATTGATTTTCCTATTATTGTGTTCTCGCGCCCACGCAACACCACGTGTTTCGAAAGTGATCTATTCTGGATGTGCAGTGTTTGGAAGATGCAAAGATGGAATATTCCAGAAATGCTGTTCTTAAATGCATTGAAGATAAATGTTTTTGTTTTTAATTTAATTTACAAATCAATCATTTTTTTAACGCCATGAAGAAAATATTTATTGAAATAGTTTGTTGAAAAGGTGCTGAAACGGTAACTTTTGCTTATATGTATGTATCGACACATGAAATCACACAATAATTAATTGCATCATGTGCTATTAGAAGCAAAACATTTTATTTAATGAGGATCAGCGTTGGAGACAATATTTAAAATAAATAAGTATAGATAAGTAAAAGATATCTTTCATAATCGACACTTTAAATTTTTGTTATTCTTATTATTAGAATTTTGGATTGTTGACTTTATTTATCATCGTGCTAGATTTTTTACGGTTTCTTAGAAATAACATTAAATTTCAGGGCAGGCTCCGAAATGTAAGGTGGTCAAAATTTATGAAAAATCTGATAGAAAGATGGATTTGAGTTATTTCAAAAATTGAGAACGTTTGAAACACTTGCTAAAAATAATCCAGGTCAGCTCGATAAAAAAAAATTAACATCCGTGTTACTTTTGAACGACTACCCTAATGTCATCTCTGTTAATCTCTAGACATCTGAAATAGAGCGTGCTGTGCGTGTTTGTTAAACCCTTTTATGTGCAAAATCATTCGAACAACTAAGAAAATGAACCAACTCAAGCATGTTGCCCTATGTCGTTATGAAACCAACCTTTACGAAAATTTGATAGGTACTACAATGCTCTTCAAGAAAATACATTTTGAACTTCACTGCCTGCCGATGGATTAGCTTGAAATTAATTGAATTATTCAAGACATTGACTAGAATTGCCCACACCAATGGTACAGTAGTAAGCTTGCTATTTGAGTTCCTCTGAAAGAAATTAATGGTGAACCACGCTATGGCAATCGCTATGACCACGATCAGCATCACCTTAATTTTCGACCGATTTTGACGTGGTTTTTTCCTCATTTTTGGTGCGCCATTTACTAGATTGTTAAGCAGGCCATACACCCACCACTCCTCACCAGTAATAATTCGTTCGATGAATGCAGTGTCAACAGCTACGTTGGCAACCATCTCTGCTGCGACCTTTGCTCGGCGTAGTTTTTGCAAAAATTGATCCTAACTTAGGGTTCTAAATGCCCCTTCACAGTTATTAATAGAGAGCTTTAGATGCCTGGTAGCATTTTGGCATTAGAATGATTGTGTGGCAAGTACAAGCATACTCTATGCCCAGGGAGCAGGGATTGTCGAAAAACACAGAGTAGTGCAAAATAGACAAGTGCTTCACCCAAATTTAAGTGTGCGCCCGCATAACAAAAAACAATTTGCTATATAGTTGAAACTATATTTCGAATGCAAGATATATTATCACCTTTTATGTTATTGTTATCGAATAGTTTAATCTCATTTTCACCATACAACCTCAACATTAACACATATTGTCAACGTTTGCCATATTGTCATTGAATGGTTTTTTATTGTTTGCACACGGTCTGGATTATATACCAACTTTTTGGCATAGAGTACAGCAAAAATTTTGTTCGTGAAAATTGCCATTTTTTTATAGTAACCTAACTTAACCGCCTATTCAGCATATTGTTATTTGTCCTTTTACCATCTGACATATTGTTAAAACTAAATAGGAGATTGTAAGTTTATAGTTGTCAACTATAAGGGTAAATGTCGCAAAAATTATGGAAACGGTCGTCAACAATCAGGGAAATGGTCTAGGAATGGTTTGTGATTATGCGGGCGTCTCCTTGTGTTTGCACAGACACGACAAGGGAGAGTGCAATCGTTAACGCCCAAAGAGACGAGAGCAAATTCGAAATGAGATGTGCGGCTTTGAGCGCACGGCAAAACAAGGGTGCACGAGAGTACAGACTGCACTTTCACGTCTCTTTGAAATTTAATGTGCTGTCTCGTAGCAGCGCGTGCTGAACACAAAAAGATTTGAGTCGCGCCTTATCCCTGCCAGGGAGTTGAGAAATTTTCCTTAACGAAACATGTTATTCAATTTTTTCCATGTTAAAAATCGTCACAAACTTCTCGCATCGCAAACAAACTAATTATCGCATCCCGCTCAAACATGAGATAGATGTAAATGACAATAGGGTATTATAGGGGTATGTGGATTATAACATTGTTCGATAGTAAATATTATAATATACCGGCATTTAATTTTTTTCTAAATTCTGATAAGTGTAACTATTAAAAAAACAATTTCAAAATATTATGAAAAATTTTTGAATGCAAGACAACATCATCCTATTTCACCATGAAACACGCTACAAAAAACAGACTACCTAAACCAACGAACCAACCATTGATTTCTAGCATACACGGAGAAACCAAACTATCCAAAATGAAGTGTGATAGCACTCAAAACTAAGTACTCTGATAGGACTAGTATTTTGGATATTATTTTGTTCTCACCGGTAGGTAGCTTTAACTCAATCTTAGAGTTAAATTGAAAAAGTCAATTTTACGCAAAGCAAGGTATTTTAAGAGTAGTATGTTTTCAGTATACGTGCGAGGCGCCTTCCATGAAACAATCCAAATCGGAGTGTTGGACTGCCACTTTGCATTGGCTGAAAAATTTTGATCGCCATTTAATGAACAATGGTGCTGTGAGGCGGAAGCAAATTCGTGTTTCAGTTTAAAATTTTACGCGTTTATGGATATGGATATGGATCAATTGAGTAAAATTCTGGATTTGGAAACCCCGTTACAAAAAAATTACCGGTAAGTGTAATTATTTCACTTATTCGATTGCTTTTTCTAATTCTAGTGGCTTTGGAGGGATGGAGAACTTTATTAGTGAAAACCCAGTATTTCAGCAAAGTTCATGGAGATGATCACGGAACTTCGATATGATGAGTCACTTCCTGAAAAGAAGGTCCAGAAGTTTCTTTCATGGCTTTCCTCTATCATCCTTTAAAGTCAACGGCATGCCATGTCCCTAGTAAATCGTTTCATGACAAACGAAAAGTACTCGTTTCAATATGAACTTTTAGTGGATTTGATCAAATTTCCAATGCAATGTTTCAATGTACCCGAGAATGTACCAATAAATAAAATACATTTAGTTTGATTTGCATTTTTAGATTTCGTTTATTGAATTTAGTTAAAGAAAGTTCACTAAATCAAATTCTCGAATAATATTCTCTAAAAACAAAAAACTCAATTTTGGATTATTTTTACTGTAGATTCACTGTTACACAAACAGTTCATTTCACTCAGCACTGAGTCTTTTCGAAATACTCAAAATTGGATACTTTGCAAATAACTCAATTTTGACTGGTTTTACTTAGCTGTCAAGATGAGTGAAAATGACTTAATTTTGGATAGTTTGGTTTCTCTGTGTACAAAAGTTAACATTTATGTCATAATGGGAGCCCCTGTGACTGATAATTAAGTGCCGGAAGCCCCCTGTTACTGAAAGTAAATCTCACTTTGTGAAACTGCATGTCGGTTTGTGAAAATAAAAATGATTTGATTTTTCTTGTTTAAAAGTCGAGAAAAAATAGTTGAGATTCATAAAAAATATGTTTGTGCTAGGAAGAAGACCCATCATCGATACAGATAAAAAAACATGTTTTTTTGTTTTAAATTAAAACCCCCTATTGTACCAACTTAAGAAAAAAATACCAATTCGGTTTACACGCACAGTTTAAATCCACCCGGACTGAGTCAATTTTGATCAGATTATAGGAACATCTTCCGAAGAAGATTTCAAACACACCTTAATTTTGTCAGCAGCAGCAGATCAGAAAAAAAATCAATCCGTGTTGAAAAATAAACCGAGACAAAAAGAAAGTGCCCATTTCATTTTGGCTCCCGGGATGATAAATTTAAGTTGGCCTTCAGGACCAGCTGCAGATGCTTCGGCATGCTCTGTACCAGGTTCCTTAGGTACTGTGGATCAAGCTCTTCCTAGGCGCGCTTCAGGGCTTCAAAATAGTTGAATTTATTGGTAACACCAGATTTGTCAATCCTGGCATCTAGAATCGCCCACAAATTCTCGATGGGGTGGAGATCTTGGCTTTGCTTTTTGTCTTTGTCCTGCTGAATTACGAACTTCTCTTCAAGACCCGTCTGGATCTGCGAAACCTCCAGATTTTCTCGCATGATGTTCATGTAGGAATCTGCACACTTAGATTTTTTTACAGAAATCTGTAGTTTTTTTTTTTTTTTTTTGAACGTTCGGTAATCCGATTTAACGGGTTTCAGCGAAATTTTACAGTTATGTGTAAAAAATTACCGAATATTGGTAAAATTTTACCGAAATCCGTTAAATTAGATTAACAAACGTTCAGCTGTTGAGAATTCGTTAAAATTTTACCAGAGAACCGTTTTTTCTACGGGCTTATCAGCATGCTCAAAAGCAAACCTGAGCCGTTTGGCTTTGTTTGCTTTGCTGATAAATGGGCACTTCCTGGCAACATTCTTAATCAGCTACAGCCCTGTGTTACAAAACGGCGACGGACAGTTCGACCAGATACTGATAGCTGAAGGATTTCCCAGATCTCACTTTTGGGTTCTTCTTGACTTCGCGCATGATCTTGGTGTCCGTTCGTGTATCCGTTTTGTGCTTCCTGCTTCTGCCTGGGTGATCCACCACTGATCCGAACGTTTTTTTGTTTCAGTAGAATTTTCCCAACCGCTGCCTTGTTGATACCGTACTTTCTGGCGACAGCCCGGTCCAATTCACCGTTTTGCATATCACGAACCACACATTTTCGGATACACAAGGGAATTGCTTTCGAAATCACTACGTTCTCATTTTTTTTCAACTAAATCAAACGCGATCACGTGTCAAGGTCAACCCGTTTGCCTCAAAACACGTTAAAATATCAAAACATAAACAATCGAGGGGTTCTTCGACGGAAACTTATAGAAAACATATCGATTTTTGAAGAGGGCGCTTGTTTTTGTCACTGTTTTTTTTGTTCAATACAAATTGATAAAACCAAAATAATATTTCTTAACAACATTTGAAAGGATTTTTATTATTGCATATCAGGTCTGAAAATTGGAGATGGTTTTTTTTTAAATTGAGCAAAACACATTTGAAAAGGGCGTAATTTTATAAGAAAATCGTTAATTAATCGCTAACGGTAAGAGACATCGGCAAGATTTACACGTCAAAACTTTTATCCTCTTAAGTTATAAAAATCATCTGAAGACAACGCTCTTGGCATATTTGAAATAAAAAAGTTAGAGCAAAAAACTGTTTCCTTTTTTGCAAAAGGTACAGAAAAAATTATACCATCAAAGTTGCTTGAAATTATTTATTCTACAACTTTACCGAATAAATTCATTCTACTACTTGCCTTTATTTCTGCAAATAAAAAAGATAGATATTTGATTTCACTGAAAATAAGGACCACCCCTGTTTTCATTTACATAAAAAAAGCGCCTTGTTATTAGAAACAAATTTGTAGAAGACAATTTTGCTCCACAACTTCAAACTTAGGCTGAAAATGTATCTTTCCAGCTAAATTCGCGTTCTGGACCACTGTGCATTGCAGCATGTCATTCAAATTATCCATGGGGGCATTTTCGTATTCAAGCAACCATAACCTTAACGATTTAGAATGATGACAATTGAAGGAACAAGAAGCCAGGGGGTGTAAGTGATAAAAATCTTATTTAGAGCAAACAATCTTCAAAGTTGGGATGTACTTACGATCCTATACGAATTGGATGGTATATTAACAACTGGTTGTTTTTTCTATTCACTGTAAAAATGTAAGTGAAATATTTTCCAATTTTGCATAGCACTTAAGGGGGAATATACAATTAGAACGAAAAAAAACTCATTTTTGAAAATCAAAATTTCAAGGGGAAATCAATCAAATCAATCGAAATTTTTTAACAACTATAAGTGTATCCATGTAGTTTCAATTTTTTTTTCAAGAAAATGGTGGCCGTAAGAGTGGGTTGAAAAAGTCGTTGTATTTTGCTTGTGCCGACGCTCCTGGTCGCAGTTTTGATCTGAAACCTGCTAACCGGAAAAAAAATACATTAATTACATTTACAGTTAGTAGATGAATTGAAAAAAAAAAAAAAGGAAAAAAAATGCACTTCTGGCGTAACTTTTTTTTTTAATCCACATTTTTTCCGCCATTTCATCACATTTTTCCATATTTAATAATAAAATATTACAACAATTTTTAATTCATTTAGAAGGTAATACATGGTAATACTATAATAAAGAAATTTTATACGTTTCAGCTTAATTGAATAATTAGTTTTCGAGTTATCACCGGCATAAACTCCTAAAATGCTGTTGAAAATAGGTCTTCTCGGTCAAGCGGCTCTTTATACCTGCTGTGCGCGAAAAAAGCGTCTTCGAAAAACCGATGAAAAGAAACACTTGGAGTTCGAATTTCGAAAAAAAGGGTTTCAGGAGCGTATTCTTTGGGAAATTTACTAACTTTTCATGCAAGAAAAAAAAATGATTTTTTGGTCATTCTAACTGTATATCCCCCCTTAACTTTTGACTTATGGATTTTGATGTTGGATAATGAATGCAAATTGTAAATCGTAAAAACATAAATGGGGAGCATCACGAAGAGTGGTCAGCCTTTGAACGTCATTAACTCATTCATTTCTTGTTAGATTTATAATAATAATATTAATCTTAATGATATTCCTAATAATAATATAATCATAATAATATTCCTAATAATAATCATAATCTTGGGAATCAAAGCAAATTGACAAGATTTTAGAGAAATGTTTTCGATTATTCGATTTTATTGGGAACATTTTAAATTTTAAATTGTTGAGCTTGACAAGCACTCAACTGTTCCATCGCGCAGTCTAAAATATCACTCATAACCCGTTGAGGATAGAATCATAGACTAACTCTAAGACCAGTAGGTCCCATACAAAAACGATGTTTTTCTTGGCTCAGTCAGTACTAGAACATCGTCCCAAGCTCGGTCCCAAGCTCTATAATGCACCCCTTATAATGAACTCACATGAACACACTCTCAAATACTCTGTCAAAATAACACAGCAAATCAAAACAAAGGCGCAAATATGTATAACAAGGTGCTGGCTTCAAGGTGTAATTCCGACCAAGGGGTTCTACAACAGTGAACCAATTTCAAATCGCTAGTTACATATTGATTGTTGATAGAATTGAGTCTAACGATAAAGTCTTGAAAATCATGTAAAAAGAAACAACAACTCTAAATAGAGCATGTGAAGATTAGACACTTTTGAAACGTTACATCGGAAACCATAAAATGTCTTCTACCACCAACCAGTTCTAACCACTTCTGATGTATAATATGTCAAGTTTCTGGTAAAATTACAATAAACTAATTATATTAATTTGACAGTGCCGGACTTTTTTTTGCTCCAATATTTCAGCATGGTGAATATCGGGTGAAAAAGGGAAATACTCATGTTGGTGCGTCAACTTTGACGCCAGCTGTAGTCCAAACCACTTGATGGATACAGTTCAAATTTCGTCCACAGTATTTTCTATGTATTTTTTAGCTATGGTGATAACATATTTTAAATTTTTTAAATTTAAAATATGTTATCTAAATTTAAAAAAAAAACGGATTTTTGAAATTGGTATGTGCAAAAATGACTTTTTTCACATATGTTATAAAAACTTTAAATTTATACACCTTATCAACATGTAATGTGAACCACATAAGCTATATACATTGTTTATAGTGTTGTACAATTTTTAGCCAAAAATATTGATAATTCACATTTTTTTATACTGAGTGGGATCCAACGTCAATCATGCGGTCGTGTCCGTCCAATTTTTTTCGAATTTTTTAATCAATTTTGAACATTTTGTCACATGGCTTCCAACCCCCTTAATTTATTTCAGGAATCTTGAATCCAATCTGATGTACATATTGATTTGATAATATATGGACGCAAATCACAGCCGAAGCTTTTGAAGTTGTGCACAGAATTAATATTTACTGTACACCGTATAAGAACTATTTTCTAAAGTAGCCGTTTGTATTCAACACGTGCTTTGACTTTCTGTTCCGTTGGTTAACATAATCTCACGAAAAAAAAAATCAATGTATCGTCTTCATCGCAAAATTATGCAAATTCTACCGGTTCGCATCCAGCAGACGAACACCGGTTGGACCGGTTTCCCGCAGACTTAAATGACTTGTACATTTTTGGACACATGTTCATTGACTTCTATCTAATATGGTACCGACGGTGATATCTTTTCTATAAGTAGATTAGTGTAAGACGCAAATTCATTCTCGAGTAATCAAAATCAAACATGAATATCCGGAGCGTTACCAGATAATGTTTCAGCGCTCTATGATGACGGTGCCAAAGTGAGAAACTATAAATTGTTTACGTTTTTTTTTTGTTTCATTTCCTCATCTTATCAAAAATATTCCGGAAGAGCATGTCCAAAACAAATAAGCCATATCATAACCACAAGCATCGAAAAAAGATTACGTAGATAACAAGTTTCATTCTGGACCCAACCCACTTCCAACTTTCGTTAACCTGCTAATGGAGAGAAACATCTATATCTGCCTATGGCGATCATTATCTCAATGTCAAGGAAACTGTCACGCCCAACAACGTGCAGCGTTCCTGACTGGTGTTGGTTTGTCGGGCGGCCACTCTTGATGAATCATTTGACTTTTAAATTAACACCGTCACCAGCTGTTAACTGATTTTTGTTCCTATATCGTATGATCCTACTGTTGTTGGTGGGATCATATGGCATGATGCTAGCTAACCAGCCGGCAGGAATATTGATTGGTTTACAATCGTCCGTCTGGGTATCGTACGATATGGCAGCTTACTCTAAGTGTACAATAATTAACACTGTTGGTAGGCCCATCGACAGTGGAGTTCCATTTGATTGTATAATTTGATACCGTATCAGTTTTACTGTACTAGATTACGGATAATACTTATATCAGAAATCGTAGCATGGATCGTTGTCATGATTAGATCGTTTTCCGAATTAAGGGCAGAACACTCATTCTGGGCACAACTTCAATTCGAACTCGGCGCATTCAATACTTATTGGACTCAAGCCTGTGGTTGATGATGGAAAACAGTTATGGTTTTGATTACATACTGTGTGCATTTACCTATACTCGCTTTCACCAGAAACGTTCTTTATATTAAATCACACTGGTATTCCGACTGCTAATGGATATCTTTCAATTTGTTTTGACAGCAATGACTTTTGGTTTTTTTTAAATAAAATATTCATACCAATACTGCCCATGCTCTATTCGGCCTATGATATTTGTTTACTTTGCTCGTTTGTAACCGTGCTTGACAGTACGATTGGTACTTCCCACTTCAACTCTTCGTGTATCTCAATACAAATAACGTCTTTGCCTTCCACCTTCTTTTACGATATGAACACATTATGAGAGTATTCCGATAAACAGGAATTCATAATTTGAAGGCAGATTAAGATTTAAAGGAAAAATGGCACACACAAAACTGTTTCCCAAAAATTCGGCCTTCGGATTTGAATTATTCATTTCACTCCTCGGCTTCTTTTCTTATTCCTAACGCTCGCACATTTCTCTTGACTTCATCCATCCACCCGTAGTGGCCGAAAAAAAGTACTTCTTTGGCATTTATTTTTGGGAAAATAAAAACGGTGCACACAAATTGATATAAATTTAGGGCAATTTTTAAACAAAACAAAAGGCATTTTTTTTATTATGGATAAAAAAATAATAATTGATTTTTGGTGGTGGATTTTAACTCACGAGCTCTATTAAAAGTAATTTTTTGCGTGACGTAATAAATGGACGTTCCCATAAAGGTGTTTCGGGTCATATTGGCCCGGACTTCAAACTCACATTGTGGAAACTATACATGAAGAAATTCTAAAGTATTTGCAGTCAAAATAATGATTAGAATCGCAATTTTCAGTTTCTGATGAGAACTGTCCTTTTTGACCCGATTGGCCATAAAGAATCTGTGCCGATCCATAAGGCGGCGACAGATACAAATTTTCATGGGAACATGCTTTTCGACGGCTCAAACTTCATGATTTATCATAAATAGTCTACTTCTAGCCGTCAAATGGATCAATGATCACATTGGCCACTCCGGGACAATCCAGATACCCCGGGGGGACAAATACAGATTTTCGCCGAATCATGCCTCCCGACGACTCAAACTTCATGATTATCTATAAGTAGTCTACTACTAGCCTAGAAATAGCGCAATAATCATATTGGTCGTTCCGGGACAATTCGGTAGCCCCGAAAAAATCCTTTAGAAGGAGACAAAAATCGAATTTTCGCCGAAACAAGCCTTTCGACGACTCAAACTTCATGATTTTCAATAATTTGTCTACTTCATGCTTTGAAATGGATCAATGACCATATTGTTTATTCTGAGACAACTCGGTGCCCTGGAAGAACCATTTAGGAGGAGACAATTACAGATTTTGCCGAAACATGCCATGTTTTAACAAAAATCTGCATTTGCCCTTTCCTAAACGGTTCCTCCGGGGCTTTCGGATTTTCCCGGAATGGCCAATATGGTCATTGGTCCATTTCTAGTTTGAGCCGTCGAAAGGCATGTTTCGATGGAAAAAAATGGTTCTCCTGGCGTATTGTCCCAGAATGGCCAATATGGTTATTGGTGCATTTCAAGGCCAGAAGTAGACTATGAAAATTCATGAAGTTAGAGCCGTTGAAAAGCATGATCCGATGAAAATTTGTATCTGTCGCCGCCTCTCGGATCGTGGCGAAACATGCCCTCTTTCGGCACAGATTCCTTGTGGCCAATCGAGACGAAAAGAGCAGTAGTAACCAGAACCTGAAAATTGTGACTCTCATAAGCATTTTGACTACAAAGACTTAAAATTTGGTTATATAAATTTTCCACAATGTGAATTTGAAATCTGGGCCAATATGACCCGAAACACCTCGCGTCACAAAATGTTAGCACCCAAGGAAGGTTAAGGGGGATATACTGTTAGAATGACCAAAAAATTCAATTTTTTTCGTATAAAAAGTTAGAAAATTTCCCGTAGAATACGCTCCTGAAACCGTTTTTTTTCGAAATTCGAACTCCAAGTGTTTCTTTTCTTCGTTTTTCGAAGACGCCTTTTTCGCGCGCAGTAGGTATGAAGAGACACTTGACCGAGAACACCTATTTTCAACGCGTTTTTCTCAAAACAGCATTTTCGGAGTTTATGCCGGTCATAACTCGAAAACTAATTAATCGATTAAGCTGAAACTTATAGGATTTCTTTATTATAGTATTACCTCCTGTATGAATTAATAATTATTGTAATATTTTATTATTATATATGTAAAAATGTGATAAAACGGTGCAAAAAACGTGGAATTTTTCTATAAAGTGAAGCCAAAAGTGCATTTTTTTTACTTTTTTGTCAATTTATCTACTACCTGTAAATGTAATTAATGTAATTTTTTTCAGAACCAGCACAAGCAAAATACAACGACTTTTTCAACGCACTCTAATGGCTGCCATTTTGTTGAAAAAAATAGGATAAAAATATTTTTGTATTCTACATGGATACACTTAGAATTGTAAAAAAGTTTCAATTAATTTGAGTAAAAACTACCCCTTTAATTTTTTTTTTCAAAAATAAGTTTTTTTTGCTTTTTTAATCTGTATATTCCCTCTTAAAGGTTTTTATCAGACGGGACACGGTGGTATTAGCGATACCAAGCTTCGTAATAATCCATTCGATTTGGCCAGGGGCCTGGAAATCCTATCCTTCACATTGATTGTTGTTTTTTGTACTCTCCCATGCGCGGAAGTAACGATCTTTGATGAAGTTTGTCAGAAGCAGATAATTTTTCATCTCCATGCGAAGCGCTAGAAGTGGACGGTAATTTATTGCTAGAACGAATAGACATGAATAGAAAGTGTGTTGATAGTTCCGTATAGGGCAACGGCAGGCTTTGAAATTGAAAGATACAAGTTTGAAAACGAGCGGAGGGCATTGAACGGTAGTATCCGAATCAGGCACATAACCTTTTACCATGCTACCCAATGCAGTGTAGGCAAGGGGGAGGAAATCCCTTTGACTGGTAAAAGGTTATGCATCCGATCGGGCTATTATACTAGCTATTGCTTTTTTCTGGTTCTAGCGATTTGTCCCTCTCCCAATACTGCCTAACACGGGTGAGAAATTATCTCCCGCTGTTGGGTTTATTTTTAGCATGCATCGCCTTTTTCACACATTTGTTCTTCTCGTCATACTATTACTTGTAGATCTCGGAGAGAACGACGGTGAGTGGTGCAAATACTGACCCCCTGAGTATTGTTTACAAGTTTATCGCAAGGCATACTTAAAAAAAATGTCTTGTTCCTCTGTATCGTGAACACACGCCTTTTGTTGCGTAGTACCATAGACTAACTCTGGTAGTACTCAACCTATCCGTCCAAAGCATCCTCTAGTAGATCCAAATACATATAGAAGTTTATTATTGTTGGTATGAAACAAACTTGCATGCAAACTAGGGCCACCAACGCAAGGAAAGACATTTCCCAAACATGATGGTGATGTTATTTTCCGTGAGAGTTTCATACACCCTCAGTGAGTCAAACATACACCCTCAAAATGTCGCTTGGATTCAACGGCACCTTTTAGGGTCAAATCACGCCAATAACAACTAAAACAATCCGGTCCGTCTAAATTGAACTTTTTTCATCTGAAAAAAAAAACTGTTCTCGCAAATTTGAGACGGTTCTCCTCATGGGGCTTTGTCAGTTTACCATGCGGTTTCGCCCATTTGATGTTTGGCGATTCGTTCAAAATGCCTGCGATATGTCTGGACATTGCTGGAACATCCAATTCTCTAGTACTTTTTCAAAGAGACGTATCTGATTTTGTAAACAAAAAGGGGAAGTAAGATTCACACGTAAAATTCTTGAAACCACTTAGAACTTACATGAAAACTAGGGCCACATAAGGAATAACATTTTCCTAACATGATGGTGATGCTACTTTGAAGAAAGTTTAGTGAGAGTTTGAAGAAATTTACGTTTGAGTCTTACTTCCCCTGTTTGTTTACAAAATCAGATTCGTCTGTATGGAAAAGTACTTGAAAATTAGTCTTCAATTTGTGAACCAGACTATCGATTATGGATTGCGTGGTATCTTATTTGCCGTTAAAGCCGCAAAGACACCTTGTAACGCCCTTTTGTGGATCGTTTTACACCATAGTTCACACCTTTTATGAAAAAAGTTCCATATAACTGTTTCGGCCCGATACGATTTTCTTGGCGATTGACCGGTTTGAGTATCTGCTGTATTGCTGTTAAGCTTAGTCAGGCCGTTGACTAGCCTATATCAATAGCAGTGATTGACAGTAGACAGAATGTCCTGGGCCCAAGTTGATTAGGGCCCGCTGTCAGCTGTCAAATAGAAGTCTAATCAGTTGGTTTGGTTGTTTGTTTTGATGCAAAACACTACAGAAAGCGATCTTTCTACTTTGTATAACGTGCACAACGAAAACGAGCAACAACAGACAAAACTTACAATGTTGATATTATTTTGACAGCTGAGCTTGCTGAGATGTTGTCTACGTGAAAAATTGTCCTTGTCATAGGCCTGAGCTTAGTCACTGAGGAAAAAAAAAATTTAGCTCGTTTCCATTAGTTTTGGTGAATCGTATGTTGATGGCACCACTTGCCCGCCTCGAGATTTGATAGTCTGTCAATTTTAGTTTTGTGAAACCAAGACTAGGCGGCGTTGTTTTTCCAACAGTTTGCTTTTAAAAATTTCCACAGTAAATTGAAAAAAAAAATGTTCGAGCCTGGATGTCTGTTCGCTGTGGCTTAGTCACGTTCAACGCACGCACACTGTCGTGTCTATCGTTATTTAAAAATTGTTTGTTTTCATTCATGGTATTGACATATAATTCAATCTTACAAATATCGAAAGTTGATTTCGCTGAGTGATGGCTACCCTAATGCCAGTCCCTCTAACAGATAAACTATTTATTATTGATCACTTTTTTCAAGACTACAAAGCTCTATAGATACTTTTATAGTGATTCTGGGTTCTGGTTCTGACCAAAAACAATTTTTGGCTTCGGTCCAAACTCCCTACATGGCAAACGAATTGTTCGTGCAACAGAATTTCTTGTATCTCATGGCATACAGTATGATTCTGATGGTTGAACAACTATACTAATTGTGCTTATTCTACGGGCCGTGTGGATCGAGACGACTCCTACAATCTAGTGACGTGACAATTGACGATTCAACAGAGCTCGACTCTCCATTTGATTTACATAGATCAAAGGTGACAATCCTCACTTTGTAATATAAAATACGTTTTTGAACCTAGGTTGGAACTAAAGGGTGTCCACAGATAAATTGCATCACTTTAATCTCGTCCTCAAAAACAAGTATCTCAACCGATTGTCATGAAATACAATGTATAATCTTGGTTTAGGTATTTTTATTTCCCTGCAAATCCAAAATTCCAAACTTTCTTCTTAATACCACCCTTAAAGTTTGTACAACGCTTGAACCGATTTTTTTCCGCTTTCAACCATGACTTTTACATTTCCTGTTCTGTAGTGACAACTTTAGGATGCTTACGAAGTTCGTGCTTCATTATAGCCCAATATTTTCCAAATGACCGCAACTCTGGAGAGTTTGGGGGATAAAGATCTTTCGGTACGGAATTGACCCCATTCGACTTGTACCACTCCAGAACATCCTTGGAGTAGTGACAAGAGGCTAGGTCCAGCCAAAATAATGTAGAAACGTTGTGTGTTTTGAGAAACGGAAGCAGTCGTTTTTTCAAGCATTCATTCATGTATACTTGACCATTTACAGTTGAAGTTGTCACGAAAGGCTTGCTCCGTTTAGCACAAATCCCCTGCCAAATCATGAATTACTTGAGGAACTTTGACACTTGCTGTTTCCTAAGAGACTCTGTAACATCGAACTTGTCTTTCGCAGTCACATTAGGCTTTTTGACGTTTAATCACCTTTTCCAAGGTCACTAAGCCTAATACTGGTTGCCGGGAATTTGTTTAAAGTCCGCTTTTACGTGTGTTTCGTTATCCATGATGCAGCAGCGTGGTTTCGTCAACATTTGTGTGTACAGCTTACGCGCACGTGTTTAAGCTGTCCTATTCTGTTTTCATTGCGGTTTTAAGCTTTCTGAACTTTGAATGAACGGAATCCGGCTCGTTCCTTGGCTTTCTACAAGAAACTTTTGATCAAGTGCAGCATTTTGGCGACATCCCGAACGGAACAGTTGGGTTTGCGTTTAAAGACAGCAACCGCTCGCTTGTAATCCTTCACACAGTACGGAACACTTTTTTACCACTCACTTTCTTCCGATCAACAGTTAAACGTTCCACGAAACGTTTTATGACACGAGACACTGTAGACTGGTGAATTTTGAACATCTTTCCGATGGCTCGGTGCGAAAGAGGTGGATTTTCGAGGTGCGTGTGCAAAATGTTCTCGCGCACTTGCTGTTTCTTCGACTCTATTTTCGAAACTACGACACATTTCACAACGCTGAGGTTATTTCACCAAAAATTTCGTTGAAATCAACCCAAAGGGCGAAATGTTACAGGTTATTGAAAGTGATGCAATTTCACTGTGGTCACCCTTTAGTTCCAACCTACGATACCTGAACTTATTGTAAGTGCAAACCTCAAACCGATGCGAGTTACAAATAAAACCATACACACTGACGTTTAACAGACAATAAGCCAACCCAATTTTGATACCCGATCCAGTTTGAAAATGGATCAAAAACGAATTCGCTATAAATATGTTCGAGACTTGTACTTATCAAAAAATGATGCGCGTTGATGTACAAGGCGCATAGATTAAGCATAAATACAAAAGTTCAATTGCCATAAGCATAAGTTTTTCTTATGTTGTTGAAAATGTTTATTAAATGGTTATACTTTTTTCAATAATAATAACCCTAAACCATTCCAATCGCACACAGGTACGCCCAGAAACCACCGAATTAAGCATCCGAACCGAGCGCCAGGTACCTCGTTTGGGTCTTATGCTCGTCGGCTGGGGCGGTAACAATGGATCCACCATCACAGCTGCTATGGAAGCAAACAAACTGGGACTAGAATGGAGAACCCGAACCGGTGTGCAGAAGGCCAACTGGTATGGGTCGATCACTCAAGCTTCAACCGTCCTGCTAGGAACGGATGCCAACGGACAAGACGTCCACATCCCAATGAACAAGTTGGTCCCGATGGTCAATCCAGATGATATCGTTGTAGATGGGTGGGATATCAGTTCGTTGAACATTGCCGATGCTATGACACGGGCCGGCGTATTGGAAGTCGGGTTACAGGATCAGGTGCACAAGAAGTTGTCGCAGATGAAACCAAGGCCTTCAATTTACGATCCGGACTTTATAGCAGCTAACCAGGCCGAGAGGGCTGACAATATCATTTCCGGAACCCGTTATGAGCAATATCAGCAGATCGTTAAGGATATACGTGAGTTCAAGCTATCATCTGGCGTTGACAAGGTGGTAGTTTTGTGGACAGCCAATACGGAGCGATTTGCCGATATCTCAAAAGGATTGAACACCACCATGGCAGAGTTGGAGAAGTCACTGAAAGAGAACAAATCGGAGATCTCTCCATCGACAATCTTTGCAATGGCTGCAATCACAGAGGGTGTAAGTATGTCGTAACGGTCAACTTATGTGAAATACTTTAATCGATCTGTTTTTTCCCTCAGTGCATCTATATCAACGGTTCTCCTCAGAATACGTTTGTACCTGGAGTTATTGAACTTGCTGAGCATCATGGTGCATTCATCGCTGGCGATGATTTCAAGTCTGGCCAAACCAAGTTGAAATCGGTGTTGGTCGACTTTCTAGTTTCTGCTGGCATCAAGCCAGTGTCTATTGTTAGCTATAACCATCTAGGGAATAATGACGGAAAGAATCTTTCCGCTCCGCAACAGTTCCGTTCGAAGGAGGTTCGTTTCTATAAACATTCGGGACTATATTGGAGGGCTGATTCTTACAAATGTCTTATTTAATTTCAGATATCCAAGAGTAATGTAGTTGATGATATGGTTGCTTCAAACAACATCTTGTACAAACCCGATGAGCATCCGGATCACTGTGTTGTCATTAAATACGTACCATATGTTGGTGAGTGTGATTGGCAGTCTTGCCCAATTCCCATTTTATTTTGAGAGTAACATAAGTAGCCCTAACAAATTAGTCATTCGATAATATTGCGCACATCGCACAAAAGCAAAGCAAAAAACCCGCATCTGAGATAGAGTCGCACCCCCTGAGTCTGACGCAGAATCGATGTGACATCGCTAAAGCTGAACGCAAAAGCTGCGTCAAAATCTGCATCAGCGGTGGCTTTGAAATCATAGAAAGTTGAAGGACTGACATAGTGTCGATATGAAGTAGCCTTTGAGAATGTGATTGAAAAGAAATGCGCAATAGACTTCACTGCCACCGTTATGGCCCAAACACAATGATAACGGAAACGGAAAACGACAAAGCCCGATCTGACTATGCCTGCTTGTCGGAAAGAAAACAGGCTAGATCCAAGCCGATTGTAATTGGACATATCGAAGTCATTTGCAGCAACTGTCAAAATTGCCGTTTTCCGTTCCGTTTCCGTTATCATTGTGTTTGGACGGTTAGTATTAGCACAGAGAACAGACATCCATACTAGAATATATTTCTCAAAAATACTTGTGTAAGGATTCAAATTAAAATACGTTAAAACACTATTGCCATCCCTCGAGCTGTGGCGACTTGCGATTTTTAATCGAACATGGGTAAGATTCGTTGACCGTGCGGTGAAAGAACTGAACTGCCAAAAAAATTTAGTTGATGAATAAGATTTCAAGCTGGTCAATGGGTGGCGATGCCAGCGCCGCCATGCTATTGCCAGTTCATTACGATTATGAAATGGCCGTTAAATTTCTTTACAGTTTTTGAATTTGACTTGGATGTCTGTTCTCTGTGGTATTAGTAAGCAGTTTCACTAATACAATCGTTTTGCTGATTGAAAATAAAACGCTGTCAACCTGCACACTTTGACAGCTGATCTCGTGGTTGAAAACAATAAACAAATCGATCCTATACGTGTAAAGCAGCACGCCAGTATTAATGACATCTTACTTCGAGAAGTCTATACATAGCTCCTGTCATTTGACAAATGAGCCTCGTTGTCAACGCTAAACCAGCGACGTTGGGGGAAACCCGAGTAATTAGACTATAATGACATGCATATATAGGGCATATTGAAGTTGGATTAAAGCTGAAAAGGGCCGCACTGAGATCGAACTAATGCCATATCTTTTTATTGTAATAATACATTGCTAAAATAGCTTTACTGCATTGGTAATGCAACACTATATTCTTAAAGCTAATCTAACGCTTTATCACTTGCCAACTGTTGAATTGATGCGATTCCGCATCAACGATGTGGATTTTGGGTTTATCTGCTTGTGGTTACCCAAACTGTTGTCACAGCATTCTTGAACCGATCACAAGAAGCACTGTAAAGAATAATGAGCAGAGCGTCCATAGTTTAAGTAAATCAAACATTACATGAAATTTTCCCTTTTAATTTCTAGGTGACAGTAAGCGTGCCATGGACGAATATACCAGCCAAATCATGCTCGGTGGACACAACACCCTTATCATTCACAACACCTGCGAGGATTCTCTGCTGGCATCTCCGCTGATTCTGGACTTGGCAATTCTGGGTGAGCTTTGTTCACGTATTCAAATTAAGAAGAAGAACGAACCCAACGCAGAGTACGTGCCGTTCCGATCGGTTTTGTCGCTTCTGAGTTACCTGTGCAAGGCGCCGCTTGTTCCCGAAGGCACCCCGGTCATTAATTCGCTCTTCCGACAGCGTACGGCCATCGAGAACATTCTACGAGCCTGCGTCGGTTTGCCACCACTTAGCCACATGTCCCTGGAGCACAGAGTAAGTTGTTTGTTGAAAGATCTAAAATTGGGTTGATTGTTCTATCTTCAATCTAATGCTGATATTTCCCGTCCAACAGTTTAACATTGACGTTTCTACCGCCGAACCTCCGGTCAAAAAAGGTAAGATTTGCAACGATACCGTGGTGAAGAACGGCTCCAATGGCGTGCATACAAACGGTACCTTCACCAACGGAAATAGCGTGCATGACATAGCCGATTACTAAATTCTTAGGAAGGATTTGTAAGGAATTTGGGTCAAGTTTAATTTGATCTTAGTACAGAACTTTTGTCGAATGTATGCATAGTTGTTTCGACATAGGTTATTCATCTGGACAGTATGAACTATGCCCCAAACAAAACTGCTATATACAAATTACAAATTATTCATTTCCATAAATACCGGTAAAAAAACATTCAAGCCTGATGGAAATTCATTTTTACAAAAACCGCCACTACTCTCTGCTAATGCAAAAAGTACTTAGAGTTTTTGAAATACCAAACGAAAGTTGACTGATTATATCGAACGAAGAAACCAAGTGTCAAAATAAATCGATAGAACATTCGTTGTTAATCAAACTCATCACACAAAGTACAGGAAAGATGCACTGATTTCAAAACCCACAATTCATTTCACTTTTGGACTAAACTATATTGGTTTTGCAAAAACGAGATCGCGAGTTATGAGATCTTGAATTTTGGATTAAAGAAGCAACCAGGTAGTGATACAAAGGACAGCTTGGTATGTAGCTTAGTGAAATTGTAATCATTTCCATACAGGTTGTAACTATATGAGAAAATATAAATCATAAGTGTAAATTGATTTTTTTTTTCGAGACAAATATCACAGCTTTACTTTTCCCCTTTTTCTTGGCAGGTGAGTGTTTGGTTTGGGCTAAATTCAGACCATCTGATTTGTTAAATGTGATGTCCGCCGCAAAGTCCGCCTTCTCATTGCCTGGAATTGAGCAATGTGAGGGGCAAAACGATCTTTCGACCAACGCATACATCTGCTCCCTTATGTTTGAAAGAAAGTAAGAATAGTGCTTCACTATTTTCATCGACCGGAGGGCCTGAATAAAACTGAGACTGCCAGCTGCCAGCTCAGCAACATATACAGAACAAGGTTTGAAAGTTTCTTTCCAGATGAGTATTCATTGTAGACAACGGAATCAGTGAATCCACCAATGCGCGACCCATCAGTGAACAATCTACTATTGCAATTGACATGTTGGTACTTTTGAATAAAAATATTGGGAATTAAAATAGGTCGAAGTCGACTCCTTGAATAGCCTGTTCCATGGAGAGATCATAATCAATGGAGGAACTGAGATAAGGGAAGCGTACACTAGGGGAATTATAGCACGGAAGACTTATATCGGATGACACATAGTTAATATAGATTCGTAAGAATCTTGACTGGGTACTCAATTCGAGCATTTCTTCGAAGTTTTCGATCACAAGGTTATTACTGATTCCACACACAATCAGTATTCTAGATGCCAAGAGGATTCAAAACGAGCCGTATAGAGTTTAATGAGGTCTTCCGGTTGTCAATGAGGTCTTCCGGTTGTCAATGAGGTCTTTCCTCCCATGTCCCGGAAATTGATTTTAAAAAAATGAACCTTTGTTGACATTTCTGTTTTAAATACGTAATGTGAGTACTCCAAGTGCATTTTGAATCAAACATGACTCCAAGGAATTTGAAGGTCAAAGGTTGGGTAATGTCTCTTCCCAACAACTTCAGACGCCGTTGGGCCGGGAACCGCTTTCAAGTAAACACTACCAATTCGGTTTTATGCGACTCGATCCCCAAATTTCTCGCCCAGATGGACAGATAATCTAGGAAATTTCGCAATGGTCTTTGCAAGATTTCCGCACGTGGATTCCTCCAAAGGAGATCACAACAGTAGGTAGCGATGTTTTGGTGTGCATCTATTTTCCAAGCATAATCAATATCTTTAACATACAAATTATAACGTGAGGACTTGACTTAAACATGAGCCTTGGGTAAACCCATGAAGCTGATTCTGGATGTTGTCAGTTGGCCTAGATTGAAGGTCATGTGTTTTTTGACAGTAAATTATACAAAAAGTTATTTAAAATTCCTGTAAAATCACTACTGTGCAGAATATCTGCCAGTATATCTATGGAAACTTAATCAAATGCGCCCTTAATATCCAGTAGTACTGAAGCCAATTGCTCATTATGTGCAGAGGCTATTTGTATATCAGATGGAAGCAACGCTAAACAATCGTTTGTTTCTTTGCTCTTTCGGAAACCAAACGCGTATTTGATAGAAGATGGAGGAGTGAGATTCATATGCGTAGAATTGCTTAATTTATGTCATATTTCTCGGCACAACAATCAGGAAGTGTGCGGGGCGCGAAGCGAGACGTGAAACAAAATTCTCTAGTCATTTTAGCTCCGTTTTGATCTTATTTTTATTCGCATTTTTTAAATTTCGGTCGTGGAGTACTATCCGGAGGTATTTCTATTGATTGTTACGGTTGTGCCAACCGACCACCTGACTCTGATACTTCTGCTGCGTTGCCCTCAACGGTGTCCTTGCTACGATTGTGTGTGCCTTGCTCAATGCCCTGTGATGTAAATCAATCATTTCTATGAAATCTAGCATGTGAAGTTTTTCGATAATATTTCGAAGAAATTATCAACTGGACTTAATTCTGTGTTTCTAGTCGTTTTATGAAGAAATAGTGCGATTAAACGATACCCGTGTCTTCAGTCTTCAGCTGAAGGTTATGGACCTTTGCTTCGTTAGTACTCAAGACGTTGCTCCGTCAATCTTCAGTGCACCTGCTTCACTAGTGAAAGAAAGAAACGCAAAATCCATGGCAGACTATGGAGCTTCGTAGATTGAAGTCTATTAAATGAGCAGCACTAAGAAAATTCACGAAGTACCGAACAGTTCAACTAAAATTCGCGATTATCAATATGGGATTCAGCGCAGGACGAAATCGAACCCTTAATCGTTTTGGAACTATGTAAACGAGCAGCGAAAGGAGTTCGGTCTTCCATCGTCCATGGTGTTTGATGGTGAAGTTGCTTCATCGACTCAGGAGATTTGCCGACTCTTCTCTCAAAAATTATCCAAAGTTTTCACCGATGAGAGCCTAACCGAAGAACACGTTAACCTCGCAGCAAGCAACGTCCCTATGCACTGTGACACTTTGGGCGATATAAACTTCAACGATACGACTATTTCAAGCTGCTTCCAAACTGAAATCTTCCTGTCGTCCTGGGCCCGATGGAATCCCGTCCATCTTTCTCAAGAAGAATATCGACTCCTTATTAACACCGCTCGGCCATGTGTTACAATTGTCAGTTCGCAGTAGTCAGTTCCTTCATGCTGGAAATCTGCTCACGTTTCCTGTTCATAAAAAAGGTAGCAAGCGAAACGTCAACAACTATCGCGGAATTACCTCACTGAGCGTGTTATCGAAGCTATTTGAACTTGTCATGGTTGATCCGTTACTTTCTCACTGCAAACATTTTTTGAGCGATCATCAGCATGGCTTCATGGCAGCTCGTTCCACTACTTCCAATTTGCTCTGTCTCACGTCGTATGTAACTGATAGCATGAATGACCGAGGTCAAACAGATGTCATTTATACTGATTTGTCAGCTGCCTTCGACAAACTGAACCATGATATTGCTATTGCTAAGCTAAGCCGACTCGGGATCAATGGCATTCTTTTACAATGGTTTCAATCATATCTTACTGGTCGCCAACTCATGGCTACTATAGGTGACTGTCGTTCCGATACTTCTCCAGCGACATCGGGAATACCTCAGGGTAGCCATCTTGGACCGTTGATCTTCTTGCTCTACTTCAACGATGGTAACCTTGTCATTGTGGGACCTCGGCTATCATATGCTGATGATCTCAAACTCTACCTCCGTATCTGTTCCATTGCCGATTGTCACACTCTTCAGCGTCAGCTGCATGCCTTCGCTGACTCGTTGATCGAATGGAAGTGAATCCTACGAAATCCGGTTTATTACCTTGGAGAGATCCTTTCCATTTGCCTAGCTACGAGGATCGATGCCAACTGATTCATCTGGAGCCTCTTTCGACACGAAGAGACACTGCCAGAGCTTTATTTATCACCGATACCTTGCAAGGAAGAGTGGATTGCCCAACCATACTCGAGCAAATCAACCTAAATGTTCGACCGCGTGCATTAAGGAATAATTCGATGCTGAGTCTACCTTTTCGTTCCTTAAAATCACGGAATGAATGGAGCAATCAACAGACTTCAAAGAGTCTTCAACAGGGTTGCCTCAGTATTCGATTCCAATGCAACACGTCAGATACTTCGGCGCAGATTTAGTAAAACTTATTCCGGCACAGTTAATCGTGAATAACAGTTTTATGTTTTTAAGGTGCTTCGTTGCTTGTTTTATCTGCAAATTTTCGAGAAAATTAGATATTTAGTGGAAATTATTGTGTAGTGTTGAACTTTTCATCTTGATAATGATTCGGTCACTAAAGAGTTGATTGCGGTCCAACACGAGGCTTTCGACTGCTGTAAAAACAAAGTGTCCCCGGTGCAGACGGAACCTCGAACACAGCCTTCGCGGCGACAGGAGGAGCTCGAGTTCACCCGCGTCACTCGGAGATGTTTGGTTAATGGTCGTGGAGCGTTCATGGTCGACCATCTCCTTAAGAACAGACGTAGTGTCCCATTCCAATATGTTTTGTTTCGATATGCATGTATATGTATGTGTATGTACACTCAGTGGCATGGGAGAGGCCGAGCAAGGCTTTGTTGGCGGGAGACTCCGTGTTCAGCCTCCTGTAACTTTGTCAATTGTCAGTGTTTTTGGATGAAGGTTTGACAGGTGGTGTGATCAAGGTTTCATGTTGATAGGGTTTATGGATTTGAGGTTGTCGTGGCATGTGTGAGGGGAGTCATTTTTGGACGTGAAGATTTCGGGGGTCCGTGTTTCTGTGAGGGGTTTGGGTGGCATATAGGAGGTTTCTTCGGGCGGGATTTGAACTGTTTCCATCGGGTGGTTTTGACTACAGCTGCGTCGGGGTTGACGTACCAACGTGGGCGTTTCCCTTTTCCACCCGATGCTGACAATTTTGTAGGCTGTGGAGGGGTTTTTAATGTGCTACCTGGGTCCTTCGCAGAGGTGCGGATTTTTTGGGTTGCTGTGTCCAGGGATGGCTTTTTTCACATATAGCTTCGGGTCTGTAGGTTTTGTCGGCATGAGGTTTTGATCGCATAGGGTCTATACATTAGTTATTAGGTTGTAAGATTTTCATTTGGAAGTATTGATGGTTGACGGGGAGACAGGGGGTTGAACAGCGTGGTTTTTGGGGGCAGGGTTTTGCTCGGCTTTTTTTTTTGCTACTGAGTGTATGTGTATGTTTGTGCATGTATACATGTGTATGTATGTGTGAATGTTCATTTAATTTTACAATGCATAATATATGATATATATATATGATCACATCACTTATCAAGGTGAATCCTGATCCATCGAGCCCTACCCTTACCAACATAGAAAACCTCCTTCCTGTGACCTTTGTGGGGATGCAGAGGTAAACACGGTCCCCAATCAGCAAAGGTCACACTAACTTTCCTTCCCTATTCCTAACTGATTGTACGACGTGGCCGGCGCTGTTATTGATGATTAAAGAAATTGAGTCACTGGAAACGTGTACAGTGAAAATGGTCGGTTACTCCCAGCCCCATTCAGTTGATTCATTGAGCAATTTCACTGATTCTGATCAATCACGGAGTAGCAACCATCGATCGTGCAGTCAGTCAAGCTAAGCTAAGCTAAGCTAAGCTAAGCTAATAACAGTTATATGTTTTTAAGTTTTTATTATTGACTTGTATTTTAGATTTTATATTAGCATAACATCATTGGGGCTGATTGAAGCCTGTTGGTTGATTCAATTAAATAAATAAATAAGTATGTATCGAGCTAACATTTCTCCCTTATCCCCTCCAGTAGCAAGGACGTGGCCAGGATAGCTCTGGTCTGTTGGAAGGGGACACATCTATTATCTAAGAGGTAGGGATTGTTCACAAATCACTATCTAACAGCAACCGCGTCTCCATCTTAACAACAGTTCAGAGCTAGTTTATACTATGCTATGCCCATATCATGCCCATGATCGGATTGTCACAAAACATAAAAATTTGAATTTTACATCGTATACAGTTCTGGAACATTTCATACATTGCCGATAATATTGTATGCACATCTTTGTTAGAATTATTTCATGCAAGTTGCTTCGTGTGGAATGAAATACAATATTACATGTTCTGACATTTACATCATAATGAAAATTCAAAAAAATGTAAGAAAAATAGGTTATATATAGGGTAATATTTAATGTAAAGGAAAAAAAAGGCGGAAAATTATGCTGATAAAACCAACGATGAAAAAGTCGAATTGGATGCGAATCCAAACCAGGCAAAGTCCAAAATTGGATTTCGGAAAACACCAAGGAACGGATGCAGAGTCTGTAGTTCCTCACAAAGGCAAAGCCGAAGGAAACGTTACTGTTCCTAACAAATCAGATCGAACTGGGCAGTTGTCGTTATCAGAATCACGACATATTCAAGTCCATGGTCCAATACCTGGTTGTCGCAATACCAGCCTAAAGCGGCGAAAAAAGCCTAGCGAAAGCGCAGTTATGACGGACTAATGGCTGGAAAGAGATTACAATCTATTCAGGAAAACCTTCTGATACCTTTTAAAAATATAATTTATGATGAAATTGTTGTGTTTGATAATTTTCACAAAGTTGTTGAAAGCAGTGTCATTGCTCTAACTTTCACACCTAAGGCGTGAGAGCAAAATATCAGAATACTCAAATGATTTTCACCATGAAATATAATTTGAATATTACAGTGAATATAACACATTAGATACAACAATTAGGGCAATGTTGTGCTAGCCAATGTTATAGAATTAGTCAAGAGCTACAATTTAAAGCAACATCATATTTCGAAATTCAGCGTTTGAAACAAGATATCTGTAATTAATCTAAGTCAAAATGACTTTTTACAGCGCTGCTACAAACACATGTAAGATACTCTTTGATGACATCTTCACACCTAGGGCTGCTGTGCTACTACTACTATTGGTAAACTCTGATAACAAAAAGGTTTTAAATGGCACATCCATTCTTTCGGTTTCGAATATTTGAATAAGGGTGTGTCATCTTATTTATAACAACTATTAGATATTTTTAAAACCTCTTTCATCACATTCTTCTACGCCTAAGTAGTAATGAATAAACTTACGATTCACAGACATCATCATCTCACACAAGAGATGCAATGAACACTACAGTTCTAACTATCTTACAAACTAATCGCATTTTGTAAACTCGCTCGCACTACTATACTTGATTCAAAGAAGATTTGAACATAGGCATCAGTAATTAAAACAGTCTAATATAACTTTTGGCGATGTAAGACTTACAAATGCAATGATGCGGCATAATGAAAAGATATGTGCTAATTGACGCTTCCATTCTCACCAAATCAGATCACGTTGAATCACACCAGACACTCTCTTACACCAAAGGATAACTGGCACAGGTGGCAATACCGCAGTGGTTTTCACGGTTTCGGGCCATCTTGACGTATCCCTGATCACCCCACGTAGTACCCCACGAGTTCTTAACCAACCAGTAGTCTTGTCCTTCTATCTGTACCGTATCCGACGGCTAGTACCTGTTGGAATGATGAAGGTAGAATTAGTTTTAATACCGATTTTCTACATGTACTAGAGCATATAGATACTTAGCACCTACGGTCCAGATTTTCAGAATCACATTGCGGTTCGTAGTACACACCCTCCGAATAGAACTGGAAAGATTCGTGCGAAGCATCAATAGCGACAGAGACTGGGCCAACGGTAGCGAGAGCCTTTTGCAGAGCTTCTTCGTCTCCTGGGAATGTCTACGAAGCCCTTATCGGTGGCACCAACTGCTTTCGGATTGAAATGACAAGTGTCATCGATGGCCTCGTACGGGTAAGCTTTCTCCGTATCAATTCCAGCATTATCCTTGATGTACTGGAAGGCGAAGTCCATCATACCACCGTTGCAGCCATTGTTTCCGTACTTGCCGGAACAATCAACCAGGTTTTGCTCTGACATGAGAGACCAGTTTACCGGTTTTGCGGGAAATGTTGGCCTCGAGAGCACCGGTAGCCGAGAACGACCAGCACGACCCACAGTGACCTTTGGGAAGAAGAATGAACGTGTTAAAAATCGATCGAGCACTGTGTGTAGGCTTCAAGCCTTATCTCTCGTAATGCAATAAAACGAATAAGGGAAAAGTGCAAACGTAAACATATTCAGAGAAAATGCCGTCAGCAATTTGAATGAGCGACGAGGCGTAATCCGGAACATGACCATTAGAGGCAAATGTTTTGATTACATTTCAACAACATAAACACGATTCGAAAGTAACAAGGAGTTGATATTGTTATGGAACCTCTTTGGCGGGAAGCGCTAAATTGCGCACAATAACCTATTGATATTCCTTTTGGTTAGAGAACACTGTACGCAAATTTTCAATTTACCTTGATCCTTGACTGGGGTTACAGCACCTTTCTTCCTCCAGTCAACTGTCGTTGGCATTTCAACGTTAGCGGGTTCGATGAAAGTCACTGGTTCCTCGATTTTAACGCCCTTCAGCATTTTCCTGTAACGAAGAAACGATATAAAGAGTCGCTTTAATAAGGAAGTTAAAATAAAGTCTTATGTGAGGAATCCGAATGAAAGGTCCATGGTATTTTAGGGTGCGATTCCCGATAATTTTCGGGTGGCAAATTCGTTCGACTACCCTGGAGAATAAGCATATTTATGTGCTTGCCTCACACTATACGGTTGGATGCTTTTGCTGAAGTGCTTCGAATCCCCGTTGAGCGTTTAAAGCAAAGTAAAAGAAGTGAAAAATAGCAAGGAAATAAGCCACAGCAAACCAGTTATAATGAGATTATGCTGTCATGAATCATACATCGTTCCACGAAACATGGAACTCTCGAACGCAGAAATGTCGTCAGTGACTTATTCATAATAACTGTTCCGTATCTATGCTTTGCATCGGATCGCATTTCCTCTCACAATTCAATTAAACAAAGAAGACAAAGCGCTCGTTGTTGTTGAAACTTACTTCGAGTCCGTTCGGTTAAATCCGTTCACCGTATGGACAAACTCCTCGTGCAGCAGATCGGCATACTTGTTGACGCGCAGGCGATACCTTTCCTGTCCCAGATCAAAACGCTGATTGTGCTTGGCGATTTTGTGCTTGTTCTGGACATAGATCTTCAGGCGAATCCGTTCCTCGGTTTCGCTGTCGTACTGCTTGCGATGCTGGAGCTGTAAATGGGGAGACATTTGAATGAGAATGTAATTTACTCATTGGGGCATGCTATTGTATGATGTCTTGTTCCGCATCAGATTGAGAGGTCACTAGATTTGTATTGAGATGCTTCTTCCCATAAACCACGCGAAAGGGCTCTCATTTTCAATTCACTTATATTTGTTTGCCGATAACTTATCAACTAGATTGCGATTAAAATTGCATGGTCTAGAAATTGATATCAGATATAAACAAGCAAGGGAGAATGTACTCGCAGATATCTTATCTAGAATTCAACCTGTAGCGGTACTAACGCAACATAAAAAAACATCAACATCAACTCAACAATGAAGAGGAATTAGACTTTTCCAAATTATATCAACTGGATGAACCAGATGAGGACCCCTTCATTGTACAGTCGGAGGAAGTAAACAATGAGGACATGCATATACTGCCGTGAAACGCATATCCCATGCGTTTCATATGAATAGGAAATCAAGCAAAGATGGGACTGATATGCGTTTCACGGCAGTATAGGCAACAAAGAAACTACATTCACCAACTCACCAATAATGTCACACAAAGACATTGAAAATGCTTTACAAAATGAATAAGTAGATGATTCCAGAATTATAACTTCAAAATCATTGCAAGAAATGATAAGCGATGCAAAATTTCTTCTTTTAAATAGCAAGACCGCTTATAAGGAATTAACGCCCTTTTATGAGTCAACTCTTTAATAGTCAATACGACCTCCCATCACTTCAATAATAGCAACAATCAATATGAAACTTAGCGATTTGAAATTGGTTCACTGTTCAACGGTTCACGGTTCACAACACCTTTAGTTCCAAAGTACACCTTGCAGTCTGCACCGTGTTATACACTCTTGCGCTTTTCAGTACCTTTCGGTACTAGTATCCCAGCAGTAGTGCTCTACGGCCACGAAACTTGGACATTGCTAGTGCAGGACCAACGAGCCCTTGGTGTCTTTGAACGGAAGGTGTTGCGTACGATCTACGGTGGAGTACAAATGGAAGACGAAACGTGGAGGAGGCGAATGAACCACAAATTGCATCAGTTGCTGGGAGAACCTTCCCTCGTACACACCACAAAAATCGGTCGACTACGATGGACTGGGCATGTCGTAAGAATGTCGGACGACAGGCCAGTTAAAATTATTCTCGAAAATAAACCGACGGGCACAAGAAGAAGAGGCGCGCAACGAGCAAGGTGGATCAATCAAGTAGAAGGCGACCTGCGGACCATCCTCAGACAACGAGGCTGGCGTGGTGCAGCCTTGGATCGAATACAATGGAGGCACCTTTTGTGTACAGCAGAAGCCACAACGGCCTTAGACTGATTGGTAAGGTAAGTAAGCGGGGTTATGTCAAACATCTCTAAACCATCATCCCAATTCATTATGATCTTTCCATGAAACAAGCATCTCATGGGATTCCGGATCCACTTCGTTCTATTATTATTCCGCGTATTTTTACTGAAAAGTACCAACACGTCAATTCTGAAAAAAGGTTTTTCACTGATGGGTCTCGCCTCAATGTATCCACTGGTTTCGGTGTCTTCAATGAAAACTCTAGTGCCTTCCACAAACTTCAGGAACCTTGTTCTGTTTATGTTGCTGAGCTGGCAACAATCAACTTCGCATTGGGGATGATTTCCAACATGCCCGCAGACCATTACTTCATCTTCTCGGAAAGCCTTAGTTCGATTCAGGCCGCTCGGTCGATGAAATCTTGTAAACACTCAACTTATTTTCTTTCAAAACTAAGGGAACAGATGAGTGCGCTGGTCGAAAGATCATATTTGATTACCTTTGTATGGGTCCCTTCACATTGCTCAATCCCAGACAATGAGAAAGCGGACTCGCTCGCAAAGGTGGGCACCCAGGAAGGCGATTTGTATGATAGACAAATTTCGCACGATGAATTTTACCATTTAGTACGTCAGAGTACCCTTTCGAGTTGAAAACCGATTGGGACACCGGAAATCTAGGAAGGCTGTTCGTATTGTTTCATCGAGGGCGTGGTTTAAGGACCTGCACGTTGGCCGTGATTTCATCCGTGTGATGAGTAGACTTATGTCCAACCATTACCAGTTAGATGCACACCTCTATCGAATTAACCTCGTGGACAGCAATCTTTGCCGGTGTGGAAACGGTTATGATGACACCGATCACGCAGTCTGGCAATGCACGGATAATTACGCCACCAGAACACGACTTTTGAATACCCTAGAGGCCCAAGGAAGACAACCTTATGTTCCTATAAGAGATGTGTTAGTATCTCGCGATCTGTGCTATATGCAATCGATTTATGTGTTTCTTCAAATGTCTAGTATAAGAGTTTAATCTGCTTGTGTTTTTGTTTTTCTTTATTCATTAGTTTGTATTTGTTTTATTCCGACATCTTGAGGAGTCTCATCGTCGCCCAATGGTAACCACAACCGAACACAAAAATGGAGCCTTGACCATTTCGCACCAAGTTATTGTGCTGGCGACAACTATCTGATGAGACTGCAGAACCCTATTTCCATGTTCCTCTGTCCAACCCATCCTCCAAAAATGTCACCTATTTTAACCTCGGGTAAACCGCGAGTAAACGACCCAAGTCCTACTAATACTAGTATTAAGTCATCAAATTATACAAAAAAACAATGAATTATCGGCTCCGTAAAGCTAACGCAATTGAGCCTCCCAAATAAATGAACTAGTAAAAAAAAAAATCATCCCACAGAAATTGCGCCTCAACCAACAAAAAAGGGTGTCCGCTGATGTTGAGCAAAAATTTGGACGATACAAATCACGGATAAGCCAACAGTCAAACGTCTTCGGAGCTAAAAAAGATATCCAGTAAGCGAGCGGTAACCGTCTAACGATACAGCTAAGGTGCAAAGTCATGTCGAACGTCTCCGGTATCACGAAGTAAACCTGAGTAACAACTTCTAATAACAACTGGAGATAACTCAAACATCTCTCAACTAAGCGCAGATTGAAGGGGAAACAACAAATATTGCAAAACCAACATAACAGGTTCAAGTTGCGCGAATCAAGCGGCCATAAGATGGGAATGCAGATAGATGATGGGAACGACTCAGACGACATAAGAAATACACGCGAATGGAAGCCAACATACGGAAGATGGAAGGGATCGGTGCTACCACACTAGAGGTCCAAGGATCCACGCCCAATGACTGGTCGATAGTAAGAAAAACGAAATACTACCACTACCAGCATGCGGCTTTTGGACGAATAATTACCTAGGAGCAAGAACGAAAGAAACCCAAGAACTAGATAAGTCAAACGTTCTAAAACTCAATTACAGAGGGCTATGCCGCGGCCCAAACACCGCGCAAATGCACTCCCCATCGTAGGTAAATAAACTCCGCAGCGGCGAAGCGACCGATAACGTTTGCATTAAAAAAAAAATGGACAAAAATTGACGATTTTCATGGGTTTACGAAACTACCCATGCAACATCAATCAAAGTAACCCATGAGTCAGCAGACAAAATTTGACTGCTCTATCAGTCGAACTCTAACCGTGATGGCAAAAACAGTGAAGCAAAATCCGTTCAGAAGTGTGCGCGCTCAAAGAACGGCACCCCGCCGCGTCGAAAACCGACATCGTGCGGCACTTTGTGGACGCCGGATACGTCCGCTCCGGCATCTACAACATTTTGGCACTATTAGACAACATTCAGGGAATCGAAAGAAAGCCCGGTTCCGGACGGCCGACAACAAGAAGCTCCAAAAGTTGCTGAAGAGGAAGACCGAGAGAAAAGTGGCCAAATCGCTGCCTGAGCTTGGCCGGGAGGTCGGTTCAACCTACTTCTAATTACTAATTACTGCCATCACGGTGAAAGCAATCGATCCATAGGAAGAGTTATTTTTCTCCATGTCATTTCTATTTCACGGGAAAAGCAAGTAGAAATGGACCAATCACAAAGTTGAAAAAGATTTTGAAGTTGTATAATAACCTCACTTTCTACAAATTTAAGTTCTTTTGCCCTTGGTTTCCACGTATAAAGAAAGACGCCCTGTGCAAAAAGTTGTTAAAATATATTACTCTTCATTAAGCGTTCACGGTGCAGATCAATTTTCGATCTGTCATCCGGCACCCATGTAAAGAACAGATGCTTTTCGTCCGTTTGAACATCAACCAACCAAGATATCAAGTCTCTGCATATGAAGTTGTTTCCATCCACTTTTTGAAGTCAACATCATCTTCGAGATATTCGCATTCGAATGCGTTATCTGCTGGCAAATTCTTTCTATGCTCTTTCCCAATCAAGCTATCAGCATTTGATTGCACATCGGAATCCTCACAGGAACCTTTGACGGAACCACAACGTAGTAGCAGGTGGTAGCATTATTATTGGACTGACGATATTGCGATGATTTTTCTCCGCACCCGAGTTCTTTCCTATGCATATCCCGGTCCTCCTCTGGCGGGAAGTGGTCGGAACATAGTTTATTTTTTGGTTCGAAGCCTTCCGCACTACAATGTTCAAATATTGCTGCCTCAAATCAAAATATGCAATGAGGATTAATTGCTCTTTTCTCAACTTTTTGCGAAATTAACTTACAAATCATTGTTTTTGGGAAACTTATGGTATGTTTTTCCCAAAGTATTTCCTTGCTGAATTGTGCACCAAAAGTATTCACATTTTTGTCACATTTCAATCTTTCAAATTCGCTTTGTTTACTTACAGTGATGACGTAACAGAACAACTCTGATAATGTCCTAATGTCAAAATTGAAACACTAGCGCCACCCCATTAGACATAATAATTTGAATCGACAGTTCCGATTATGATCACAAGCGGTCGTTTGATCCTAGACGTCTGTTCTCTGTGCCCACGAAGAAAGTGAGCAGCGAGGTAAAGTTCATTTTACACACCAAGTTCCCCAAGATGGTGCTGTTGTGGCTGACAATCAGCGAGAAGGGGATGTCAAAGCCGCTCTTCTTTCGCTTCGGACTAACCGTGAACGGGAAAATGTATAGTACTAAATGCCAGCCGGAAGTTGCGTCGTTCATCAACAAATACCATAAGGGCGAAAACGCGGTGTTCTGGCCGGATCTGGCGTCACCCCACTACTCGAAGCGATCGTTGGAGGAGATGGAGCGGCTGAATATCGATGTGGTACCCATGTCGGCGAACCCGTCCAACGTCCCCGAGCTGCGTCCCATTGAGAATTTCTTGGCCAACCTGAAGCGTAAGATCTACTCCAACAATTTTGTCGCGAAAACTGAAGAGGAATCGATGAATAAAACTAAGAAAGAACTTAAAAATATGCCTACACGCATGTTTTCGTCCGGCATGGCGAATGTTCCGGTTAACTGCCGGAAGGCCGCTCGCAAGGGCGTAGAATTTTTTTGCAAGTTAGCTTGAATAATTACCTTGCATGGAAAATTTATTAAAAGCAATTATCTGTCTTAGCTCTTTTTTACCATCCCAAAAAAGTCATTTTTTTAATGCAAACGTTAGCATGCTAACTAAGGAATGGTATTGAGGAATCCAACTTAAAAAAAGAAGAAGACACCGAGTGGTGATAAATCTGACAGTTCCCATGTTAAAGTATAGGACAAAACATTTTAAATGCTTCTAGAAAATTCAAATGAAATTCTAATTAAAAGTGGTTTGTTGTATGATGTAAGAAAAATCAAAAAATCTCTATAAAGACATTTTCAGCAAAATAAAAATAAAATTAAAATAATGCCCCTATTGTGCAGTAGTGGATTTTTTTACAGAATCATCTGGAAAGATCTCCATCATCTGGAAAGATCTCTGAAGTTCTAGGAAGCTTTCCTGTTTATCCAGTTTCCTGTTTATTTGGGACGTTTTCTGAAATTCTGGAAAGTTCCCCGATTTTAAGGGAAGTTTTCTGAAATTCTCGAAGGATCGCAGGATTACTGACTACAGGACTGAATTGTTGAATCCCCTGAGCATCTGGGAGTTTTTTCGAGCTTGTTGAAAGTTCCCTGAACTTCTTGGAAATTCTCTTAATTTCTGGGACGTTCTCTGAACGTCTGAGATGCTTGCTGACTTTTTGGAAAGTTTCCTGATCTTTGGGGGAGTTCAATGATCTTTGTGGGCATTTCTTGAAGTTCTGAGAAGTTTTTTGAATTCATGAGAAACCCTGAACTTCAAGGAAGTTTCGTCGCTGAACTTTTAAGAAGTTCTGTACATGTCTAGCAAGTTTCATGAAATTCTAATAAGTTCACTAAACCTCTAGGAGGATCCGCAAACTGTTGAAAAGCTTCATGAATTTCTTGACTGTTCTCTGTTGAAATTCTCTAATTTTCTGGAAAGTTCCTTGAATTTTTGAGAAGTTTCCTGAACAACTTGAGTAGTTCTATGAACTTCTGAAAAATACCCAAAATAATCTGATAAGTTTTCTAAACTTCTGGAAGCCCCGTGAATTTCTGGATAGTTACCTGAACTTTTGTGAAGAACCCTTTACTTTTGGAAACTTTCCTGAACTAGTGTCAAGCTCCTTGAATTTGTGGACAATTCCCTGAATTTCTAGGAAACAATCTGAATTTCAGGAAAGATGTTTGAACTTCTAGGAAGAACCCTTAATTTTTGGAAAGCTCCCCGATTTTCTGGAAAGTTCCCTGATTTTATGGTATGTTCCTTTGACATCAGGGAGAATAGCTAAGAAAAGTCTAAGTCAAATCTAAAAAGTATACCGAGCCTCTGATAAGTTCCCTGAGTTTCTAAGTGCACTGAATTTACAAGATTTTTTTCGAACTTTTGGGAGATAATTTTTGTATCTGAACCTTTTCCGATATTGGGGGCGTAAATACTGCGGGCCGTAAGTTTTAGGGACAGATTTGCAAAAATTCCTCAGGGTGTCCCCCAAGTTTTCGTCGAGAGAACTAGCTAACTACATACGCCAACATCCGTTAGGCTGCAGTGCACCTATGTAACACTAAGGCCAACATATCCAGCTGCATCGCAACAGCTGGAAAAAGTCATCAGTTGACTCTAGTTGTCGCATAATGTCTAGGATCATATCCCTTTGCATGTTGAAACGTCACAGAAAGTGCTTCTTGTCATAGGTTGGCGTGGCGCTATCTATTACTATCAGCACTATCTAATATCGTTTAAATGAGATGCATGCATTCACACACTCACCACCACTCAAACCAATCCAATGGAAAAAAGTTTGCGAAAAATCCTCGGTCTCTGAAAAAACAAAACTGCTGATCTCTGGATATTGCATGATTGACAAGATGATAGGTGTTGGTGGGTTTAACAACAAGAAATACTACACCGGTGCAGGGAACGCAAACTTGGTCTTTGTTAGCTGGTTCTTTTTAAGTTTGCTGATGCAAATCAACTATAAAGATGTTAGAATAGACCACCGCTGAAGATGCTCTAAGCGATACGTTTTGAACCTTTTGAACAGGCTGAACAATGAGATCTGTGGACCGAGTAAATGACCAAAACGCTACTCAAATCATTTGAAAAAGGTGTGAGTATGGTTCCTTCCATATGACAAATATCCCGATGACTTTTGAAATTCCCGCCTTTTTCCCGCATATTTCCCGATGATTTTGGATTCCCGCATTTCCCGATTATCCCGAGTCTGTGGCCACCCTGTGTATGGTATGGAAATTTGGTGAAGAATTAAAATGGTTTACAGCGGAAAACAAAATTACTGGTTTAATGCCTCATGCTATTTGTATAAAGTCGGAAAATACACCCTAACTTCAAGGCTTTTTTCTCGTAGTATAATTTAACGCACTTAAACCTCTTGGCCTCTAAACCCCTCAATAAAAAAATAAATACATATTTACAAATACGTACCAGGTAGGTACATAAATTTCCTTGTTCAATGTAGATTTGCATTTTTTTTAGCGTTATATTGCCTTCAATGGGGATTATACATTGTCAGTTATTTTGTTTTTAAATGATTATCCAAAATAGAGATCAATTTTAACTCATATTTTGACACAGAGGAAGTTCTAGGTCGCACAAGACATCATCATTGGGATAAAAAAAGACATAAAAAAAAAGTCAATAAATAATCGAAGGCATTTCCCCTATCCCATCACATTACTTCATCCCAAGCTTCGTTCGTTTACTGAAGAACGATAATCTGTTCAATTCAACGGTATCAGGAAAAATTATCTGTCCCAGTGTCCAGTGGAACGGCTCATGGTCAAATAGCACACATGTTAAGTGTTCCAAATAGCGTTTTTTTTGCGCTTTACTCAAGTTGCGTTTCGTTTAAGTATGAACGCCCTTTCCTGTCGGACGCAGCAGACTAAAACATGACGCAATCCCAACTGATTATTTCTTATCAGTAGTCAACCGACAGCAGCAGGCTGTGTTTAGAAGTCATATTTTGCACGCGCTCACACTGTTGTTTTTGGTGCCAATGTAGAAGCACCAGTGCATCAGGTTCTATTCTTTCCTCATCTCATCCTTCTTCTTAGTAAGCTTACCTCTCCAGAAATATGATCTAAAACGGAATGCTTTGTCTGCTCGTAATTTACCAGAAACTTGTTTTCGATCAGCGAAGCAAAATAAACCCATGAGCGCGGGACATTGTTTACTTTATAGTTATCAGCGTTTGAGTGGTTTGGCGATTGGAAAGCCTTTTCTTATTTCAATCGAATCAGTGTATCAAAATCGATGATTTTCTTTTGCTTCAGTTGCAATTGATGACGACATTGGTCCAAGTTTTTCGAGTGTTATGCTGGTGGTGGTCCGGAGATTTGCTCAAATTACCCGCATTTTGAATACGTATAAGGGGTCATTGTAATGTAGATAGGAAAGCACACAAAGAAGATTACTGCCTAAATAATGTCGGTGATTGATGGCCTATTAACGTGATAGGAATAGGGGATTGTTTGTTTTTTTTTTTGATTCCCGAAAATGTACAATATTGGCAATTTTCTTCCTCTCTGGCAATGAGTTTCGTGGTACAAGAATAATCGTGTTGCTATAATTGTATTTTCCACAAAAGGTGTTTATTCCTTAACCATTAATTCAGGGCTACTATTCCAACAGATGACGTGAGTTCCTGGTAAGTTTTCAAAACACATTAATATGCGTTTTTAAAAGATGAAATAAGCATAGCTCGGTAATTTAAAATAGCTCAGAATGAAAACCAATGTTGGACCAATGGCCTTAGCATTCGCCGACTTCGTCGTCCAATTTTTATCCCTTGGTTTTTGATAACTAAGCAGTAAATATAGCACTCAGTATCATAAAAACATAACAGCAGTGATCGATTTTGATTCATCGATTTCCCTTCGAACACATACATCAAACATAATCAATTTATTCAACATTCAACAATGCAGTGCGGTAAAGAAGGAATAGCTTTAAGAAAATGAGGTATACAATGTCTGTGACAAATATGCCCATTAGACTGAAAGGCCGACTTTAAGATTGTAAAATATAATAGCAAAAAAAAAACTATAGAAAGTAGGCAAAGTATTTTTCCGGCCACATAGGAAGCGATTATCAATATCATCACTGAAATTATTTTCCTAATGTACCAGCCTTACTACCAGTCCTAGGAAAATTGAAAAAAGAGGGTGGAAATGAAGTGAAATTAGGTTCCTACTTTTTCAAACAAATTTTTAAACAATTTTTTTAACATGATGTGATAAAGCCAACACGAGCTTGAAGATTATGTGGTGTTACAAACGAAAAATAGAGGTAGGTTAGGTACTTCATTCATAACATCAATTCTGCTAAGCAAATAAACGAAGCAAACTGTTTGAAAATCTGTGCTGCCATTATGTATCCTTCCCTTTGTGTTCTTCATAGTTCAATTTACTGGGGGTAGTAAACAGTGTAGACATGTACCTGTCAATTTGTGAATGATCAACATAACCAGCGTTTACTCAATGACGACCAAGGCCGAATTAGTCGTAATAGAAAGAAAGCTTACCATTTCCTCCAAATAGCAAATAAGCATGTCATAAGACGTTCTGAGAATGACTCATTTGAGAGTCGTCTGCAATGCAAATTGATTCTACTCCAAGGTAGAACTAGGTTATTCGATTTGAATTTCAACAAACGAATAAAGGTTTTTGTTGTTGATCTTCGCCTCGGCTGTTAAATAAACCTGTTGCAAAATCTGGTGATAGCTAACTACAGTGAAACATACTACCACTTCAATTCTTTTATCGGTCGGTTGAGCTCTGTTGGCGAACGTCGTTCATACACTCCCTTTACGACGACGAGAGAGTCTATACAGGGCGGTGTGCCTTCTGTTCGTCAGCTGGGTTTTGTTGTTTTGCTGTACATGTGTCTGAGGGTCAGTTTTACTTGTTTTAAACTCTCCATTACCCTTACTAACAGTGAATTTCAGTCGTTCGCAAATCGATACAACGCAGAAAAACAGGGAAGCAAACATGGTGAAAAACGGGTGGCAATACAACCAACACACCCGTATAAAGCGGATGATATTCTCTTGCATGTAAACCGCGTATAATTATACAGATTATGTGAGTCACAACGATCCAAGCAAGTCGTACGACACAGTAAAACTGAGTGTAATATTTCATGACACTGATGTTGCTTTCTCAAGCGATAAGATTACTTTTGAGGGTCCAATTTTCGAGTGTCTAAAATTGATTGTGTGACCCAGAATTCGCGGCTCTGACCAGTTGAACTGCGTCATTGAACTTGATGCCTTGTTTACTCTGTTCCTTCTTATTTTCGTCGTTCTTTTTCAATTGCTTGTATTTAAGGGGTACCGCTTCCCATCACTAGACAAATCACGCTCCGCTATTATGATACGTGGTTGATATGTTGATGCGCATTTTGGCAAAAATCGGACAGGAAATCTAATATGTTTATTGAGTTACGAATACTTCCAAACACACTTACCTTGAATGCGTTCCATTCTTCCTTGACCAGTTCGTACAACGATACAGCATTAGCTGCTGCCACAAAGGCCACCAGAAGTACTAGAATCTTCATTTTGTTTCGGATGTTTTTGCGGCACTTTATTGTCCACTTATTCCTGTGGGATGACAAAGGGAAAACCAGAGGTGCAAATATGTAAGTATTGGTTAGACCAGCAAGATGTGAAAAGATGTTGCTATCAGTTGGGAGCAATTTTCTGCTATCAACTACTTACCAGTAAAATCAGTCTATGAGTATAATATATCACTTAAAAACTGATTAATAACAAAACTTAAAACACTTAAAATTTACCCTGCAGAAAGCTATACAATTTACTACCGTCTCAGTCACTGTTTGGCGTAGAATGAGTAAATTTGATGGGACTAACGCATTTTAAAGGGAGCCTCTCTCGGTTGGAGGCTGTTGCCGATTCCACTTTGTTTATGATTTTTGTACTGAGAGAAACAAGCCCGTTACTCTCTTCTCTGAGAGTTTTTAAAGCGATTCGTTTTTGTATTGAGGTGTTCAAGTTTTGTGAAAGTGAGGTCGTAGATGGCGCTAGGCAAATTTTATTTTGAGGCGTCCTGCTAATTTTGATATTATAACAAATTTCATACAATCTAAAAGACAACGCCAGAATTCATAGCTCAAGAACGGAGCGCCGTAAAATAAAATAATTTTCCCGAATTGTAAAGTAACGATCAAAAAAAATCTCACGAAAATTTTCTCGGTAGAGCGAAACTGCAAGGAAAACTGGAATAACTATGTTCACGAAAACAAAATCACTCTGCTTAGAATCAGCAAAATATTTTGTTGGTGTTCAATGCAAGCTTTATGTTTGTTTCAATTCATAAAAAAATTACAAATCAATTCAAAATTCCATTCAAATATATTTTTTAAATTAAATACTGTTGTGTGATATAAATTTTAATTATATATGATTTATAACAACCACAATTATCGTTTAATTCAAATCACAGAGAACAGACGTTCATATTCGGTCTGATACTTGTGTAAAACTTTAAACCGACATTTCAAATGTATGTCGTTATGTTGCTGGTAGGCGGCGCTGCAGTTGTGCGATAACTGTCATGTCAATTTTTATCAATAAAAAGCCTTGTATATAAGCTGAAAAGTTCAGTGGGAGTTTATTATTAGGGGCGCATTATTAAGCTTGGGACCGATGTGCTAGTACTGACTGAGCCAAGAAAAAAAAAATTTTTTTTGTATGGAACCTACTGGTCTTAGAGTTAGTCTATGCTACCATGAAATTGCAGTCAAATTAACTACGTTTATGGTACAACCTTCAACATTTGTGGTATATTTGACAGACCTCATATTAATATTAACCGCATCATGGTTGATCTAATCGCAGGTATGGTAAAATCACAGCCATTCAAGCTTGAATCTCAGCGTGTGTAAAATTCCGCAACCGTCAATTGAAAAGGAATCGCCTAATGGCAATAAGCAACTATCAAAAAGCAAATCTGTCAATTTTGTTGGCGCAATAACACTTCTAATTGTACGTCAAAACATCGTTTCAATATCGGGTGGCGTGTGACGAATGACGGAGTGATATTTTGACAAGCTAGAAGATGCCGGAACTATACCACATCAGTGGGCACCTCGACTAAGTGAATTACGTGGCGTTAGTTAAGAAGCGATTACTAATTGCTAGCGGTTTGAAAATTTACACAAAGATATCGATTAGTTTTGTTCTTGCTAAAACGTCTGTCTGTGGTAAAATCAATCGCATTTATAGTCAGGTGAAAATTGTTGGTGTTCACGCTTAATTCAACCCTCGAAATGGTAGTTTCTACTCCGGTTTTTGTTTGCGTGTAGAGATTGCTCCAACATCGGCTTATTTTTGATAAATAAATACAACAACAAACAATGGAAGCTTATCGGAGAAAACAAAAGGTCTTCGCGACTTAAGAATACAAAAAGTTGATGAAAAAAGCTAACAGGCGATTCTGGGTTCATCCCTTCACACACTTATGAGCAGTAAGAGGGGCTTTTGTGACGACGTATGCAGATTTGGGCACAATCGAGATAAATATTTCACATACTTTCGAATGAGTATTGAATCATTTGATGAACTGTTAGCAAGAATTCAAAACAAAATAATAATGAACGGATGAAATCGATTTCGTCTAGGAGGTGAATTGTAGAGTCGGCCAAGATTTTAGTCGATGGATTTCGTCTGTACACTTTGTCTACTGGTCAATCGGTAGTTGCCCGAGTCCAGCTTCCATAAGGGAATGTCCATTAATTACGTCACGCAAAAAATGACTTTTTATAACCCCCCCCCCCCCCCTTGTCACGTTTTTTGTATGGACCTTCAAATTTTTTTGTATGGATCGTCACGTTTTCCCAAACCCCCCCTCCCCCCTTATTGCGTGACGTAATTAATGGACCTTCCATAAGTGTTTGTGCAAGAATTCGTCATCGGTTCCGGAATTGGTCGAGTACACGAGAGAAAACCGATTTAATCGAGGGAAAAGTTGGTGGGATATTTAATGGGGTACTGGAACCAAGAATAATCATAGAATTACAGCAAAAAATTATTCTCAAACTTAAAAATTTCATTTCGTTTTTTGTCCTGTTTGTCATCAAATGAATGCTGAAATGTCCGGCAGATGGTAATCCATGCCGTGAACTAACCGCCAAAAAGGTTCATGGTTACCAATAACCATACATTTTCGATTGTAGTATTGAGAGATAAGTCGAAACACAGAAACACCTTCCGACACACTGAAACACAAACACAACGTGGCAGAGTGACTTACCCCCTGGTGCACCAGCATAACGAAAAACAATTTGCTGTATAGGGAACGTCCATAAATTACGTCACGCAAAAATTTACTTTTTACAACCCCCCCTCCCCCCCTTGTCACGTTTTTTGTATGGACCTTCAAATTTTTTTGTATGGATCGTCACGTTTTCCCAAACCCCCCCTCCCCCCTTACTGCGTGACATAATTAATGGACCTTCCCATAGTTAAAACTATATTTCGAATGTAAGATATATTATCACTCTTTATGTTGTTGTTATCAAAAAGATTAATCTCGTTTTCACTATATATCCTCTACATTTACACATATGGGAACGTCCATTAATTACGTCACGCAAAAATTGACTTTTTTTAACCCCCACCTCCCCCCCTTGTCACGTTTTTTGTATGGACCACCAATTTTTTTTTTTGTATGGATCGTCACGATTTCTCAAACCCCCCCCCCCCCCCTCCCCCCTTACTGCGTGACCTAATTAATGGACCTTCCCTATTGTTAAAGTACACAGCAAAAAAAATGTAGCATACATCAAGGTAATTGATTCTAACGTATTAAAAACTGATGTAATCAAGGAAATACGATGCACAATAACATCCACTTAGTGATATATTACATCGGTCTTCAAATTACATAATAAAAAAATTATAAGTTGCATGAATGTAATAATCACATATTAAAAACAGAAATATTACACGAACACCAATGCACATAAAGAACTCTGCAAAAAATGTTAAATATTACACTACTTTGATGGTCTATCGCATTTTGTGTTTATGTAAAATTAAATCTCGCAACACTGCCAAACTTGTTATTTGTTTAGCGTATTCGTTTTTGATTCAGTTCCAAACTGGTTCGGGTATCAAAATTGGGTCGGTTTTTTTGTGTGTTAAACATCAGTGTATACGGTTTTATTTGTAACTCCTATCGGGTTGAGGTTTGCGCTCACAATAAGTTCGGGAACTAGTTCCAACCTAGGTTCAAAAACGAATTCGATATTTGTTTGTTCACAACACCGGAAATTTTCTTCGTCGTCGCGACCGTTGCTTTCATTAATATCAATTCAAACAAGTTGGTGGCAATATTCTAAGAGGGTTTCAACAGCGGAAGCCCTGCTCATACGCCCTAACGCAGATCAGTTACCTGGTTTCAAACTTGTGCAAGAAGAACTTTACTACGAACAGTCGTCAACTAGCACAGTTTGTGAATGATTTTGGATTAGAAGCTGATCGCCATTTGCTGCGTTGACTATTATCTGCGGTAGATTTTTCCAGTAGTTCAGCTAGAGGGACCGATGGAGACGCTACCACCCCGGAACATTCCAGGAATATTAGCAGTAGTAGCAGCACAATCACAAGTACTATCAACAATAACAACCAGCCGCTACCCACTATCACAGCAAGCTCGATTGCTGTCGTCGGAATTGGTCGGATTACTGTCCAAACCGCAGCTGGTAGGGAACGTTTGCTTTGCGGCGGACAATCCGCTACCGCATCAAAGGACTTTAACACCGTCGATAGGTCTTGTAACCCGCATCGTAAATCCACTAAACTGTTCGACAATACAGCAAGCCGCTCTTGCTCTAGTCCTTCTCTATTCGTGTCATCTGGAACATAACGCTCGAAGTTGCATTGCCGAACATATCCAATCCTACATTGACATATCCATACCATCCATACCAAGACAGGAAGGAAGTCTCAACGACATTTCTCCGGAACTGTTACAGCACATCCTGTCGCTTACATCGCTTACATACGAAAAACACCTGGACTTCGGTTTATCGGACGTATCTTACGGCAGGTTTGTACAGCAGCTGTATATGGCGATTTTATTCATCAGCCAATTTTAGGAAGAACTCCAAGAACGCCACATTTCGTCGAGCGGTGATTCGTTTAGTCACCTGAATCGACGCTCTCTACCGAAGAACCGATGTTATGCTCGTAAGCGGATGCAATCGTACCAACACTGTAGATTCAATCGGTTCAAGGTGGTTTTGATTTGAGCAATTTGCTGTTGAAACGAAAAAAATCTCCGGCTGAGTATGATTCGGATGCGAGTGACAAAACTGAAGACTTTAACATGTCCGACGGTGCGGAATATGAACCAGATGGAAAAATTACCATAATTCAAGCAATGGAGGAAGTAAAGGAAATTTGGTGAAAGTAAACAAGGTGAAAGCATTGCAAACTCACCAGCATCATCTGGGGGAAGTAGTGGTGAATGATCTTCGCTTGCTAGTGGAGCAGCTGGTTCTGGGGGGAGGGGGGTGGGCTGATGATGGAAATAATAAGAAGAAGAAAAAAGAGTTTCCGCTTCCGTTCAATATCAAGGTCGAGAATGAAAAGAAAAAGAAGAATGAATCGACGACAGATCCGTCACTGGCTAAAACACATTACGATTTTGTATCATTCCAAGAAATCGCAAAAAAAATATAAACCAAATATAAATATGAACCAGATGGAAAAATTACGATAATTCGAGCAATGGAGGAAGTACAGGAAATTTGGTGGAAGTAAACAAGGCGAAAGCAATGCAAACTCACCAGCATCATCTGGGGGAAGTAGTGGTGGATGATCTTCGCTTGCTAGTGGAGCGTCTGGTTTTGGCGGGGGTAATGATGGAAATAATGAGAAGAAGAAAGAAGAGTTTCCGCTTCCGTTCAATATCAAGGTCGAGAATAAAAAGAAAAAAACTGGCTAAACACATAACGATTTTGTATCATTCCAAGAAATCGCAAGATTTCATCACTGATATTCATCGAAAGCATGCCAGATTTGCAATTCCAATTTAGTTTTCAATAACAAAACCATCCTTGTGTTTTTATTTTCGCTTTAAACCTTTTTTTCATTGAGGGAAAGGGGGAAAGTCACTCTGCCGCCTTGTGTTAACACTCTCAAAAACACAATTTGCCCCTCTACAAACACACTCGCAACCACATTAAATATAAATTCATATCTGGCACCACTTTTACGAATTGATTGTTTGTTGTTGTTTCCCTCGCGCTTACACTGATGTTATTCAGATGATGAACAAGTGAGCGTGTATTAAACGTCTGAATCGTCCATGGTTGCCAATAAGCATAAATTTTCGATTGTAGTTTGTGAAAACACAAAAACACCTTCTGCCACCCCAGAAACACATTCGTACACGATCAACACAAACACAACGTGGCAGAGTTACTCACTCCCTGGTAATATCCGAAAATTCCATTTACACTATAAGTTTTACATTACTCCCTTTACGTCGCGACTATGAAAAACGTCGTGATGAGTTACGTTGTCTCGATGAGTTACGTTGTCTCGATTACATCGACCAAATAACATCGATAAGCAGTGCACAGGGGCCTGGCAACCCTATCCTATTTACTAGCGTTTGACAGTATGCAACATATCACGGGCTTTATTTGAATAAGGCCCGTCTGACGTTTAATACTGCTGGTAAGAACGCCAGCATTGTTCACAAACAATAAATCTTTTGACGTTTGGTTGTTAGTGATGTTGACTACAGGAAAATCTCTGTCCGCCAGCTCCCTGGCAGTGCATCATTTTAAATATGTGTACATCCAGACAACCTAACATTACACAAGCGATGGAATGACCTATGTGCATCTGATTTTGTGTAATATTCAACATCTGTTTTTGTTGTGTATCCCGAATAAAAAATTCTAATAGGTTTACAATTAAATGTATTGTAACCATACAATAGAATCAAAAGTATGTAAAATTAATAGTATTGTTCACAACGATAAGATGACAATAGGAGTTATTGTTACCAAAATAGAATCTAATGTAAATTGAGACATCGATAATAGAAAAGGGGGGTTTTTATGTATCTTAACTACACTGAACCAATTAATCTTACGAATTTCATAAGGTTCAACTTATGAACGATGCTTTGGAATTTCATAAGGCTGAATTATGAAAGGATTTTGTTTCACTCGACGTTGTTGTTGTACGCCTTTCAGCTTTCCGTATTACAAGTATTGATATATACTAGTGGGCAAGTCACTGGACCCATATCCTCAACGTCCAAGGTTCGAATCCAGGTTGCTCCATATTTTTATTTTTTCAACATCATTATATTTCATAAGATATATTTATGAGATTCATACTTATTTCTTATAGCAAATAATCATAATGCAATCTTATGAATATCGAAAGTTTATTTCGCTGAGTGTATAGAAAAAATCCTTATTTTGCGAACAAATTTGAGTCAATTACTATTTTTGTACTTATTCAACCCAAAATCAACATCGGTAATACGGGATCGCATCAATACCACAGTTGTCAAGTAATGAAGCGTTAGATTAGCTTAAGAATGTAGTGATGCATTACCAATGCAATAATGCTACATTAGCAATGTCTTATGCCCTATATAAGCATGCTATTGCTATTGGTTACTAGGGTTATAAACCAACTTTTTGGCATAGAGTACAGTCAAAATTTTTTTCGTGTAAATTGCCATTTTTTTATGGTAACCTAACTTAACCGCCTATTTAGCATATAGTTCTTTAGCTTTCTACTTTCTGACATATTGTTAAAACTATATTCACAGAGACGAATTGGATAGTCACTTTTACCATTATTGGGGGTTATGACAGGGGGTAAGTCACTCTGCCACGTTGTGGTTGTGTTTCAGTGTGTCGGAAGGTGTTTCTGTGTTTCGACTTATCTGTCAATACTACAATCCAAAATGTATGCTTATTGACAACCATGAACCTTTTTGGCGGTTAGTTCACGCACACTTATGTGGCATTCAAATCACATGAGTGCAAGCGAGAGGGAAACAAAACAGTGAGAAAAAAAACAATCGATTCTCGTAAGTGGTGCCAGATATGATTGTATCTTTCATGTGGTGGCTGATGTGTTTGAAGTGTGGCGGATTGTGTTTCTTAGGGTGGTAACACAAGGTGGTCGAGTGACTTACCCCCTGGGTTATGATGACTATTGCAGTATAGTGCTTTTGAACCGACTATGATCGTGGTCAAAACGACCATTACAAATAGTTAATCCAACATTTGCCATAATGTCGGAATAGTCCTTGCTACCATGAAGAAGATGAGAATACCGTGAAGTGGTGAATTCGACCATTTTCATGGTTATTGTAACCATTATATGCGATAGTCAGCTTGACCATGATTTAATTGTCGGTATAACGATAGAATTTTTTTTCAGAGTAGGAATTGTTAGTTTTTAGTTTTCAACTATTAGGGTAAATGTCGTAATAATAGCGGAAACGGTCGTCAACAATAACGGAAATGGTTCAATAAAAAACCTTTCAATGACAATATGGCATACATTACAAAATTTGTTAATGTGAAGATCGTATGGTGAATATGAGATCATACTATTCGATAACAATAACACAAAATGTGATAATATATTTTATATTCGAAATATAGTTTTTACTATATAGCAAATTGTTTTTCGTTATGCGGGAATCAACCACACACTCAACCAAATTACCAGTTGAACATTACAAAAGCAAGATCAATTTTCATTTTGATTACACACTTAGAAAATAAAACCGAACTCAGTTGAATTTCAACAGAGTTTGCTGAACGCTCGGTAGTCTGTTCGGTTCAAAAAGGAACAACCGAGTTCTCGTTAAATTTTTACTTTCTCAGAATCTGTCAAATTTACCGAAAAGCTTGGTTGACAAAAATAAAATCCATGAACAATAACCGAACATCGTTTTACTCAAATATTACCCAACAAACAAACGAAAGCAGTAAATAAGCATACATGCTTTATTAAAGCTGAATTACGACTTTCGTAGCTGATTAAAAATCTGGCTGAAATATAAGCTGAATAACCATGTTCTCAATTGAAATATTGACATTAAATAAAGCGTTGCATTTTGTTTGAATAACACGCTTAGTAAAAGCTTTTTTAGTATTTATATGTAACTAAATTTACACAGTTCAACAAAGAGATGAATAACAGTTTATAAATCCGCTTATACATCGTTTATATAGCCTAGCTAATAAAACATGATATTGAGTTGAATAATAGCTGTAATATACGTCACTATTCAACCGATCCAATTATAAGCTGAAGAAAAATAACACAAAAGCTTTACTCAGGTGTCTTAATTGATTTTTATTCAACCACTGAACAATAAGTTGAAATAAAGTTCTAATGCAACGCCTTTTAACTAGCTTTGCTTATTAAACCTTATAATTAGTTGAATAATAGCTGTGGTTTAAACCAATAGTCAGCAAAGTAAACTACAATTAAAATAATAGTCGTTTTAATGCCGTAGTAAAGCCTCTGAAATTTTCGTAATTTTGGTTGATCAATATTTCTTTTTCAACTTCAAGTTATGCTGATATAGATATTCATTGAATTCAAATAATTCATATAATTTCGTTTATGAGTTGTTCATTTTTGGTGCTGGTGAAAATATATGGACCTGTTTTCAAGAGTTGAAATTATAATCAACTGCTTATAGCAAATAGCTCACAGGCTACTCGTTACATTGTCCATCCGAATAAAAAACAGCGCAGTGTTAACAAATGACAGCAGACAACATTGTCATATCTCTTAATCGTCTCTTGTTCAACATGCCTTGTCAGTAACGCACGTAGTAAAACCGAACATCCAATACCAAAGCTTGTGTACAGCTTGCTAATTCAGACGTTTAATAACAACAATTAGAACGTTTAATTCAGCACTTATGTTGCTTATTTACAGACAATGCTATAAATAGAATAACAATGTAGCTCAAATAAAGCATCACTTTTGCTACTATTCAATACATAACATTGAGCTTATATAGACGATTCGTTTATACTTTATTCAATTCTAGGATAGAGCAGTTGGTATGTCAGACGAATTGCCTCATACGAATATATCCAAAAAGCATGTGTATGCTTATATAGTGGCGCCTTAGTGCGGCAACATTCCATACTAATTACTGCCAGCACGGTGAAAGCAATCCAAAATATATTACTTTTCCCTTGGGTAAGAAGCGTTCACCGTGCAGTTAAATTTCCGATCTGTCATCCGGCACCCAAGTAAAACAACAGAATGTAACCCATGTAAAACAAGAGAATCGACGTGTGGAACAGTATTAGCATAGACTAACTCTAAGACCAGTAGGTCCCATACAAAAACGATTTTTTTCTTGGCTCAGTCAGTACTAGAACATCGTCCCAAGCTCGGTCCCAAGCTCAATAATGCACCCCTTATAATGAACTCACATGAACACACTCTCAAATACTCAAAATAACACAGCAAATCAAAACAAAGGCGCAAATATGTATAACAAGGTGCTGGCTTCAAGGTGTAATTCGGACCAAGGGACCAATTTCAAATCGCTAGTTGCATATTGATTGTTGGTATTAGGCTGCTGCCTATAAAGTATAAGAAATCATTATTGAGACTGACGTTATTGCGACGATTTTTTTCCGCACCCGAGTTCTTTCCGGTGCATATCCCGGTGACTCTCTGGTGGGAAGTGATGGGAAGTTAGAAGATGTAACGTTAGAACATTTCTGACCCATGTCACCCACCTACTGTGTCTAAATTTGGCAGAGTGTTAATTGCTCTTCCCTCCAATGCTTGCGCAATTAACTTAAAAATCATTGATTTTGGGATACCTATGGAATGTTTTTCCCAAAGTATGTCCTTGATTTATGCACCAGTGGTATTCACTTGTTCGTTCCATTTCAAGCTCTCATCATCACTTTGTTTACCAACTTCGATGAAGTAATAGAACAACTCTATCAATGTTCATAGGTCAAAATTGAAACACTAGCGCCATCCCATTAGACATTCCATACTAATTTGAATCGACAGTTCCGTTTATGATCACAAGCTGTCATTTGAGCCTGGATGTCTATTCTCTGTGGTTGGGGATACGAAGGTTGATGGTTCGAATCTCGCAATTAAATGTTAATGAATAAATGTTACATGATGTTTCTGTTAATTTACATGTATAATAATATCAAATTAAATATGCATAGTATAAAAAATTTCTGTATCGTATGGAAAATCATACAAAAAACCCAAACAAATTTTTTTAAGGATTTAAAAAAGTTGAACAAAAGTTCTATAAAAGACACCACCGCTTCTTTAATATGCTTAATGATGTTGAAGAAAAATGGCAACACGAATTTTTATTAACAAGGAGAGAATATATTCTAAGCTCAACAAAGGTCACTCTGACTTTCGGAATTACCCTCAAGTGTTATGCAGCACTTAAACAGCAGTTATTCAATTATCAGCTGAACTCAATTGCTGAAGGCTTGCTTCTTAAGCATATGCAATTGGCAGTGTCCAAAAGCACTTGGCGACAGCTTAATAACTTCTCCAAATTTGTGTGAACAATGCCTGAACAAAAGCTGTGATTGAAAATAGTTCAGAGATTATTCAACACGCTGCTGAATTAAATCGTCATAATGATGTTTATTTAATGAGTGATTGTTTGTTGGGTACCGAACGCTGTCAAACACACCGACTTTTCTGTTGCAGTTACGGACTTCGGTTCTTTTTGGGACTGCTGGAATTTTGGTTAAAATAGCGTCGAATTTCATAGTAATAAAACCAAGGACAAAAAGGAAATCAAAAACTTCTTGCACGTCGTTCGCCTTCATCAGCATACTGCAGCCACTGGGAAAATCGTCCTCGTAAAATGTTTAATCTATTGATGTTTTAAAACATAACTTACTATTTCTTACTTCCACGAACATATTAATATACCTCTCAAAGATTTTATCCTGCAAATGCAACAGACGTAGAGAATTTTCGCTAAAAAAATTCGGCATGGCACGCGAGATAGAATGGCTGACGATATTTCAGGTCTTATAGTCAGCTAAAATAACCGAGTTTTTCGGTCGACATAGCCGTCGCAAAATTGACCGAAGAGAAGTGTTTGACGTTAATGAATATCCAGCGAATGCTGGATTCAGTTTACCGAGTTTTCTCGGTTCTCATGTACCGAACTCTTGAATATCCCTGCTTTACCGTACTGTTCGGTCCATTTTCCATTTTTATCTGTCAAATATATCATATATAGTAACCCAAATTCGGGTTTGACTAAAAAAATACACCCGAAAACAGTATATATAAACCGATGTGGTTCGGTAGAAAATCGAACCGAGTTCGGCGTTATTTTCTAAGTGTGTAGGTGTGTAAAACCCCGTTCACATTACAACCTATATTATCCGACGCTAGAGACTTAATACCTGGTACAGACATACAACGTACAGCGCTGTACGAACTGTCAAATACTTTAATCCAGTACCGAAAAACACGTACTAGACTAAAGGAGTACAACGCTGTACGTTGTATGTCTGTCCCAGGCATAACGCTCGCTAAGGTTTCTGTCGAAGGGCCGATTTTTTTAATCATATTTTAAGATGATGTTGTTTTGAGAAGGAAATAATTTCTCATCACCATGAGGCTCTAGGAGTGGACAGCAATTGTTGCTAGAACAAAGTTGTAAGAAAAAGTATTGATAGTTCCGAAATTTCGAAATACTACCTCACAATGACCTCCGCTCAATTTCAAACTACTTCTATTCAATTTTCACCGCCTGCCGTGAGCTAACGGAACTATCAATACTTTCTCTTAACAACTTTGTTCTAACAAAAATTGCTGTCCACTCCTAGAGCCTCATGGTGATGAGAAATTATTTCCTTCTCAAAACAACATCACCACAGATCGTTACCCCGCGTATGGGAGAATACAAGGAAAAGACTAAATCAGTGCATATTTTAAGGCCAGTATCTACTCAAAAAGTGAAGAGTTTACGGAATTTTGTTCAATATAATCAATCGAAATTTTGACAATGGAAACATTGACCGAAATGTCACCTTCACATGCGAAATAATCGAGCGGAACATTTTTCCGAAAGTAAAAGAGGCAGCACCCATTAATTTGCGTGGAAACCTAACAAAATTCAAATTTTATTTTGCGTTCTTTTCAGGTGGATACTGCTGCTGAAATTTCTTTTCGATTCTTTACTTTCTTAATATAACATGGGTTTTGGATAGAAAAAGAAATTTCTTTCGAACACGATACCGACCTTTATTTTGGAATTTCAATACTTATCACAGTTTTCACTCATTCGCAACTCTCATTTCAGCGCTCAGCTTGTGATTTGAGCAACTTGAGCTGTCAAAGTTGATATTCCTCTCGCAAGCCGCAGCAACCGTAAATTCTGCACACTGTGAGCCTTTCGATCGAAAACGGAAGGAAACCCTTAATTTGCGATGGCCACTCCGGAGCAGATCCAACAGGAAAAGGCAACCCGCCGGGCAGCTATCCGCAATGAGTACTGGCGGACAATGACCAACCCACACGGTCATCTGCACGGTGAAAGCGGTGGTGTGGTAAGTTTGATCTCCCATCCTGGTTATGTCATCGTTCTGGCCTTGCATAGCAAATCATAACAAAACTTCTAAAATAATTCAATACAACGTTTAACTTTTCATAGTTCGACACCGGTCTGGCGCGCTTTCAAGCTATGCGAGTGAACCACTTTGAGCACTTCAAGCCCTCCGGACGTTCACTGAAGATAGGCATGTTCGGCACAGTGATTCCGATTGTGGTTTATGCTCTGATGTTGAAGAACGAACGCGATGCACGGGAAAAGCAGTACCGCACCGGACAGGTTGCCTACAGAGATCGTCGGTTCAAGTTTATCTAAGTTATCGTTTAACGAGATCCTAAAACAGTAGAGGGCAGTTTCGGCTAACTAGAGGAAACGATTTAAATGGTATAGTAAATAAAACATTGAATGTTTATTTCTTTATTTTTCCTCCAGTTGTTTGTCTCTACTGATAACGTGATCTTCGAACTTGACCATATATGTAGTTCCTTTGTGCCAGTGGGCCGATACTTGGCATGTCTGAAAACGAAAGCAATAATGTCGATACTCTTTAAATACATATTGATGTTAATTTCTGTTTTTTTACTCTATTTAATTTAGAGTGAGTTACATAAATGTTTATAATTGTCTGAAACTCAAAACTTTCATATCAGAGAACTTAGATCTGTATCCTTATATAATAGGCGTCTAACTGATATGTTCAAGTGGAACATAGAAATTCCATGCGCTTTCCAATGAATAAGCTGTAGCTTATTGTTTAAAATAGCATCCGTGCCTCAAAAGTTTATTCCATTTTTGCAATTATAGTAGAATATTAAACTTGCATGATTGTTCTTGGTTGCTATCTACAATGGCATTGAACTCATGTCAAGTCATGATTATCAGAAGTGCTTCGTTAGACAATATTTCCAATATGTTTTTGTGAAATTACAAATCATGTCCTTCCTGAGGTTCAAGAAGGAATACATGATTGGAAGAAGTTTACCAACAGCTACTAAAGTTTTTTGAGCTCTTCACGTTTGACGTGCGACCAGTTGACTTGAGTTTTGATTGCATAGCACATTATTAAACGATTTTGTAGCAGTATTTTTCTAGTCGAAGTAAATAGTTTCTATATTAATTGGTGGCTATTCGCACAGATAATGCTTTGTTTAATGATAATAAGTTGGAAGTAGTATGTTAGAAAAACAGAAACATTCAATTTTCGAACAGCAAATTCTTATGTTTTCAGTGTTTAAGTTTGCCAGAGCACTAAATGCCGACATTAACTATCGGCCACTTCCATCCTTTTACTTTTCACAGCTCTGTCCAGCTCGAGTGAATAGAACTAGGAGTCTAAAATGCAACTTATTCAACTATTTCATCATCAGTTCCACTGCTCAGTAAAAGATTAAAATTGCACATTAGGCCAACGTATCAAATTCCCATTCACGTGAACTGAATACATCAATATTAGAACAACGCGCAACTGGCTCAACGACGCAACCACAGAACAAACCACGCGTCTCTGGAGTGAATGACCTACATACAATTTGCCGTTGTTTACTACACCATTTTCGTCGAAGCGTTCACCACGACGCATCACCAATCGATTGCATTATTATTATTCATCAATCGACGAAGAGAACTTTGATCGGAAGCAGCGCACATCAAGTTTCATCCGGATCACACATTCAGCTGACTGATGATGGTGACCCAGACGCATACTGCCACTTGCATTTTCTTAATGATGATAAACATTAAGAACAGAGAACTTACAAAGCCACAGTTTGATAGTACCGCCTGAATAATGCCGGCTACGAAGACGGCACAATTCAGGGAACCCTTATCTTTCGGCACGCTGATAAATTTGTTGACCAGCGGCTCCTTCTCGATGATGTAGTATGTGCATTCGTCATCGGTTGCATGTTCCAGTTTGTCAGCATCCTTTCCAAACAATGTCTGTAATTATGCAATGTGGTATTGTACATTTCGCACAATAAGCAGGTTGAATAACTTACCTTCCATAATGTTGTTTTAATAAACAGTAGCATATTGATTAGTTTAGTTTCGCGTTTTGAATTCCGTTCCCTCACAAAATACAAGTCGATAATTCTACAACCAACATCTTTTCCTAGATCATGCAACCTAGAATTTAAATACAATAGTAGAATAGTTGAAACAATTAAGAAACGACATAGGTACTTGTTCTGTAAATCTGGAATGGTATTGACGCGACTTTGTGAATACTGAACCACTTCGGAGAAGAGTAGGGCATAGCAACTAAGTGAAACTTCCCCTTTGCCACGACTCAAAGGTTTATCCAGAATGCTTATCTTCGGGCGTGTCGAAAGGTTCAGATTAATTTTCTCCATCGCTTGGGCGAATTATTCGCTCATTTAATTTAACTATAACAGAGAAAATAGTCAATAATTGTTGTTATCGCGAAAATTCGGTTTGTTTACGATCTGCAGTTGATTTTTATAATTATTTTTGACAGAAAAACACTGCATTCTCAAGAAGGTGAGCTTGGCCTGAAAGAGCGAAAAATCTCGCACTCTTTTTTTGCTCAGTTCTCTCAAAGAAGGAAGTGAATAACGCTGACTTTTTCAACGGGTCCCCTAGTGGTAGGTTCTTGAAGCAAGCGTGATTGATTCACCTATCAATACTTGACTAACTCAACAAAATCGTCGAAAGGTCAAAAATAACAATAGGGGGTTTTAATTAAAAAAAACATGATTTTTCCATCTGTGTTGCGTGCGCCCCACGTGCGACGCCGCACCTACTTATCTACATCATTGATGTCGCGGCGCTTCGCCGTCTCCATGAACTCCATAGCTGGTTGCGGTAGTCGACAGATGACAGAACTGTCACTCAATTCGTGATTGTGGAAATCGGCAAATGACAGAAAAAGTTAACAGTTGGTCGTGCAAGTGTGTTTATTAGTAAATTACTAGCTTAAAGCCTTTATTACTAGTTCTTACATGCTATAAGTATCTAAATTAGAGTAATTAAGTTAGTGCTAAACTTAATCGAAGAGGTAATATGATACGATAATTGAACTAGAAATAATTAAAATAGAAGTTGAAAATAACGAAGAGTACGGGTTTTTAGGTTAGTCAGTGATTGAGATCGGCTTTGTGGAACTTAAATTAAGCTACTATATGAACCGAACGGTGGATCCAATGCCGGATAACAGCGTGCAGCAGACCTGTTCGCTCTGCCAACTGCCAGACAACAACGAGATGGTCAGCTGCGACGACTGTGAGCGGTGGTTTCACTTCGACTGCGTCGGAGTAGATGAGGATGTAGCCAACTATGATTGGAGCTGCCAGGAATACACCATTGCTAAAGTTCCTGCTCCACAATCGCCACATCCGGTAACTACAGGTGAGCCATTACTACGCCTGCAGTCATCAATACCAACGCAGTTAGTCCCACGTCTGCCTACACCGCGAACATCAATCACGCCCCCACGTAATCCATTGACAAATCCGCAACCACCTACTCCACGTCCGCGAACACCACGAGCAGCAAATCCGCAACCACCAACCCCACGCCCACGCACTCCACAAACATCGATTGTGCAACCGGGTGAGCCGGCAGCGCCCATACAGCCTTTTGTCGATCCCGATCTACTGAATAAACTTCCCACTGAAGTCCGGATCCAATTGTTGGAAGAAGAAGAAGCCATCGAGCGCAAGTTTATGCTACGTAGGTTTCAACTTCTGCTCGAGTCAACCGGGAACCCTGACCCTGTGGATCAAGGCAATGGTAGCAAAAGTAACCCAGTACGAAACGACGTAAGTGATCCTCCTGCATTTCATTCATCTCCTATGAACGGTCACCGCCACAATATTCCACCGTCTGCTTCTCCTAATATGTACCAAAGCCATAACCAGCCAATGTTCATTCCGCGTACGAGAGAACAACAACTGCACGTTCCCGTTGAAATTCCACCTTTGGTCAACAATCTCCCCAATGTTTCGGCCATTGATCCACCTCGAGCCAACCAGCGGCCAAATTTGCTGGCATTTAATCTACCTCCAGCCAATCCACGTCCCAATGTTTCGACATTTGCTCATTCTAGAACCGATCAACATCCACATATGCCGTCGTTTTCCCAGTCGAGTCAATATCAGCGTCCAAACGCTTCCGCGTTTACCTCTCATGTCTCATGTTGGTCTTCCGCGTCATACTGCTCAAGAATACTACCCGTACGACTCTTACGAGTTTCCTTCTGCCATGGGGGGGGGGACGGCGATGCTAAATAGAAGCCAAATCGCCGCACGTCATGCAGTCGCCAAGGAGCTACCAATATTCAGTGGTGAACCAGAGGAGTGGCCGCTATTTTTTGCCACATATGAGAATACAACGAACCTTTGTGGCATTGGAAGCGGTAAAATGTCAGCTGTTGCATCCAATCAATCTGGAGCAGGTTCTCTCTACTTTGAGAATGCTCTTCGGCCGTCCCGAAATCATCGTTCATTCGCTGCTGCAGAAAATAAACGCCTTTCCCGCACCCAAAACCGATCGTTTGGGTACACTCGTCGATTTTGCACTAGTTGTTCGCAACATGGTAGCCACTGTGAAGGCCTGTGAGTTAGAGGAGCATCTATGTAATTTAACACTGTTGCACAATCTGGCCGAACGTCTCCCTCCGATGATTCGTCTCAATTGGGCAACCCATCGTCAGTCTCTACGATTAGTAACACTGTCCGACTTCAACGATTGGTTGTACAAGCTGGCGGAAGCAGCAAGCGCAGTAACGATGCCACAAATTTCAAGTTCCTTCGATAACAAGACTCGCCGTGGACGGAAGGACGATGGTTTTCTGAACGCGCACATTGAAACTGTTCTGGAACCCACGCAACAAGTAACAAGTAACGGGTGCGCTGTTTGCAACGGTAGTTGTGTAGTAGTTGAAAAGTGTAAACGATTTGGTTCAATGGATCTTTCCGCACGTAGGGCCACTCTTCGAGAACATAAATTATTCCGTAGTTGTCTGAGGAGCCACCGAGGTCCGTGCAAGTTCGCAAAGCCGTGTGGGAAGAACGGCTGTGAGTACAAGCACCATCACCTCATGCACAACGATGCCAAGGATAAAATAGTGTCGTCATCTTCGTTGGAATCGAAGCAATACACTCAAGCTCCGCAGCATAGCGCTGGCAGTGCCCGGGAAGGCAATTCGTGCAACACTCACCGAGGAGGAAACAAAGCTGTACTATTCCAATATGTTCCGGTTACGTTGTACAACAACGGAGTCAAGCTGCGCACTCATGCTTTCTTGGACAGTGGATCTTCTCTCACACTGATGGAGGAATGTCTGGCGAAAGAGTTAAACTTGCAAGGCGAAAAACACCCACTATGTCTTCGCTGGCAGACACTTGTCGATATGAAGACGATGCTATGCGTGTCTCACTCGATATTTCCGGGACGTGTGATAGAAGTGCTAAAAACCGCTTGGCAGATGTTTACACAGTCAAGGAACTCTTCAGTCACAATCTCTATCCATCCGCAAGCTTTCCCAGAAATATTCCCATCTCGATGGACTGCCGATAGAATCTTACAGCAACATCCAGCCTAAGATATTGATCGGAATCAACAATATCCGAGTGGTACATGCATTGGAGAGTCGCGAAGGGAAATCAAATGAACCGGTTGCAGTCAAGACACGCCTCGGATGGACAATCTATGGAACGTGTTCGTCCGAAGATGGTTTGTCGACGAACGCCGCTCCGTACAACTACCATATTTGCTTTCACTCCAACGAATCGGATGAACTCTTACACGAGACCGTCAAGAAATACTTCGCGCTCGATAGCTTAGGGATCGGCGCCCAGCAGAATTAACTTACATTAATTGTTATGTTATATATTCTCCGTGCGAGGAGTAACGATTATGATGTAGAAGGAGATGTTCGCTCATCACCATGAGGCACCAAGAGTGAACAACAATATTTTTGGCTAGAATTGAAAGATATGAAGAGAAAGTTTTGATAGTTCCGCTAGTGTGCGGCAGGCTTGGAAACATAGCAGATGTTTTAGGAAAATTGAGCTTCTTCATATCTTTCAATTCTAGCCAAAAACATTGTTGTTCACTCTTGGTGCCTCATGGTGATGAGCGAACATCTCCTTCTACATCATAAGAATTAACTTATTTCCAAGGAGGATGAACGAGCATTGGCGAAACTGCAGGAAACTACTACCCTTCGGGAAGGACGATACGAAGTGCGTCTGCTCTGGAAATATGACGACGTACGATTGCCCAACAACCGATCGATGGCGCTGAGACGTCACCGATGTCTGACAAAGAGGATGGAACGCGAGCCTGAACTATCAGAGACTGTACGGACAAAGATGGCGGACTACGAGCGAAAAGGTTACATCCGCAAACTCACGCCCGAAGAAAGCCGAAAAACTGGAGATCGAACATGGTACCTGCCTATTTTCCCCGTGTTCAATCCCAACAAACCAGGCAAAGTTCGGATTGTCTTCGATGCGGCTGCTTCTTTCGGAGGTGTCTCCTTGAATTCCGTGCTGATGAAGGGCCCGGATCAGATAAACAATCTACCGCCTGTGTTGTATAAATTTCGGGAAAGATTGATAGGTCTTGGAGGCGATGTAGCAGAAATGTTTCATCAAATGCGGATGAACCCAGAAGATAGAGATAGTCAGCGGATCGTGTGGTGCAGTAACGAAAATTCAATGGAGCCATGCGACTACGTTATGCAAGTTGTGACGTTCGGTGCTACTTGCTCACCCAGCACGACGCTATTCGTCCTGAATAAGAATGCGACCTGGTTTACAAACGAGTATCCCGCTGCTGTCGATGCTATCCACCATAGACACTACGTCGACGATATGCTGACAAGCATGGATACGGAGGAGGAAGCTGTCAAAATGGCAAACGACGATCGATACGTTCATCAGCAGGGAGGGTTGCACATGAGGAACTGGGTCTCGAATTCACAGGCTGTGTTGGAAGCGCTAGGCGAGATCCCGAAGGCAGATAAATCGGTGGACATTAACTCCGATCTGGCCATGGAAAAGGTCCTCGGAATGCGATGGAGCACTACGACGGATGTCTTCCGGTACAAGCTCTGCACGGACCGCAACAGGGATCTTCTAACCGGAGTCAAACACCCAACCAAACGAGATATGCTTCGAACGCTGATGGCCATCTACGACCCTTTAGGTCTCATAGCGCACTATCTTATGTACTTGAAGATGCTCCTTCAGGAGGTCTGGAGGGCAAAAAGTGGCTGGGATGAACAGATTGGAGAAAAAGAGTTAGAAAAATGGCGTACATGGCTGTGCATCTTGCCGGAACTCGAGTCGGTAGAAATTCCCCGTTGCTATTTCCGGGCCGAGACGAGCATCGACGAAGCACATATCGAGCTTCATACATTCGTCGACGCTAGTGAGCTTGGGTACGCTGCAGTATCATATTTCCGCTTTGAGCATAGCGGACGCGTTCATTGTGCGCTCATCGGAAGCAAGACTCGGGTAGCACCACTTAAATTCGTCTCCATCCCTCGGTTGGAGCTGCAGGCGGCAGTCATCGGTACGCGACTGGCTAGGAGTATTACAGCGGGTCATTCCATCCAAGTCAACCGCCGGTACTTCTGGACGGATGCTCGGAACGTCATGTGCTGGCTTCAGTCAGACCATCGGAGGTATTCCCAGTTCGTAGCCTTCCGTGTAGGCGAAATATTGGAAGCGACGGAAATTACTGAATGGAGATGGCTGGGCACAAAGACGAACGTGGCCGATGATGGTACAAAGTGGACAAGCAAGCCGGATCTGTCACCAACGAGCCGCTGGTTTAATGGACCATCGTTCCTGTGGAAACGTAAAGACGAATGGCCGAAATCATCGATGATTGGCGTGGAAACAGTCGAAGAAATCCGTACAAGCGTGCTTCATCATTCGGAAGGGAGAGTGCATACCATTCTGCTTCCACAGAACTTCTCTTCGTGGTACCGCCTGCTACGTGTAACGGCTTTCGTACAACGATTCCTGAATAACATCCGGCGGAAGATGGGTAGTCAACAACCGATCGTCGGACCACTTACGCAAGAAGAACTTCTCGAGGCGGAGGTATTTCAGAGCGCAGGAGATGTATATGCAGCCGAAGTAGCGGTCCTTACATTGGGCAACCGTCTCCATAAGAAGAATAGCCTGTTCAAGGTCAGTCCGTTTATCGACGAGCGGGGTGTCATCCGAATTCACAGTCGGTTAGGCGAATGCGACTTCCTGGACGAGAATAGCAGGTATCCTATCGTGCTCCCACGAGACCATCCGGTCACTTCACTTGTCGTGCGCGATGTTCACATACGCTATCATCATGCGTAAACTTTTTCACATCCCACGAGTTCGCTCTGTTTACGATCGAATTCGCCGAGAATGTCAAGTCTGTAAAATTCAACGTGCCGCTCCAGTTCCACCGGCCATGGCTCCTTTACCGAGAGCAAGGTTAGCAGCCTTTGTGCGCCCATTCTCATACGTGGGCGTTGACTTCTTTGGTCCGTTCTTGGTTGTCGTAGGTCGTCATCATGAGAAGCGCTGGGGCGTCATCGTAACGTGCCTAACCACCCGGGCGAAACACATCGAGTTGGATGCTTCGCTGAATACAAGTTCATGTATTCTGGCTCTGCGTAACTATTTTGCTCAACGTGGAACTCCGGTGGAAATCATCAGCGATCGTGGGACGAATTTCGTGGGCGCGGACAAAGAATTGAAAGAGGCAGTGACGGTGTTGGACAAAGACAAACTAATGGCAGAATTTACCACGCCAAGGACGTCATGGCGTTTCAACCCTCCTGCATCGCCTCATATGGGTGGTTGTTGGGAGCGACTCATCCAAACTGTGAAGAAGATCCTGGTTAAGGTTAAACCACAGCGAGTACCTACAGAAGAGGTGTTAAGAAGTTACCTGATCGAGGTAGAGAACATCATAAACAGCCGACCGGTAACCTATGTACCCGTGGATGATTGTTCATCGCCAGCGCTTACCCCAAACCTCTTTCTACTGGGTTCGTCGGATGGAACGAAACCACTAGTCCCGTACGACAAATGCCCACTTGCATTGCAGCGAGCGTGGCAGGCATCGCAGGCACTGGCTAACCTCTACTGGAAGCGGTGGGTAGCAGAATATCTTCCCACGATCACCCGTCGAACCAAGTGGTTCTATCCAGTAAGGCCAATCGCTGTAGGAGAAGTCGTCGTGATAGTTGACCCGAATTTACCGAGGAACTGCTGGCCTAAAGGTAGGGTGGTGTCGGTGAAGACCTCAGTAGATGGACAAGTTCAATCGGCGGTTGTCCAGACAGCAACAGGACTTTACGAGAGACCTGCGACCAAGCTAGCTGTATTGGACGTAGGTGCAAACGGAAGTGGGTTGGTCCAGGCTCCAACCACTGCGGGGGACTGTTGCGTGCGCCCTACGTGCGACGCCGCACCTACTTATCTACATCATTGATGTCGCGGCGCTTAGCCGTCTCCATGAACTCCATAGTGAAGCTGGTTGCGGTAGTCGACAGATGACAGAACTGTCACTCAATTCGTGATTGTGGAAATCGGTAAATGACAAAGAAAGTTAACAGTTGGTCGTGTAAGTGTGTTTATTAGTAAATTACTAGCTTAAAGCCTTTATTACTAGTTCTTACATGCTATAAGTATCTAAATTAGAGTAATTAAATTAGTGCTAAACTTAATCGAAGAGGTAATATGATACGATAATTGAACTAGAAATAATTAAAATAGAAGTTGAAAATAACGAAGAGTACGGGTTTTTAGGTTAGTCAGTGATCGAGATCGGCTTTGTGGAACTTAAATTAAGCTACTATTCCTTTATATACAAGTAAGTTAGCTTTGTAACACTGTTCTAAAACTTACTCCTAACTAATCATCGTTGTATCAAACTAGATTTCCCAAATTTGTACGTAGCATCCGTCAATTGCAGCTGTTCAAACGTTTAGGAAACGCACAAACGTAAGTACACGAGAGTAGGGTGTAAACGGTAATATTGTACCTAATTTGAACCTCTTACAGGAAAATTTTAATCGCAATTCGCGAAAATAAACGATTGAAATTTTGGAAAAGCCGTTCCCTTGTTGCATACGCAACAATCTGTATCGATGATGGGTGTTCTTCCTAGCACAAAAATATTTTTTTATGAATCTCAACTATTTTTTCTCGATTTTTAAACAAGAAAAATCTTATCATTTTTATTTTCACAACCTGACATGCAGTTTCACAAAGTGACATTTATTTTCAGTAACGGGGGCTCCCGGCACTTAAAAACGGCTCCCATTATGACATAAATGTCAACTTATGTATGCTAGAAATCCATGGTTGGTTCGTTGGTTTAGGTAGTCTGTTTTTTGTAGCGTGTTTCATGGTGAAATAGTTGTCTTGCATTCAAATTGTTTTCATAATATTTTGAAATTGTTTTTTTTTTTTGAAAATTGACAGGCTATCAAATCTCAAGGTGGGCAAGTGGCGCCATCATCATACGATTCACCAAAACTAACAGAAACGAGCTGTAATTTTAAAATGGCAGTTACAGACATTTACACACGGTGGGCACTCCAGCTTGGATGTCTGTTCTCTGTGATATAACTGAAAACTTTATTTACACAAAATCTGGAGATCAAATACAATTTACCCGATGGTAGTTGTCACTGTGTTGATCAGCCGATGATGAGCGTCGTGGGTAAACGAAGTGTTGGTTGCCATAGTGTTAGATTCACGCTGGTATGGTCGAATCCGCCACAATACTTCCCCCTTAGATTTTCCAAAATTGACGTGGAATACAAACACGACGACCCGATCTGGTTTTGTACGCTGGTGTATCGGGAGTGGTCTGAGTGATTCTACTGGTATTGGTTGACGACGTCGACCCATCGGCTTGGTCGCTGTTCATGAAGGGAGCTTTTAAACGATCGATGGATATAGGTGATGGCTTGCCGTTGGTATCCACCACGAATACCTTCGACGGCGCAATACCCGGTATGGAGCATCGAACGGAGTGGTGGTCGAACTGCGTCGACTCGTACGAAAACGTGGCTGCAAGTAGCTAGTTCCTTTTGCACGAACGTAGAATGCCTAGAGTGGTTGCTTTTCGGAAATCACTGATGAATTCAAGGGAAGGCTTCGAATCTTTGGACTCCACGAAATATTCCCCGGGAAGCCCAAGAGTAGTTCCGTACACTAGCTCAGCTACCGACGATTGTATGTCTTCTTTAACAGCAGTACGCATACCTAGAAGGACGAGAGGGATAGTTTCCGTCCACTTGATGTTGTCGTAGCACTTGATTGCTGCTCTGAGCTGCCTCCCAAGTAGCACACTACGGTCATAATTAGTTGTAGTAACATGATTATGACTTAGCAAGTCATATTCATGTTATCTCAACCAAATGGCAACAAGTGTGCTACTAGGGCTATGAGCACGCTCTATCCCCCCTTGTGGGTGATAGAGCGTCGTACGTAAGTGGTTGATACCGAAAAGTTTTGCAAGTGTTCGAAATAGGCCCGACTCAAACTGTCTTTCTAAACCGGTTGTCACTTTATCGGGTACGCCAAATCGCGATATCCACCCGCTCACGTATGCTTTTGCGATAGAGATCGGAAATACTTCGAGCCATCGCGTGAATTTATCTACCATTGTGAGACAATATGAGTTTCCGTCTGAAGGTGGATGCGTCCCGATTATATCCATGTCACAAAGGCTTCCGCTGAAAATACACTACAAATTCCAGGCAAACATACCGAGAGCTTAAAGGTATCGGACACACCCCTGCACCCACCATATCAAGGTCTTTGGAGCCATCAGTGTAGATTTTGTTGTATGCTGTGTACTTAGTGGTCATAAGCTCGATGAATCTGGGACCTACTATCTCGCTGGAAGTACCTGCCCTAATGCTTTTTTTTTTAAGTGTCGTCAATGTAAAGCGTTGGAGCACACCATTTTCGGTTGGTTAGACTGATAATGGGGCTGATGGTTGGAATTGACAATCCTGTAGCTGCTTGGAATAGAAATCCGGCACGCTTAACAACAGGGAGTTGTGATGCTAAATAACTGGCAATACGTTGAATGATTTTCTGGCGAAAAGGTATACTGCTTGCTTCCACCAGAAGAGAAGATATAGGGCTAGTACGGAAAGCCCCAGAAGCTTTGGCGAATAGCTTCGTTGTAAGTAGGAGATAAAGTGCGTTCCAATGCGTCCAAACTTCGACTGGTTAATCCAATTCCATTAGTTAACTTAAAAACCACAAGAGCTTCTCCAACAATACAAAGCTTCTTTCGGCTACTCCTGGCTAGGCGGCACCCCAAGAGGCGTAGATTTTTTAGTCGTTGATTACAGCTCTGTTTAGTTTAAGCAAAGTGCTGTAGGAAGTTAAGTTTCGAGTCCAACAGTATACCAAGTATTTTCATCTTTCGAACTCGAGGAAGCTTTTGACGTACTTCACCAGAATGTTTTCCTTTTGTAATATGGATTTCATCGTTAGCGTAGACATGGATGATCCGAAACCATATTCCGTATAAAGAAAACTTCCATTTCTCGTGGTAGGGTAAGATTTCAGCATGCTACCTTATCGGGGTCTCGCTTCCGACATTGCGTTGGTGGGACTTGTGATTGACCACGGACATTAGGTTACTATATGTATGAAAAATGCTCAATAACCTAGAAATGAGAAGATAAATTAGTATTTTCCATTTAATTCCAACTACCTTTATTGCTTATCTTATCAGATACGCATATTTCGTCTACAATGTGCAGACTTCTTCAGTGTCGTGTGCTAATAACTCGAGTTATTAATCCACGACACTGAAGAAGTCTGTACATTGTAGACGAAATACGCGTAACTGTCAAGATAAGCAATAAAGGTAGTTGGAATTAAATGGAAAATACTAATTTTTCTTCTAATTTCTAAATACAGGTATTCCACTGAACAGCTAAAACTTTCTAGGACTCTATAACCTATTTAGGACTATATCTGAAAAATCAAAATTTGGCCAACACATACCAACTTGAATGGATGTGACAGATTGGTTTAATATTTTCACACACCGTATAGTATTGTGGTCCGAGAAGGAATGGTAGTCCAATTTCACGTAGATCTCGTCATCCATGATTATACAGTCCGCTTTTTCCAGCAAGCATGGTATCGTACAACGTTCGCACTCTGGGCCTGATCTTGTTTCGGGCTTCGTTTCGGCTGCTTCTGCTTCTTAGAGATTTAAAGATTCAAAGTTCTTTGGCACGATGAATATTTGACTTCGTAGTGTAAACTTTTTTGATCACAAACCGCTCTGAAACCTCGTTTTCGAATGCCTTCATTATAAATGTATCCAAACGAGGGTTAGCAGGACCTTTTTTCGACCTGATTTAGGTGTATCCTCAAACGTATCAAGCTCACTGAACTTCCTGATCGCTGTTTGCACAGTTTTTTCACTGACTTTTTGCATGTTTGCGAACTTTCTCAGTGACATTCTGCATTCTTTCGGAAACCACGTTGTTCCTGCGAAAGTCCACGCATTTTGAAACAAACAGTTGGAAACGATTAAACTGTTACACGATTGCTGAGAGATTGCTGAATAACCACTACATCAGGCTCAATTATGAGTTCAAGCGAGTCAGCCGCCGATGCTACTCGTTATATTTACGAGGGATTCAGTCCAAACTCAGGCCGCATTCGAAGTCTTTTTGGAAGCATGTAAACGAGCAACGCAGAGAGTCTGGCATTCCATCCTCAATGGTGCTAAATGGTGAAGTCGCTTCATCCCCCCAGGAGATATGCCGCCTGTTTTCCGAAAAGTTTTCCAGTGTTTTCACGTTACATCAGCAGCTAACAATGTGCCTCTATACGGTCAAGCACTGGGCATTATCGATATCAACGTCGACATGATCACAACCGCCGCAAAACAACTCAAGTCGTCCTTCAATCCTGGACCCGGCGGTGTTCCGTCAGTATTCCTGAAGAGACACATTACCTGCTTACTAACAGCGTTGCTGCGCTTATTCCAAATGTCCGTCGCAAGAGGAGTGTTCCAATCCTGCTGGAAGTTTGCACATATGTTTCCGGTCCACAAGAAAGGAGACATGAATAATTATCGTGGAATCACTTCGTTGAGCGTGATCTCGAAGCTATTTGAGTTAGTCGTCATGGAGCCTCTACTTTCTCATTGCAAGCAATATCTGGTTTTACTTCCGGTCGTTCCACCACTACTAATCTACTGTGTCTTACTTCGTATATCACGAATAGTATGGCTGAACGAACGAGCTCAAACTGACGTCATATATACCGACTTGTCAGCAGCATTCGACAAGCTGAACCACGCTATTGCGATTGGGGGTTAGCGGCAACTTTCTTCGATGGTTTCGCTCATATCTGACCTGATGGTCACTATTGGGAATCTGAGATTTATCCAGCCACATCAGGGATACCTCAAGGAAGTCACCTGGGACCGTTGATCTTCCTACTTTATTTCAACGATGCGAATTTGGTCATCGAAGGCCCACGACTATCGTATGCAGACGAACTTAAAATCTACTTTCGGATTCGTACGACCGATGACTGCATCTTCCTCCAACGTCAATTCGAAGCTTTCGCCAGATGGTGCAATTTAAACAAAATGGTATTTAACCCTGCGAGAAGTGTTCGGTAATCACGTTTTGTCGGAAGAAAGAACCGATAATATTTACCTACAGACTCGAAGGATTTGGGAATTATACTGGACTCTCAACTTTCAAGCAAGCAACACATCTCGTATGTGGTTGATAAGGCTTCGAGGACATTGGGCTTCTTCTTCAGGATAGCAAAACATTTCTCTGACATCTACAGCTCCAAATCACTGTACTGTTCGCTGGTGCGATCCCCTTTAGAGTATTGTTCTACAGTTTGGAACCCAAATTACAACAATGGTGCTGAGAGTAGTCCGTTCCACGACGCTTTTGCTGTAAGAAACCTGCCGTGGAGGGACCAGTTTCATTTACCCAGCTATGAAAATCGTTGCCTGCTGATCGATCTGGAGCTTCTCCGTACCAGAAGAGAAACCCCGAGGACGCTTTTTATTGCAGATAAATTACAAGGCAGAATAGACTGCTCTGCAATCCTGGAGCAATTAATTTTTTTTTTTTTTTTTTTTTTTATATCTTTATTAGGGAGATTTTCAGCCTCAGGCTGGTTCATCTCCGGGACCCCAGAAGGGTGCCCCCTTAATCTTCGACAGAGAGTTTCAGAAGGTTACTCTCCAAGTAACAGAGTTGCGTATTTGGAGACCCAGGAGGGTTCTCTGAAAAAGTTGATGGGGCTTCAAAAGGAGTCCCCCTAGTACATAGTGGTTTTCCTATGGAATTGTTGTGAACTGTCGCAAAAATTTAATTGAAAAATCTAGCGAATGTGTCTTCCATAACGTGATCGAGTCCAGGTTCGTAGCGGCTGTCGTAGGTTGGGCGTTCTTTTTCGGGCGTAGTTTTGTTTGTAAAGGACGAAACGAGGAAGGAATTCGTTATATCATTAGTGGTGTGGTGTATGTAGTCGAATCGTCATAATGCGAGTATATAGTCGATTTAAAACAGAATAGACCGTTGATGGCCGGCTTCATTAAGGAATCCACTTCTAGCAGTTAGGCCAGTTGGTACAATTATATGTTGTTATACAGTCCGGCTTCCCGGAGGAAGTCCATGAGAGCAGCTGTACGACTGGGGTCATCGCAGAGTGCCTCACGAATGCTGCCAGGTATGCCGAAGAAATCTCTGGCCACTTGATATTGGGGACAATGGCATATGAAGTGCTCCACAGTGTGAGGAACTTTACATACAACACATGATATCCGAAAATCTCCATTGCCTGTCATATTATGTGATGCCCTGGTGTGACCTGTGCGGAGACGAGAAAGGATGATTTGAGAGCGATGGTCCAGCGAGTCCTTCCAGCGATGGACGTCCCCTTTTATCTTACGTATAAACGGAGTGCGAGAGTTCAACCAGTTCTGGTGCCAGGCAGCCCAGAAGATATTACGGAGCCACGTCTTAAGGTCCGGGCCTGGAACCTCTCGTGTGTAATAATTAGTTGAACGGCCGGATGCTGCGAGATGATCTGCTTCGATGTTTCCTTTTATACCGCAGTGCCCAGGGACCCATGCAATAGTTGTTTCGGGTGGGGCGAACATTAAAATAGCCTGGATCCACGGGTGTGTCGGGTTTTCGGCTTCAAGGGCTGCTATTACGCTTGCCGAATCGGTAAACAGAACTATAGGTCGGGGAGAGGGAGTTGTAATTGCAATAAATGCAGCGGCTGCCTCGGCTGAAAATATGGAACACTGGTCCGGAAGTCGATGACAGACATTTGTTTGGCAATCGGATATACCGATCCCGACCTTGCCTTGCGAGACTGAACCGTCTGAGTAACGAATGGAGTGATTATTGTATTTGTTCTGGATCAGATCGGAGCAATTAAATGTCAACGTTCAACATAGAGCGCTTCGAAACAATATGATGCCGAGACTACCTCTCCGCCGTACCAACTACAGCATGAACGGTGCCATCGGTGGATTACAGCGAGTATTCAACCGGGCCTCTCATCTGTTCGACTTTAAGCATTCACGCCAGATGCTGCGTCGGCGATTTACTACGTTTTTCAATGTTGCTTCCAGTGTTGAATAACTATATGACCGTATTTATGTACATGTATTTTTATTATTTGACCCTACGCTTTAAATTATTTTATTTTCAACATCATTGGGGCCACATTGAGCCTGTTGATGTCAATAACAAGTAAATAAAAAAATAAATAAAGGTAAGCAACACAAAAAAAGGACTAGTTCTCGAGTAATTCATGATTAGGGCCTAAAAGCCATTTGTATACAATGACTTTAAACGTTGATATCTCACGAATCCCGAGAATCCCACTATATCCAGCTACTCCATATGGTAGAACCAACATTCTTCTACCAAATGCTGCTCTCATTGCACGAGAGTGATGTGAGATTCAAAAGAAATCGACATTTAAAGTCATTGTTTACAAATGGCTTTTAGGCCCTTAACATGAATTACTCAAGAGTTGTTAATTATTGCGAAACGGCAGCGCTTTCTGAGTGCGTCCGTACGTTCTGTGCAGTCTTTACATACATAAAAATTCTATCGTTATACCGACAATTAAATCATGGTCAACATGACTATTGCATATAATGATTAGAATAACTATGAAAATGGACGAAATTACCACATTCATGGCATTCTTGACTATGATCATGGTACCAAGGACTATTCCGACATCATGATAAATGTTGAATTTACTATTTTTAATGGTCGTTTTGACTATGATAATAATCGGTTCAAATTCACTACACTGCAATAGTCATCCTAACCTCCAAATTGACTATCAAATTTGTCTCTGTGTAGGAAAAGAGGTGTTATAAATTTTAATATTTCTATATGTGAAAATGGTCACAATGACGCCACAAGCAATAACCGTAAGCTTTTCGAGAGATGTTTTAATGTTGACAATTCTTTCCCAAAAAACAAACACCACACGTAAATTATTATTAATTTCTTTTGTTTCTTTTTTATTTATTTGAATTATAAATATTTGCTTTTTACAAATATCATTTCTTTGATCTCTCATTTAGTTTTCTGTACTCTGTATTCTTCTTTTTATTATTATTTATTTTAAATTTTTCGTTAAATATACTAAAACATATAAAAATCATATAGTCCACATTCTATTTTCCGGTTTGTAAATCTCTCTCTTTTTTCTGTAAATGTTTCAAGTAGTATCCATCACTGGTTTTCGTTTAAACTTTCCGTCAATACGTTTTTGTCGTCGAAAAACCAACGAAAGTGGCACAAAAACATGAATGACAACAAAATAGTTCTACCTCGTCTGTGTGTTTTTCATTATCGTTTATTTTTTCTTTGATTTAAAAAAATTTTACGTAAATAAATAAACCGAAAGAAAGTAGTTCAATGCTGCCAAAAGTTGGCATTGGTTTTTGTTTTCACGATTAATTGTAGCCATACACAAACGGTTGATTCAAGTATCGTTTCCTTTGATCTATATCTCAGCCAAGAAAAGTAGCATGTATGTTTTCCATCAGTTTCGTTTATGATGTCTACGTTTATTTCTGTTGAATATTATCATCTATTATGCTTTTTAATTTTGCGCGTGTTTGTGTGTGTACAGTGGATTAGGAGCGGGAGGATTGTTACAATTGTGTGTGTACTCTGGGATAGGAATAGAAATCAAAACTTTCGGAAACGAACATAATCGTACATTGAATGTTTATCTTGAACATATTCCATGAGATCTAACCCGGCAAGATGAAATCATAGTGGTTCAAAAACGGTAATTTTGGTATCATGCTCGGTTTGTCTAATTTGTCTCCAATGTAAGTTACACAATAGCATTTTTGTTTTCGTTATATGTTTATGTCCCCTTGCTTTCGTATTGTTTTATTAGTTGTTTTGAATATACTTTTGTTGTCAATTTTATGTATTTTCATTAAATGTTTCCTTTAGTCTTTAATAAATTGTAAGACTTTCCGTTACGCTAAAACATAGATGTGTGTGTGTGTGTGTGTGTGTGTGTGTGTGTGTGTGTGTGGATGTAGAATGTGTTATATTCATTTTTTTAAACATTTTGTCACTTCTGTTCTCATTTATGTTCGACAACGATTATCTAAAAGGTCATGTTTGACAATCGCAGAGCCCATTGCGACTGTCACGCGGACCTTTTATTCATAGCGATTGTGTACCCCTTCGAACATAAACACAGATCTCATGGGACCTGACCGATATTATATATATTTATATGTTTTGCATTAATTACAACGTTACTTATTTCTCCACTGATTTTTAAAACGATAACTTTACTTGCTCAGTTTTACCTTTACACATTGAAATAACTCTAATCCGAGAGCAAACCGTACAGTTTTGTGGAACGTCTGGTGAAGGAAGGCATCCATATGGCACAAAATGATTACCGGTGCAACGAAAGTGCACTTTCAAATGACAAATTCATTTGAAGTTAATTTAAAGGATGCTCGGAATGCCTTATCGCAACAAAGGTTCCTTCTGATACAGAAGTACATTTCACTGCCGGGGTGCAATCGGCTTAGTTTGTTTCAAAAATACTGAGATCGCTGAGCACAGCTCACGATCCACAGTTGGAAAACTAAGAAAATCAGCTTTTGGTTTTACAATATTCCTGCTATACTGGTTAGATTTATGCACTACTGAATCTTAATGTAGAGTTCGTCTTCTTAAACTGCTCAGAGTTATGTACCTTTTTATCTGTTATAATAATATACACTGTTATATATCTAAATACATAACTATAGCGTTAATATTTTATTTTCTTAAACATATACTTTTTATCCGATGCGTCTCATTCGATAAACCAAAATGGATAAAACTAGTAAATATTCAACAAATTCATAAACGTTGAACTAATGTTTCCTCTGTTCTCTTAGTATTTGTTTCGAAACGATTTAAACAGTCATATACTATAATAGTTGAACGATTTAAATTTCCCTTTTCTCGCCATTCTGACTCCACAAAGAGAGCTGCTCAAAATAATAAAATCTCAAACAACGATTCTTATGCGCTAGTAATTCGTAAAAAAATCCTCTTTCGCTCTTTCTACCAATTATAATAATGTACACGTCGACCTCCGACATCATCTAAACTTTATTTGAACTAAACAGTAATACCTTGAAAAAAGATATTTAACAAGAAAGAAACAAAATAACTGCTTCCCTTGTTTCAATATAGCACACATTTTATTTGTTTGTTCATTTCATGCTACAATAACAAAACATAAATAGATTTTTTGTTGCAATTTAGCATTTTTCGCCTGTCGTCAGCACCAACCATAAATTTTATGGTTGATTAAAGTATAACTCTTTTGTGTTAGCGTAACTCTTCTCTTCTTATTTCGACAGTTTATTACGAAATGTCTTAGCTTTTGCTGCCATTTTTACTGTTGTTGTTGTTGTTGTTGTTGCTGCTGCTTTCATTTGCTGTTTTGCGCACGCTTGAATTATCTGACTGTTGTATTATTAAAGATTTAGTTACCTTTCCCACGTCATACGTCTCTACGAGCCGAGTCTGAAAGCAAGCGACTCATGTTTCCGTTGTTTTGATTTTGCTAATTCTTTTATATCTTTTTTTTTTGGTTTCAGCTATAGATTTATAGACATCAACGAATGTTTGTGTATCTGTTTGTTTTACTTGATTTATTTCACTCTCTACATGTAGCGATTTTAATTATTTGTTTAGTTGTGTAACAGAATGTTTTTGTTTTTCTATTTCATTTTTTATTTGGTTTCAGGCTTGTTCTTAATTTCCTCCTTTTTGTTTCTCTATTTAGTTATCGCTTTGGTAGAGTTTCCGATTGTAACTTTTCCGTGCTGCCTTGTTATTTATTTTTCGTATGAATTGTATGTTGCTGCCCTTGTTTCCTAGTTGCTATTCAGAACAGGTTTTGAGTGTTGCTCAATGACTATCTGCAAAAAAATGAAGGGAATAATTGTTTAAAAGCTTGAATTTTTGTAAAATATATTCACTAGTTGAAAGAGGACATACAGGGTGTTGTGTTGCAACACCTAAGTCCTCCTTGCTAAGAATATTGCAGGTGATGATAGACGATCACATTATACGTATATGACCAAATTTCAATTATTACAGAGTTATTGAACCTTTTCTGTTTTGAGCTATCTTTTCCCTCATGCTTCAAAAGTGTGCTATTTAGTGCAGATTCGAAAGTTGATAATATTTCACTATATAATTTATGGTTTATCAAAATGGTGATGATGAAAAGAAGAGCATGAAATGAAAATGCAGGAAAAATAGACGAGATAGCTGTTTGATATCAAAGAACGATGTATACGCGTTGATTTATCTTTGTGCAGAAAATGATTCATCTCTTTCATTGCTTGTTGAAAATTGCTAAAAATGTTTTATAATGCTATTCATTTCATTACATGACGATTTGTGAATGTTGTTTATTAAGATTTTTTTTCAAATTTCGGAATGAAAGGAAAAAATTGCGTTTAAAAACATGCTTCTTAAACGAAAACAAGTTTGGAGCAAACATAGCTTAAAAAAACAAACAATCATTAACTCTGTAAAAGGTGAGATTGAATAGTTTGCGTAGAGGATTTTTTTTTCCACAAATTTGATTAACGTTTGCATTAAAAAAATGCACAAAAATTGCCGATTTTTCGAGGGTTTACCTTCCACACGCACTGACGAACCACCATGCAGCATCAATCATAGTAACCCATGAGTCAGCAGACAAAATTTGACAGCTCTATCGGTCGAACTCTAACCGTGATGGCGAAAACAGCGAAGCAACTCCGTTTAGAAGTGTGCGCGTTCAAAGAACGGCAACGGGAAAAGTGGCTATATCGCTGCGTACGCTTGGCGTTAGTTCAACCGGCCAAGCAGTGAAAAAGTACCTGGCGAACATGAACATACACGTCCACTTATTTCGGAGCAGCAGGTAAACTCGATTTTTCCGGCGAATCGCGACGTGGCATTGGTGATGAACGATGAGACCTATCTCATCCTGAATGGCAACGACTGGCAGGGCACTTCGTATTTTACTTTCCATACGAAGGAAGTGAGCTCCGAGGTGAAATTCATTTCACACACCAAGAAGAGTGTACTGTTGCTGACAATCAGCGAAAAGGGGATGTCAAAGCCGCTCTTCTTTCGCTCCGGACTAGCCGTGAACGGAAAAATGTATAGTACGAAATGCCTGCCGGAAGATGTGTCGTTCATCAAGAAATACCATAAGGACGCCTACACGCATGTTTTCGTCCGCCGTGGCGAATGTTCCGGTTAACTGCCGGAAAGCTGCTCGCAAGGGCGTAGATATTTTTTGCAAGTAAGCTTAAATATTTACCTTCCCTGGGAAATTTATCAAAAGCAATTATGTGTCTTAGCTTTTTTTATTACCATCCGAAAGAAGTCCATTTTTTAATCCAAACGTTATCTAGTGTCATCGAATTAGCAATCGGCTGTTCATGTTGCTCCATCTATCCAGGGCAACGGTGCTTAGCAACCAACCTAACAATGTCTTAGTCACCCATGATCCAAGTTGTAATATTAATTTTTCAATTCCTACCAAGCACTTCAAGCAATTAAGCTCACTTTCTATCAAAGTCCTAAAGAGTTGTAAAGTTCTCCTGTCTATTCTTTCCCGAAATTGAATCTTAATAGGGTATGCGAAGAAGTTTATACACGGAGTTCTGCGGTTCCGTGGAAATGGAAGCGAGTTCCAGAATTGGAGTTAAGCTGCTGGCGTGTCAGATGTGCTCACCGGATTGGCCCCGGAAGCAGTAGCTGAACGAGCGAAGTTCGTTGAATTAGACCGAAAAGGAATTCATTTGCGGTGAGTTGTATTTCAGACGAGTGCTTAGAAGTCGTGCGTCAAAACACAACTACCATGGAGATGTGTGAAAGCCTTGAAGCAACGTGCGCGAAAAAGTCCGTGGCCAGCCAGACATTGATAAGGAAGCAACTGGAACAGCTCCGGATGAATGATACACTACGCTATACACTATGCATAAAGCGAGTTGCCTTTTCTTCCCTCTGATCATTTTTTATCTTTACGGATAGTCTCAGCTCCTTCAGGCTATTCGTTCAATGAGGTCGGCGAGAGTACTTGTAGTATATAAGGTTGGGTGAAATAAAATTAAAATTAAATCATTTAAAATCAATCAGGTATTGTATAAGGTTGGAGTTAAATTAAATAACTTATTAATCATTTAATTATAATTACGACAGAATAAATAAACCTACACACCTAACGCAGGCAGTCCACTGAAAGCTAAACGGTACATCGAACGGTACGAAAATGCGAATTCTCAAGCCACTTTCACGCATTGAAACCCAGGACAGGAGCCTGCCAGCTCAGAGGAAGAGATAAATAAATTTATGATTGCTATGATACGGAGTCGCTCCAGTGTTGCCATATGTATTTACACAGTAATCCCGTTGAAAATAAAGTAAATAAAACCATTTTTTTGTCGTTCGGGAAATGAACTGCATCAAACTAAACGTTAATTGATAAGGTTTCAATGAATTTCATTGGTCTTATGCTGCAAATTCTGCTGTGGGGAGAAATCTTGAGCAAAGAGAATGTCTTCCTCGCCTGCGTTCAATTGCAGGCCTTCACCCCACTATCGGCGGGCGATTGGATCTCGAGGAACCGACGAAAATGGCGCTTCACTTGCCGCTTCATTTTCGAACTGATTTAAAGGGAAGCTTATTCCGGTTTTCGCTTCACGGTGAAAACGAAGTGAAAACAAAAAAACCTTATTACGAGATGTCACCCCAGTGAAAAATATCATGGAACAGTTCCGTCCGAGGGTGACGATTCGAATGAACTCGGTGTTATTATGGTTGCCACGATACCATCGCGCCACCGGAAAAAGCGAGCGCCAACCGTAGATTCTTTCAGGGCGACTACGATTGCCCTCCACTTCGCCATCACTTTCACCTCACGGAGTTCATTTTTGATCACGGTGATACCGGTAATAGCATAAAACAAGTGAGGTGATGTGTAAGTGAAGTGAAAGTGACATCAGTCGAAGGTGAAAACCGTAATAAGCCCCGAAAATAAACCACTGCAAAAAGTGAACTTTTGTTCTAGTTGTCACAAGCGAAAAAAGTAGAAAAAGCTGATTGACTACCCCCAACACTGCCAAACCAACAACAAGCTGCCTGTTTGTAGCATAACTCTGACGGAGGCGGTAGAGCGTGGTTTGTCACGGCGACCAACAAAAAAACGGACTTTTTTGACAGGTTAATGGTCTTGTTTTTGCACTAACAGCTGGCAGGTCCTGTCTAGATTGGAAACAGGCTAGGCAGAATAGGGGGCCATGCAATTATGGACTGATCGGTCATTGAAATAACGTTGAAGTGATTGAACAACGCAGGGGCTGATAATAACGTATCTGCATGATCGATGTAGATGCGCAACGTCGTGAAATCGTACACACTTAGATTTTTACACGAAATCTGCAAAGTTTCACCAAATTCTCAACAGCTGAACGTTCCGTAATCCTTTTTTGCAGTTTCGGGTGAAATTACATGAATATCTGTTAAAATTACCGAATTTCGGTAAAAATTTACCGCCGGAATCCGTAAAAATCGGATTACCGAACGTTCGGCTGTTGAGAATTCGAGTAAAGTCTTTTACGGATTTCTGTAAAATAATCTGAGTGTGAAGAATGCATAGAATGGAAGTGTAGTCAGGCAGAATCAATCTGGTATGTTTTTATTTCGTGCGAGAGACACGGACGTTCAGGATTAGTTTAGATTCGTGCGAGAGGACGCAGATCAATTAGAATGTTTGGATGCGAAAGGTTGAATCAAATTTGAAATGTTAGGATTCGTGCGAGAGGACACGAATCTGATTTTGAATGTATGGATTCGACTGCAGGGACGCGAATCAAACTTCAATTTTATATTTTTTGGCCAGAGGATCTAATTAACTGTTTCTTCACAAGATAACGGATGTTTCCGATTTCTGCGGGAGTACATGAATCGAAGGCAGGATAATTTATTTTGTTGGTTAAATGGTAGAAAATATTAACTCGAATATACAAATTAATATATTTTCATTGTTACCAGCTCTCACAGGAGTGATGTTTATGCTCAATTACTACAATAAAACCGGTTTTGAGATGGTTGTCAAGGCGAAGTAGCGAGGTGGTGCAATTCCTGATTGAATTCAGGGTGCGCAACGGTAAATACTTTTACCGAGTCGGTGTTTCAATACATGCAAGAAACGAAATGTAGAGGAAGGCTTGTAAGATGGAACGGCTTGTTAGATGGAACGCGCCACTTTTGACATTCTTGGTATTCTTTGATCGCGCTGACAAGTGGTAACCTCATTTTTACTATTCTTCTTCATTTGCTTTTGAATTGTTCACTCATTCGATCTAGCTTTGTGTTTGTGGCGTCATGTTTGTGGATGTTGGACCTGTTGAACTATTTACGATTGAACACATTTTTTCGTTTAAAACATTTGAATGACATTTTTTATGTTTAAGAGTACATGGAATCAATAACCGTTAAATATAACAATACATTTTTTAAATTGCAATTTTCGATGGTTCGAAAAAGTCCATATTTTTTTGATGACTATAAATAATCAGTTCCGTGGAGCAACTTGAGTTCTTTGGATTTCTTCAACGAAAAATCCTCGAAAAAAATAAAAATTATGTACGAGCAAACGAATCCTGTTCATCTTACAAATATTTTTGAAATTGCAATTTTGGATGGATTTTGAAAATAGGCCATAACTTTTTTTATTGAAAAACTTTAAATAATCGTTTTTAGGCAAGTTGGAACCTATTAGTTCTTCTTTCAGAAGATGTCTTTGGATTTAGAAAAAATAAAATTGCTCTATTTTTTGAGCAAAAAACAGATCATGTTCCGTCTTACAAATACTTTCTATAACAGTAAGATGTTTAACATTAAAAAAGGTTCGCATCGTCAGCTAAAGGCATACGCTTCCGAAAAATTCGTGTCTCCAGCTGCGCTGACTCATTTGTTCATATCCCACGAGCCGATATTGCTAGAAAAATTCTACGTGGTTGACGACGTCGAACACTGTGAAGTAAGTCCACATCAATTAGATATTGCGTACTGATGCTTGATTTGAGAGTTCCGGTTTAAGACCCATCAAATAGGAAAAAAGCTAGTCTAATATCGAGAGTCCATTGCACGAAGAATCGCTCCCCAAATTTAACATACCGCCGGTTAGCTCAATTATAATAAGGGCTTCGTGCAGGAACATTTCGTTAATATTCCTCAGCGTTGAAACGTTGTTAAGACAGCGTCAAATCCGTATTTGTTTTGTAGCATTGGATCGAATCGACATCCGGGAACAGAACGCAGAAACCATTGATTGGCAAAAGCACGCAGATAAGAAACGAAGAAGAGCCGTCAAGATGTTGAAGTAGGAAATATGGTAGTATCATGCAGCAAAAATCAAGACGGACCCTAGTTTTCTACGGAGTGTTTCCACGGTAGTCTCGTAGGATGGTGCTTAAGTGGTTGCCTGAGCAAGGGTGGTGTGCAATACAAGGCACATTCGGACGTCAACTCCAACAGGATGGCAACTATGGACAATCAACTTCAGAGGATACATCGACAGAGTGAAATCGAGAATTCAACAATGAAACGAGATATTTAATGCTTTC
>JASCZW010005529.1:0-174793 GCA_034211315.2 Aedes japonicus
GGAAGAAATTAAAGCACCTAATAGTAGTTGCGTACATACTCGTAAAAGCTTTCGGCAATTAACATAGCAACAAATTATTTGAATAAAAAAATTATTAAAATGATATAAAACGAAGATGAGCGTAAAGTGAGCGGTTGCTTCTCTTTTTCGGGAAATGTAATGACGTTTTATGTCTTAATCGTTAAACTTCGAGTCTGAACGAACCGCGGGTCAGTGAGCGCAATCGTCAGCCAGAAATCATGCAAAGAAATAAACGAATGAGATAACACTCAATCAAGGAGGGAAGAGTCAAGGAGCGCGAAAAACGTCGGGAAAACACGATATTTTTGAATAAAGGTCCCCCGGTCTCTAGCCGCCTCCACACACATTCGACAAAGAGTCTTTTTACGATTATAGGTATTTAAATTTCCCTTCTGCGCTCTTTCCGTTTTATTTGCTCTCGCTTCATATATTTCCCACATGAACATGGCCAAATCGTAAAGTAAGCGAGGATGAGCACTGGATTACCGAAAACGCTTAATAAGCGAGGCGGCCAAATGTGATAAGCGAAATTAAAAAACCGTAAAAAGTAAGCAAAACAGTGGTAACGGGTTCGAATAAAACTACGAAATGAGGCGCCGAACCTGCGCTTGCTGCGACCTTTGCCACTTTTCGTTTCACCACCGCACCGGCCGAATCCAAGCAGGCCTCTTGCACGGTGGGCGCGCCTCTGCTTTGGGTACGAAGGTTTAATGGCATCACCGACCGAAAGTAGATGAATTTTAACAAATTTTATGATTAACTGCTGGGTATGAAAATCAGTGAGGGCGTATTTTAATGCAATCCTTTGTTACAATTTTTCCCGAAACATGTTCGGCTGGATTTATTACCGTGTGATGTGTGCGGTTGTGCAGAGTTGCATTTTGAGTGCGGTCGTAAAAAGTCCAAAACATTTCCTTTGATTATACACTGTGACTTCACGGCTTTGGCGACAGCTAGTTCTGGACTTCTGGATTAGGGTAGCATTGTAAGCCGATAAAAGAATTTTTTTTTGTGTAACTAGGTTTACTTAGGGATAGCGCTATAGTGTTCAATTCATTAAGTATTCGTATTTCAAAAAGTTGGCTGAGCAAGATGTCATAATTTACGATGTAATTCCATAACAAAGCAAAGTTTCGTCACCAAAACTCGAGCTCAGAAATTGTACCAGCAGGTTTTGACGAAGTAACAAGGATGCGCGAAGTCAAGAAGAACCGAAGGTAACTGTCCGCGAGATCCAGGAAACCCTTCAGTTATCAGTTTCCGGTCGAACTGTTCGTCACTGTCTCGTAGCACAGGGGTTGAATAGCAAACTTGCCTGGAAGCGCCCATTTATCAGCAAGGCAAACAAAGCCAAACGGCTTAAGTTTGCTAAGGAGCATGCTGATAAGCCCCTAGAGTTCTGGAAAACGGTTCAATGGACGGACGAATCAAAATTCGAGCTGTTTAACCGAAAGCGGCGGGTTCGTGTTTGGTGCAGATCGGGAGAGGAGCTTCAGGAGCGCCACATCCAAGGCACGATGAAGCATGGAGGAGGAAATGTGATGGTCTGGGGGGTGTTTTTCGTGGGGTGAAGTGGAAAGCATTGTGAAAATCGACGGGATAATGACGGCAGATTCTTACATCAACATCCTGCGAGAAAATCTGGAGGTTTCGCTGATTCAGACGGGCCTTGAAGAGTAGTTCGTATTCCAGCAGGATAACGACCCGAAGAATACTGCCAAGAAGACCAAGTCTTTCTTCCGGTCTTGTCGAATCAAACCGCTGGAATGGCCTCCACAAAGCCCGGACCTCAATCCCATCGAAAATTTGTGGGCGATTCTCGATGCCAGGGTTGACAAAACTGTTGTTACCAATAAAAATAACTATTTTGAAGCCCTGGAGCGCGCCTGGGAAGAGCTAGATCCACAGCACCTAAAGAACCTGGTCGAGAGCATGTCGAAGCGCCTGCAGGAGGTTCTGAAGGCCAAAGGAAGACACGTCAATTATTGAAATGCTTTTATTTCACTTTAATTTATGTTTTCTGTAGCCTAAATGAAGTGGGCACTTTATTTTGTCACTGTTTTTTTTTCAACACAAATTGATTTTTTTTGCTTTAAGTAAAACTCCTTATTTTTGCAGTATTCCATAAGTGAAACTTAAAAATAATATAAAAAATAAGATAATAAAAAAAAAATACAGTGTGTTTATTTTAATTTGAACCAAGTAAATGAGAGAAATTGAAAAAACGATGAGGTGGGCACTTTATTTTGCCTATCAGTGTACGTCAAAATCATGTAATTGTTACGTGATTTTTCACGTACAATTCACTGGCACGTAATGTTCACCTGATTTTACTGAAGAAGATTTGGATACGTGTTCAGGTGAAAGTGACGTAAAATTTCACGTGGAAATAACGTGACGATTTTTTTGAGTGAAGTAATAGCATAAGAAAAGTGAGGTGATGTGTAAGTGAAGTGTAAGTGATAGTGAAAGTGACAACCGTAACAAGCCCCTAATACTACTCTGATATTCCCTAACTAGAAACTTGTGAAGGATATTTCTATGATATCCCCCTTAAAAGGCACTTTGCGTAAACTTTACTATCGGGTGTGATATCTGTAAAACACGTAAGACATACAACGGTTGGAGTAGTAATGATAAGTTATTATAATGTTAGTAACTAGCCTGACTTAAAACATGCTGACTAAGGTACCACAATATTCCTCTAATTGGTCGCAGTGGTTTTCACGACTCAACAAAAAAAAGGTTCATTTTTATTGGAACACCTTACAGCGGGAAACAATTGAGGCAATCGATCCTACATAGGCAAAGTGCTGAGTAGGTTTCATTAGAAGAATTTAGGTACACAAGAACGCACCAACGGATGCTAAAACTGAGCAACTAGGTATCGAAGGTATCGAATCCAGGAGAAACCTACTGCGAAGGAAGTCTGGGCAGTGCTGAAGAATGTCTTCGCCAAGAAGTCAATTTCCTCGCAAACTCAGACCCGAAAGTAGCTGGCCAGGGTCAAGATAGTGGAAAGAACGGCCTTAAGATATTTGATGAACTGGTTCGACATCTCAAGTCCACCACTGCCAAGCTTGAAGAAGGCGGCCTGATCTAACAACTGTTCATAACCCTGCCCGAATCCTATAATCACCAGGTAAAGGCGTTGGAGAATCTGATTGAAAACATGTTTCCTCTGGGTGTGGTTCTTGACCATTTTTTGAGCGAAAAACTGAAAAAACTTATCGGATGATTGATATGGAGAAGGAAAAAGCTGTCGGTTTTGCTGCATTCAAGTAGAAGCCAAAGCAATCCACTGACAAATGCCAAAAATGCCACAAGAAGGACCATTTGGTAAAGGGTGATCGAGTCGAGTCGAGGAAGTTTCTTGCAGAACTTCGGAGAAATCCTCTTCTGAACTTACGGGAAGTTTACATGTGAAGTTTGAGGAAGTTTGTTCCGGAATTCATGACATGTTTTTGCAACCTCTGGTAAGTTTTTCTTGAAATTCGGGGAAGTTTATTCCTGAGCTTATCGTTTCAAAACTTTTGATAAATCCTATTTGAATTTCGAAGAAAATTATATTGAAACTTTACGGAAGTCTACTCGAATCTACGAATCTCTAAAAATATACTCTTTTATTTGTTGGAAGTTTCATCGTCTGAATTTTGGGAAGTTTGCTCCTTAATTTTGGGGAAGTTTGTTCCTGAACTTCTTGCTCAAACTTCTAGAAAGTGCCTCTTTAAAGTTACTTTCTGTTCGATGGAGAGGTTTCTTTCTGAATTTCGAGAAATCATGATTCTGAAATGTTCTCTTTTTAACTTCGGGAAAGCTCTCTAGCACTTCTAGGAAGTTCCAACTAAACTTTTGGGAAGTTTCTTCCGGAACTTCTAGGAAGTCCTTTTCTGGACGTTAGAGAAGTTCGCTCCTGAACTTCTCAGAAGTATGAAATTGAGAAATTACTAGTAGTGCCCTCCCTGGATAGTTTCTTCTTGAACTTCTGGTAAGTTCTATCTTGAATTTCTCCAGAACCTCAGGAAAGTTCCAAATGCTTAAGAAGTCCTCTTCCCTAAACTTCTTAAAGAAGCTCTGTGAGTCCTCCCCTAATTATGGAGGAAGTTCTCTCCTGAACTTCTCAGAAGTATGAACTTGAACTTTGGAGATGTTTAGTCTGGATTTTTTTGTAATATTCCGGGTTGAACTACCAAGAAGTGCTCCCCATACTTCTGAAAAGTTTCTGCCTGACTCTCGGAGAAGAACTGGAAAAGGAAAAGGTACAGGCTAATTGGAATAGTAGCTTCAAAGCCCAGCAATTCAAGCTATTCATAAGGCCTAACGCTTCTCATACGCAAAAGTTACTTAAACTTTCAAAACATGACTTGAGTACATACACTGGTTTGATAACAGGACATTTTCCATGTAAATATCACCTGAAAATCATCGATAAACTTCATGAATTTAACGGAAGCCAGTAAAAAAGCCGTCCTATGGAAAGGATCCAATCCAATGTTTTTGTTGCCATGGTAACCCTCGGCTCTGGCAAAACCTTGTAGTAGTTTAACTTAAACTGCCAGTTCTCAGGGCTGGTCTGGTTCTTTACCATATTAGAAGGAAGCACATAAGTGTTGCCAGATCAGTAGTAATGCAGTCTAAAAATACTTTTGAAACTTATCCAGTAGTTTTTATCGATGAACATTATAATTATGAGTTGATGATCAATGGTCAAGTAGAGTTTTTCCAAATAGTAGAAATGCTGCATTTGATCATATAGAATCAGTTGAAAAAACTGAAACAGTTTATGATCACAAATCAGCACACTTTTGGATAGCATTACCACGTAGGGGAACTCCATTCTTCATCTCATGATCCATTATTCATATTGATCAGAAATGTGGGTTTGATATACGAACCATTTCGTTTCTTTTGTTATTATGTTTGCTTACTTTCAACTTCCAATTAAAATAAATAAATTTAAAAACCAAAAACTGTGTTTTTTTGTAGGGACACCTAAAGTTATCTTGGTAAAATTTATCAAAATCGGTTTATTCACAAACTATAAAAATGTTTTGTTGGCAACGTTGTTTGTTGCTTCATTTCAAAAATAAAACAGTAAGTTTTAGCTTTCAACGAACATAAGAACCAATCAAAATTAGGCTGAAAAAAATATCTTTCCATTTAAATTCACATTCTGGACCACTGTGCAATGGCTACAGCAGCGTTGAGCCATGCTGTATTGGCCGTTGATCAAAGTACTACATATTGTTATAAGAACTTCGGCTGAAGCAGAAGCTCGATCTGGCAATGCTTCGAAAATTTGGATGGAATACGATTACTGCCCCAACAACGGCATCAACATCTTCATCGAGCACAGGTAGGCTGTGAAAACTTAACGGTGAGGCGCTAACGTCGACTTCGATCACTATTTACTCATGGCAAATACGTGCCCCAAACTGCTGTGCTTTGTTAACAACGTTTGCTACGGGCGTGCATCACGGTGCAATATAGAATGTCTGAAAAAACTAGAAATCGCCACAAAATACGCTCAAAACCTGCAAACTGCGTAGCCGGAAGAAGAAGAAGTTGACGATATTCCTCATGAGGACGCATAGTGGGCAATAACTAACGAAAACTAAAAAAAACCGTAACGTTTGTCGCTTTCAAGCGCGGCTCGTAATGAAATTGTATGGAGAATCGAATGGAACTGGTTTGAATCACCGTAAGGATATGGTTGTGATGTTATATAGCTTATTTTACCCCACTTCCCCTTGTATTTTTGAATAGTTTATCTTTGCTCGGAGTGGCTCAAGATCAACTAAATAGGAGCTAGTCCTATGTAAAATTTCTTGAAAAATCGAATAGAGATAGTTTCAACCACTGCACGGCTATGTGAACGAAGATATGGCTGATTTTACCCCACTTTCCCTTATATTTTTCAATAATTTATAGATATCTTTGCACGGAGAGGGTCAAGATCAACAAAAACATGCTAATACCATGAGAAATTTCTTGGAGAATCGAATTGAAGCTGTTCCAACTACCGCACGGCTCTGTGAATGAAGATATGGCTAGTTCACCCCACTACCCCTTGTATTCTTGAACAGTTTATAGATTTCTTTGCTCGGAGTCGCTCAAGATCAACAGGATAGGACTAGTCCAATGTGAAATTTCAAGGAGAATCGAATAGAGATTGTTTTAACCACCGCTCGGCTCAGTGAACAAATATATGACTGATTCGCCCCCAGTTTAATCCATTTAGTTGGATTATTTATCTTATTTCGGTTATCTTTAATCGAAGTAGCTAAAGAATGAATAGTCTCGTGTGAGACATAAAAAGCCATGGTATATTTTATGTTGCATGAATTCACAGATTCTTGATCATTTTTCGGCTTATGTTCAGCGAAGGTGCCACAATTGTGCTTGTTAGTTATGCTTAATTTTCAAAATAGTCTTGCTTAATATGGTACTGCTCATTATTTACTAGTACGTTGTCTTTTCTTATATCTGTGATCGGACACGAAAAAAAATCCACGCAAATAATTCGCGCGGAAGTGGAATCACCACAACAAGTGTATCCACATGAAATTCACCGCAAATTAAAGAAGCTGCACTTTTGTTACGGTGTCTGCTTTTTGAAATTCAATCACAGTAACACAAGAAAAACGTTGTGTTCCACACGTTTCTGAACTAACTTTGAACATGGCCTGCTGTATTTATTTAGCACCTTGTCCAAACTTTAGATAAGATCTTTCAACTGCAACCGTCTTGGTCTGTCATTGAAGAAAACACTTCTTCTTCCCCTTCTAGGCGTTGCATTTTGCAATTAGCTTATTGCGGGCTCTCAACTTCTAAATGCTCTCACCGCCTAAGCTATCTTTATTTATCCCTCTGCCAAGGGTTTTGACCCCAATATGGTATCTTTTTGAATGACCACTTGCCGGATCCCATCCTAGGCCGAAACACCAGAAAAGTATGCTTGCTTTTCAAAAGTTAAACTTCATTTTAGGTGTAAAACTTAATCGATTCAGAATGGTTGTGGGATGAAATCAGCTAAATCTTTGTTCACTGCGGTAAATTTAACAATCTCTATTTGGTTCTCCAAGAAATTTTAAATAGGACTAATCTTATTTGGTTGACCTTGAGCCACTCCGAGAAAAGATATCTATAAACTATTCAAGAATACAAGGGGAAGTTGGGTAAAACCAGCCGTATCTTCGTTCACATAGCCGTGCGGTAGCTGAAACAGCTTCTATTCAAATTTCCAGCGAATGTCATATGGGATTAGCACTTCTTTGTTGATCTTGAGCCTCTCCGTGCAAAGATATCTATTAATTATTCAAGAATATAACAGGAAGTGGGGTAAAATAAGCTATATAACTCCACAACCAAATCCGTACGATGATTCAAACCTGATCCATTTGATTCCCCAGACAATGTCCGAGCGGATATGGCCTTGTTTACAAGCCGCGCTTAAAAGCGACAAAAGTTACAGATTTTTTTTTATGAAAGAATTCTTCCGGTCTAGACACGACTATATACTTGCTGATATACTCGGCCTACCAAGAAAAGTATTTTGTACGTTCTTGTGACCATCTGGATTCGGTGTAGAATACGAGGAAAATGTTTTTGGAGATGTTCCATATGAAGGATTGCGATGAAATTAGATATTTCTTTGGAATCAAGATTCGATACGACAGATCCTCAGGAGTTCTATCGTTATAAAATGAACCATGTTTGGAATGGTGGACTGAAATTCAGTGAAAACACCAATGGAGAAAATATGCCAGCTCCTTGTTCACGACGTACGCACTACAAAGCAGGTATATTGAGAACTCCTGGAAAGTGTAATATACAAAATGCTGTGTGTTCGTCCGGATATCAGCTACTCCATCGGATACCTTGGCGGATATTAGCAAAATCCTTGATAACTCCACTGGCAGACGTTGAAGAGAATCACTATTTGAAAGGCGCCAAGGACACTTCATTCTTCTGGCAGGATTTGCCGATGCAGATTGGGTTTTAGATGCTGCAGACAGAAGTCTGTTTGCGAATTCGTATTCCATGTTTTTGGCTGAACAGTTTCTTGGGCTAGCGGAAAGCAACAGACTGTGCATAGAAAAAAATAATCAATTTGTACAGGCGTGTAAAATTTCTTCTCGTTTAATTCCATGCCAAAGGAGGCGTAAACAACGAAATTGTTTGCAATCTTTCATTCACAATTCAAAATTGTTTGCAATCTTTAATACAACAGGCTAGATTCAGGCAATATCAAGCTTAAATTTACATGCATAACTGGCTTAAATTTTTCATGATAACCATTATTTTCACCCAAATCTAACATTAGATGCATTAGATAACGCATAAAATTCAATGTTTCTTTTTATCTGTGTGGCCTAATCATCAAGCCAATCAAGGCCTAATCATCAAAACTGAATATGGCGCGTTGAGCTTGGTAGTCTCCTAAGGCATGCGGAGTCGATCTTCAAATTATCTCACCGGTTTAATCCTTTACGATCTTCGAGGACAGTCATGGCTTCATTTATATGGCAGAGAAGGTAGAGTTTACATAAGAAGAGAGCAAAACATATAAATATCAAGCATTTTTTTACATGATCATGTCATCCTGAAGATGGAAGGAGCATCCTGGAGATGGAATCAATCGAAAGCAACAAGCAGATATATTCACCAATGCGCTGGCTTTTACACAGTTTTAATAATTTCGAAAGCTTCGTGGATTATCCGATTAAGAGACGTAATAGAAATCGAAGTAACCAACGACTTTACTGGTTGTTAGAGCTGTTCCCTAACAACCAGTTCATATGAAGAAACAACCTGGAAAATTTATTGATTTCAATTATAACTGTCCTCAAGACAAGTTCAATATATTCATTTGTTCTCATTTACTCTCCCTGTCAAGATATTTGTTATCTTAAATCTATTTCGAATGTTACCCCAGCTTTCAAACGATTTGAAAATGCATAATTTAACGAAATTTAACCTATTGATGCAGAATGATTAAGAATTCAATGATAGCAGTGATAAATCATCCGAGGAGGCTGAAAGTCACCTTAAATAAAAATAAATGAAAAAATTAATAAATGATATTATCGAACCTGGATTTCAGTAACAAAAATAATACAACAGATTCAACCCATTTTAACCATTGTTTGAAATGTTTGAATTTCCCGAGCTGTCAATATTAAAGTCGTCATTTTTCATCGCTGGCATCCAAAAAACAGTAGTGCCCTTCGAAACTCAGAAAAAGAAAATGCCCACTGGTTTACAACTCTCCACCCCACTATAGAGCAAATAGAACGAAAAAAAAAATCAATTTTCTTCACAGAGAGACTTTCTTACTCGCGTAGCTGGAACGGTCAACATTTGCTCTTCTAATTTCAATATTGACTGAGTTCATGGCCTCCAGTATGGAAGAAACCTTTCTCCTACACAATCAAACAGCGAATGATGAAATCATATTTACCCTCAGCTGGCTGGTTTCCCTCAACCCCCAATACAAAATCCGAAGCTTCTCTAATTAGTTTTTGCTTCAATGCCAGTCAAAAACTGAATTAAAAAAAAAATGATGAAAAAGGATTTAATTTCAAAAACGTAAAATTGAGTGAAACATCTTGCACTTCCTTTTCACTTTTTTTTTTACCAATCCTCAAACCAGGGTTTCCACCCCCTTTGGATTTCACTCTTGCTCACACATAAGCGGAGTCTTGATGAAAACTAAAATTCGATTTCATTTGGATCTTAATTTTCGATACTGGCACATCCTTTCTTGCCGGGGCAGCTCGAACAAAGCGAGTGCATTTTATTCAAGAAAGAAATACGAATGGCAGTGGCTTTATCCTTTCATTCATTCTCCGCTTGTCACGGTTAAATTTAAATCTTTAACATAATATCTCTTTTCTTAAGCTAGCAGCCTGCAAGCTTACGTCTAATAACCTTTTTTTTTACTTTTCGAAAAGTGAAAAAACAACGTAGACAATAAGAAATCGATTTCATTTTTTTTATCTCCTTTCACTACCAGCTCGATCCCACCCCTTGCCGAATCAAAGGAACCTTTGTGTGAGCCATGAACCATGACACCGAAGGAGAACGAAAGTAAAACCGTCAACCTCACGCACATCCCGCAAAACACCCCTATGTTTGTGCAATTCTCTCCGCCCGAAAGCCCGGGAATCGGTCGCCGAGTTTTTCAATCGAAAGGATTCCTTCAGGTAGTGGCGGCAACTATCATATAGTTTTGTCCTTGTCCTACTGGCGCAATTCAACGCGTGCCACTAAATAGCTGTACCACTGCCGATCGATGGGTTATGGTTCGTGCTGAGCACGTGACGTGAGTGATCTTTGGAATAAACCAGCGTTTTCCGCTCCAGCTGTTGTTTCGTAAAAATTCGCGCGCGCGTCCGCTGAAACCCTTTCCGGACAAACAAAACCCGGAGAAACTTCCAATTGCAGACAGGGTCTGGTGGTTTTATAACCTTTCCCGAGCAAACATCCGATGTGGGTCTTGAGGAATCGTAAATCAATCGCATTTATAGCGAAAACCGAAGCAGGCTGCGAGCGGCGCACTTCACCGTTGAAGGGCGTTCCTCCAGTGCGCACGCTTTTTCACCTCCACCCAGGGCTTGCTGCGATAATTTAAATTTATTCACAGATTATGAATTATGAAAACCGCTGGATATTAATTGCACTCGATTTTGCTAATAACCGAAAGATTTGCATTAATTTGGTGTGCGCCACGGGTGGTTGCGGAAAACAGCAAGACAGTTTATTCCATACTCGTGCTCGCTACCGAAAGTGGCCCAGTGAGCGGCTGGGTTCTGAGAACGAAAAAGAGCTCGTTGAGAAGAGTGAGGCGAGTTCCCAAAAATATGAACATGAAAAGTTTATGCATGAGAGTTTTGGCAAATCAACTAGATATTTTTCGAAAATTAGGAGTAAGTAAATGCGCCCGTTTTTAAATTCGGAGGTCAGCGGTTCGATTCCGGTGCCAATGATGAAGTGCTGGAATTGACACTGAACATGTTTGTAATTCGCAGATGACCCGTAACGCTGGTAGATCACCTTTTCGTGGTGCGTTACGGGGTATCAGATCCACCACCGAACCCTAGTCCGAATTAATTCAAACTAGGGAACAAATTTGTTTTTTGTAGTCAAAGGAACATATCTTAGTCCTTATTACATTTTATGTCTTATGAAAAGTGACAATACTCGTTTTGCGCTTGTGCGAGGATGAGCTTAGAATAAGTAAAACATAGTTAGTCTTCATTTATGGGAATTCTCATAGTCTATTTGATGTTCTATAGTTTGAATTGGTTATGACTAGGGTTCTGATGCATGGTCAGTATCGGAGTCATAGTTTGTTTTTTTTTCAATAAATCTGATTTTGACTGATAAAGGGGCGCGCCTTTGAAGAGTGCTCTCACTCCTTAAAGGGTTTAAATAGCGGAAACTTTCAATAAAATTCGATTCATTGCCAACAAAACAAACAATGACAACTGTAACAACACCGAATACTTTATCATTTCTCAATAGTGATATGGTAAATCGACATGCACTAAACAAAGGTTACGGGATATACTACAATAGATCTAATTACTGGTCGCAGTGCTTTATGTCCCGAACAGAGGAAAAAAAAAATCACAGATGGAATAGGCCTACACACTCAGATTATTTTACAGAAATCTGTAAAGTTTTACCGAATTCTCAACAGCTGAACGTTCGGTAATCCGATTTTACGTATTTCCGTAAAATTTTACAGAAAATTGGTAAATTTTTTACAGATATCTGTAAAATTTCACCGAAATCCGTAAAAAAGGATTACCGAACGTTCAGCTGTTGAGAATTCGGTAAAACTTTACAGATTTCTGTAAACAAATCTAAGTGTGTGTGAATCTGTCAAAGAATCAGCGTTTTCTGGTGGGATTCATAGAAATTTTGAATAGTGTTTTCCAATATGAATAGTTTATAAAGTTTGAAAAAGTTGTTCAGTTTGTTATTTTTTATTCAGAAAAAAAAGTAATCAAGTGGAGTGTTACTTCAAATTTCCTAGTTGTACATTTACAATCTTTCTACTAATACGCTCGTAATGTTGTCTCTTTAAACAAATGTTTTTAAAATAGTCAAGTACAAAACATGTGTGGGATTTTATTAAAAAAATAGTTAACAACCGAGTTTTAACGGAATTCGGCCAGAATGTACAAAATGACAGCACACATTCTTTGAACGAATATGTTTTATAGTTCTCAATATGTATTTGTCAGAAGGGGGCTGACAGGCATAACGTAACTTTTACGGAATCGATTTATCCACAAATTCACCAAAAAAGTGAAACTTTTTATTAGTAAGCTCAACTGTTTTTTTAAGTTAATATGAATTCATCACTAAAAGAATGATTTTACAAAACATGTTCTCCAAAAATTCCTTCACCGAGACATGGTGGCAAAATGAAATACGGTCTGAGTATTGTCGTTTATGGCATTTTATGGCAGGAAGTACAATTCAGGGAGGCATTCAAACTATTTTTGCAGGGTTTCCATTTCCGGCTACTCCTGGTTACCTTATCTCGCCATATCAATTTGATTGTCATCAGTCATTTAAGAGCTACAGTACAAGGCATTTTTACTATGAGTAACTGAGTAACAACATCAATCATGACAAATGGGCATAGCAACCGAAAACCAGTTTTGTTTGTCGCTGATCGAGAAGCATTCTTATAAGCACATTGAATGGTGTATATTTTGTTAGGAATTTCTTAAGTGTAGTCAACCAATCTAAGCAACCTTATGTTATTGGAAATGCACTACTAACCCCTAGCAACCAAGTCTGTTGATTCTCAATAAATAAAAAGATAATAGTTTTCACTCGACAAGGCCAGTCGTCTTTTTTTTCAAGATTCTTGAGATTTTTTCCCGATCTAGTCGACTCAAAAGGGAATGGGTACATTTACAAAGAATTCGGTGCACGGAATACCCCAGTTCAGCGGAGGTCCTGTATTCCTGAACTGGAGTTTCCTGATATGAATCTTTTTGGTCGGAAATTGAGTAGTCATGACGTTGTCGGGTGAATCCTCGGCGGCGAATGCGCAAGCGACGAAGAAAACGATATTCGACGAAACGGTCAAGAAAGCGAAGTCATTGATTGTTTATCGGTTTCTTAAGCGATGCTTGCGTCGCTCGAGACAAAACTACTGTAAAGCAAATGTGATAAGCTCTCGAAAATTCCTTTCCATGAAGTCTGGCGTTGCTGAACCAAGGAAGGTGAATCCATGGGTGCTCAATTAGTGGTTTTCGGCTCATCTTTCGGCAGTTCAGACTGGTAGGTGGAAAGTTGGCAGAACTGGATTTTATCGTGCAGCTGTTTGGAACCCTTCCAGAAGCTTATGATCCGTTCATCACGGAACTCGTAAACCTAGGCGACGGAGATTTGAAATTTGCCACCCGTTTTTTGGCAGAGGAGGTGAAGCAGCGAGACCGGCAGAAAGATGTGGCAGAGGAGTCAACGGCGTTCGTCGGCAAAAAGGGTAAAGTTAAATCGGAAACGTTCAGAGGCAAGAGCCTCAAATGTGGCTGGAAGAGCCATTTTCAGAGGGTTTGCGTCAGAGGTCCAACGGCCGTGGGCAACGTAGCTTCAGGAAGCAGTTCCAGTTGATCTTCAAGTTGGACTATGGATCAAGAGATGATTTCAGTCGTCAAGGTTGACTGAGCCCATTGTCATTCAAGTTGCCAAGGACGGCGGAGTCCTCGTGGCGAAAATAAAGGGCGTTGATGGCTGCAGCAAAAAAGTTGTTCGGATAAATATCAACGATGTGTTGTTTATCCCCAGCCTACGGAACAACCTCCGTTAAACTATTGGCAAATTTTAGAATTTTCAGCAGCGTTACGGAAGGAGAATAAAGTGATTGCCGCTGTTGGAAGAATAGTCTGTATGAGCTAAAGATCTGCGTGGATTCAGCCACAGTGAACGTGCACCAAGCAGAGGCGACCAGATTGTGGCATCATCGGCTCGGTCATCTCAACGACCAGACAATGGAATACAACATAGTGGAATGGCAATGGTGCAGTACAACATAATTTAAAATATCAACATGAAACCGAAGCCCATTGGAATCCCTGTGTACAAGGTAAGCAGTGCCGTGAACTCTTCAATGGAACCAAACCACGTGCAACCCGAGGGTTTGGATCTTATTCACTCGGACGTCTGTGACGTTTGTCATTTCAGATAATCAATCATTAAAACCGTTGTGCACCCTCCAGCTCGGTATAACACTTGATCTTGCTTTCCGTCGTCTTACCTGTGAAGCGGTTGGGAGCGAAAAGACGATGAGTTTAAAAGGTAGACGTCGAGGCCTTCGGTTCAACGATGCTGACGCTCGTGTGAGTTCAGCAACAGAGCTGCCAGCTGAAGGATTTCGATTGAAGGCACAAGGTTAAGTTCTTTTCACACTAGCGGTAGTGTAGGCCACACAACCGTCATTTGCGATCGAAACCCATTTTCTTTTGTCGAAGATCGTGAATAAAGGTATATTGTATCGTATATATTTTATATGGAATTTTAACATTCAAACAATTGTGCAAGATACATTGACAGCTAAACTGGTATTTTTTGTCGATATGTCCCGTTGCTTCATTGCTAGTCATATCATGAATCAATGCGGTGTCAGTGGTTCTGTTTATACAAGCATACAAGGGTTGCTTTGATTAAAATCAGTGTATGATTGAGCTTGTTTGATTCTATGGTGAACCAGTGACAACTGGGACCTAACATTTCCTTCCTTAAGTATTCTGCACCCAATAGGGTCTGAAACGGGCTGGAAGTTGAATCATGCGCCGTCCTTTCGCCAGGAAAGGTGTGGCCGGTTGGACTCGTTTGTACTCTGCAACCGGGGGTTGTTTTTTTGCGGCTAGTTCATGCATGGACCCGTCGTTGATTTCGGCTTCATCCTCCGAGAAATCTACCTTCATGTAGGAGTTGACCGTTAGTGGTTATTCAAACTGTACTGGCGCTAAAAATGCATCATGAACGCTAGTTAGTGGAGCCTCCACTGGAGTTGTAAGTCCGAATCCTACAATATTAATATTGATATTGATGGTTATTCCGAGAGACGAAGTGACGTTTGTCACTTTGTAAAGTGAGAATAGTTATCTACAGTGATGCGACTTTTCTGGATAAATCAAACGGTGAGTCACGTCACTGCAGGTGACATATATCACTTCACCAAGTTACAAACGTCACTTCGACTCTCGGAATAACCCTGATTGATTGTGGGGTACGAGTTTTGAGCTGGTTGACATGCAACCAAATCTGGAGATGTTCATCCTCAGAGAATACATTGTAATTGACTGATACGATCTTTAATGGAGCCAAGTTTCATCCATGGTTATGAATCGGCGCACAAACTCCTTCGGATTACGTGTAAACTTGCTCAAATTGTCCTGAGAAGGGCAAACGCGGCTCCCATCGCGCGCAGAGCGTCTTCATACCCAAAACGGAATGCATGATGTTGCCAACTCGTTTCATTAAAATGCCTGAAGCCTGAAGCTCTCTCAATTTCACTTTTGAATCCTCCAATACTATATCATGGATTTTATCGACGTTCTCTGGTGGGGTGACCTCATTTGGGCGTCGAGACCGCGCTGCATCAACGGCGCTCGTACGGCCACAACGAAAATCAGCAAACCACTTATGAATCGTTTGAATCGACGGAGCAGAGCCTGGAAAATACTTATTCAGCTTGGCTTTGGTTTCGGCAGCCGTTTTCTTGCGTAGAACATAGTATTTAATAGAAACTCAAAACTCGGATTTTTCAATTTTAAAAACAAACTTGCTGATCGATCTCTTTTCACTGTTGTCAGTAATGAATGCGTGAACAGAAATGGCTGAAATTTTAACAGCCGTCATTCAAGGAATGAAACTCTATAGTATACATGGACTTAACATTGGCAGATTAGTCAACGCCATCTGTAGGAATTTAAAGGGACTTCTCGCAGATATCTATATAGTTTTCCACATTTTCTTGATAAATTTTTCTAATGTAGATTTGTTGTGGATACGATTTTTCAAGTTTCTTATTTCCTTATATTTTAGACGCATTTTCCAAATTTTTTAAATTTCGTAACACTGTTTGAAAATGAATAATGTATAGTTTATTTTAATGTTGTCATAATTTGCTGATTGGTAATCGAATATTTCCTCTAGTTCATTATCTATAAGTGTGTCATAGTTATGAACAAACAGAGAGTACTCGACTGCAGTGTGAAATGCTTAACTGCATATTGACCATAAGGATTCATTCAAATGTTCGTAAATATTCGTCAACATCAAGTCCAAGTAGAAACTTTGTTGATTTTTTAATCTGATTTGTGTGTGACTACAATCAATCTCCCGCTGAACGGCAGCGCATTTATGGAAGAAACTAGTCTGCATTTCTTAGTTGATTTATAAGCTACCATAATGTGCAAACATTTTTAGCCCTGGAAATTGAAGGTGACAGCTCTATTGAAAATCCAACGATCCATTTCCAGAATGCCAGGTTATACACGTACATTCTGAAGTCGTCATCATATACAATAATCCTCGCATGAAAATCTTCACATGTCAAATGGATATGTGAAGAATTTTCACACTTTCAGAATCAAAAATGGACATTCATGATCCTGGCGTGTACATAGTCAAGCTATATTTTCTAAAACTTAAAACGACCTCTTTATCCAAAAACAAAAAAAAAACAAGAAATTAGCAAAATCTACTGACGCACAATCTATCTGAACAAACGCAATCACAACACACTTTGACTGGAAATCGATTTTCTTCACAACGTCTTACATATAGCACTATAATATTTCATAATTTCAACTTTTGATTCTGGTTGAAAAAATAAATTTGAATTTTATTTTAGCGAAACTAAGCAGCAAATGCAAAACACGTCAGTTTTAAAGTATGGCTTGCTGCGATCTTTAACATGGTTAATTTGATTCAGTCCTAAATTTGCAATTTTATCAAACATAAAGTTTAATGTTTCGTTTTCTCCAAAGACTGGAAGGGAAATGTATGCGTTGTCCATGTCTGGAATGAAGTCAACATTCTGTTGGTTTAAATCACCTTTAATATGTAGTTAAACTTCTGGAGGTAAGCTAGACATAATTTCTTCAACAACACCGAAAAAATTATGTCTTTTTCAGACTACAGAGTTATAATGGTTGTCAAATAATTCCAACAAGAAATTCGTCATCAAGATAGGCTTATAACATGTTATAACTGCTCAGTCTGGCCAGCGTTTTATCGTATATGTCTTTACGGGCATTATTTGGAGGAAAGTAAACCGAAACCAAAAATATGTGTTTGGTTTCAGAGTTCAAAGTGTTTGAAACAGCGACATGAACTCCACCTCCTGACTTCTTTTTCGACCATTAATAATTATGATCATCCCATATATAGACATTAAATCTATTTCCAAAGACCTCCTCGCTTCTAAAACTTTCAGCCCAGCTAGTATCATTTACAAGAATCACTGTGTAAGAATAACTTACAATCTTTTTATGAATTTCGTTTATCGTAGCAGCGCTTCACGTTAGAATAAAAATGACGATACGAAGTGAAATACTGCCAAGTCACCAAAGAAAACTGCTTGACAATTTGCAGATGAATTGAGATGATTGCATGGAAATGAACAAAGAAACATATTGCAAGGCCTACTTTTTACAATATTCCGAACAAGAATTTACTCCGCGTTAGAACGAAGAAGTGCCCCAGAACACAGTACAATTAAAATTAGTCGAAGTTAAGAATAGTTAAAAAATTATAATACCATGTTTGGCAAGCAATTTGTAGCCGTGGACTCCAAACTAAAGCTTAGTAGTCTTCTGGGTTCAAGAAAGCAAAAAAAATTTTAAAATTGTGTTTCTTGGGAAGAAATTGCTGCCATTTCTGAAACAGCGTTAGAATGATGGTCTCTTTTGCCACATAATCCGATTGAAGACTGTTGATCATTGTGAAGACTCAAGTAACAATTTTAGTTTTATCAAGGCTCTGAAGACTCTGATTTGGATTTGTAGAATGCTTTAAAACCATTTTAAAACTTGCAATTTGGAATGAGGAAGGCACTATCGATAAAGTAGAAGGACTAAAAACGAAAATTTGACTGCATAACAAGTGGGAACCGAGCAGTGTTATATGGCGAACAGAAGCATCGCAATTGCATTAAAAATATAAACGAAACACCCTTAGTGTAGACCACCAAATATTTATCAATTGTGAACAACCTTGATTAGAAGAAATGTTTTGTTCTAAATTCCAACACAAACTGCAGTTTTTCACTGAAAGGGATAATGTTGTTGACTCCCTTGATCAGCTTCCCCAGATGGCATCACTGAAGGTGGAAAAACATCCTTCAGCAATTTACCGTTCCAGGCTGAAACGCGTGCGGCCAATAATGAAAAATAGTCAGAGATAAAATCTTCCTACGTTTGAGTAGAGAGAGCTACCTTTCCAAATAGGGGTAGCGGATGAACAGATTGTTGACGCTTTTTATCCCTCTCCTAGCGTGAATGTATTCTATCCTCTATGACTTAACGTAACGGCATGATCGAAATCGAAAGGCGTGTAAATAACTCTCGCTGATGGTGGTTTCAGGACCCGCTTTTTTATTATTGAAAATGATTCTTCGGAATCGGAATTGAGACGCGTGGCAGATGCCGTTGGAACGGACGGGTGCATATGGCTGCAAGCCGGGTTACCGTTAGTTTGGGAAATTTATGAATGAACGTCACCATCGATCGCAGTAGGCATGCACTGGATGCAATTCAGCCAATTTCATTGCCTGCTACGATTGGTCTAGAAAATGCTTCCGAGCACTCAGAATAACGCATGCCGCCATATCATAAATTCACGGTGCAGCTTTTGCCGTGAAAAGGGAAATGAGACGGTTTCGCTTCTCTCACATACGCATATATTATGCTAAATACGTTTCTAAACACTTACAAACATGGACATAAATAAACGCGACTTGGTGGCCAGCAAGGTGTGCATGGGGAAATTTATTAACCTCTCCTCGGCCTCGGTCTGATCGCGGCAATGTAGCTAAAAAATGTTTTATGAATAAATTAAGCAATTAGGCAAATGCCCAGCCAGCCAAGCAAACCTGTCGGGTTAGATAATGTAATTTATTTATCGCACGCTTCTTCAGTCAAGCAATACTTAATAAAGACAACCGTCGGGCATCCTAAATAGAACCATTACACCGGTTGATAAAAAAATAAACCGAGCACCTGCAGATTTTGATAGCTGTCAGCCTACTGGGATGGGATCATATCGCATTTATGCATGTATTTAACTTTCTCACGCTGATTCCAGCTCCATCGTAGGGTTCTTAAGAAAGGCATTCCATGTGCATTCACCGTTTTCCGTTGTTTGCATGCATCATTACAGGGCAAGAATGGAAATCGGTTTGAAAAAAAAAATGAAAAACAAATTAGAGGCAAGAATAGATATTCAAGAATAGACCCAAATTGCTCGCCAAGACAATGCCGGTAAGAAGGAAGCTCAGCAATTTCTTACCTGTCGAGGGATGAGAGTTTTTTGTTTGCTGTTTGCATCTTTCCGAGGAGTCTATGAGAAAACGTACCGAGCTCTCTGACGGCCACCGGTGTTATTAATCTTTTACTTCGAAGGGTGACCCTCATTTAGACCGTCCGAAAATTATGAAAACGAGGCAATTGGAAAATCAAAGACTTTTTTTAACTTCATATCGGTTCGATCAGGTAATCTTCCTGAACCATTCGTCAATTAACAGTTAAAACCGAAATCATGCAGGTATGAAGATGGAATTTATTTCGGGAAATTCACGGCCGACTGATATCATGTTGGCCAAACAATCACATTTACAAGTGACTTCCGATGCCTGTTCCATTTGCCTTAATGATCCGTAAATGAGCGGATAAGCACCCTTAGAACCGTTATTCCAGCTGCTCATCGTCGAAAGAGTGCAGTCATAAATTTCCCAAACACCCGTGCTCCGTAGCAGAATCAATAACCATTCGATCGATATTATGATCTACACCTACACAACGGTGAGAAGTTTTTGAAACGAAAAAAAAACGGGATAAAAATTCCAGGATGTCGAAGCAGGAGAGAAAAAATGGGACAGGACATAAATTAAATTCACTTTTATCTTCACTTTATGCCTTTTCGCTTTCGACCTTCTTTGAAAAGTGGATGCACTGTTCCACCCAAAGCTATTCGTTAAATGAAAAGTAGCAAATGATGCAACGGCCGGCTGTAAGTCAACACGAGTCAATTTTCCAATTTTCAACATTACAAATTCAATATCTCATCAAGCAAAATCAAGGACTAATTCAGTCAATTTTACTGCTTATATGGAATCTATCATCAAAGCAACCACTGCCAAGCGATAACTCCAACGCGCTTGCTGCGATACCCGGCCGAAAACAGTTTTTTTTTTCGAACCAAATTGGAACTGTTAAAATGAAATAATAAAATAATAAGAGTACGGTTTGATTGCTCCGTCGTTCGGAGGAAATCGTCCAATATCGAATTTAAGATCATTTTCCCCAACCCCCAACGGCACTTAGCCGCGGGGTGAAGAGAAGTGATTGTATCATCTTCTTCATCACCATTATCATCATCTGAGTGTGACGGTTTCAAGGTGAATAGGAAAAGATAACAACAAAAAAAACCGAACAATTCTAATCAATTATGCGCCTGAAAAAAAAAACAGCTCGTCCAGCGGTGCGCAAAATTTGATCCTCATTAGGCCACGGTGGCGTTGGAATTGGAAATCAGCGCCTACTGGGTACTGTGTAAGAGCAATGAGCCCACGAGGGTCATTATTTTACCGAATTGCTCATACGAGTCACCAGTAGAGTCTTCGGGTCTTAATTCAATTGAAATCAGTCGTAATCGTACGTAAGAAATGCGATAATTAGTGGGTGCCGAATTTTGCGCTCCTGATCGTGGTTTCCTTTCATTTTTGATGATGATAAGTTTTAATAATTCATTTTGGACTGTTTAATTGCCGCCGTTCATCCCAACCGTAATTTCTACCCTTTCTTTCTAATACCCAAGGAAAGAGGGCTGGTAAAACTCTTTTTTTTTGTCTCTCGTCTTGCGGTTGCACATTGCTCTTGTTAGGTTTGTTTCTCTTATAATTTTATTACATTTTACGAGTGGGATAATAAATTCTTCATCGTAAAAAACAAGTAGACCTTACGCACCACCTAGGTCATTTTGGAGAAGCTTTGGAAATGGAAGAAGTGTTACGATTATGAAGATCGCTTTGAATTTGATGCCTGCGTTTGATTAATATTTAATACTTACTTAATCAACTTTTTATTAGATATATTAGTAGCTGTTAAAGAAGATATAATTTTAAGTGCGGTGATTTCTGGTTGCATGAGTTTAGTAAGCATCGTAGTCGAATGTGCGATTAATAGCTTGGTTGAATCACACTCTTTATTTTTTTGGGAAATTTATACTAAATTAACTTGAGTACTAGGTGGGGTGTAACCTAACCTCCTTGACCGTCAAAATGCGATGCTTCTGCTAAAAAAGTTACAGTGCCTTGTAGTCCGTTCATATTTAGGCATAAACGCCAAATTTCAGCGAGATACTGCCCTTAGTTTTGTTTTGACAGCTGATTATAGTGGACGTGTTTGGCATCATGCAGAATATGGATGGAAATGATTTTCTCATAAAACATTATTTTATGAAAGGCAAAACGGCGAAAGAAAAACACGAAAAGTTGGAAAAGTATTCGGGAGCAAATGATATGTCAGATTACACCATATTGGTTTCGGGAGTTTTGTTCGAGTTTTCACTTCCGATCAAGTCCACAGCGGCAGGTCTTCCGATGCGGTTACTGAGGACACTGTCAAAAAAGTTCAGGAAATGGTTTTTGCAGACCGGAAAGTTAAGGTGCGTGAGCTAGCAGATGCCCCAATTATTAGTACTGAGCGCACAAGCCATATTTAGGGCGAGATTCTGCATATGAAAAAGTTATCCTGCCGCTAGTTGCCGCGCATACTCATTCCTAACCAAAATCCCAGAATGCGTGCCTAGTAATAGACTGAAGCCAAATGGGTCGGAAAGATTTGGCGTCGGTTTTCTTGGATTGTCATGGCATACTCTTCGGGGACTACGATTTTTTTCAGCACCTGAGACATTTGATGAAGCAGTATGTAATCTATTATTAGAACTTTCAACATTTAGACATCAATCCCTCTGCTTACTTATGATCTATCGGGACATACCTTCAGCAACGAGCATAAGACTCAGAAAATTTCATAACCATGGCATAAAGGGACTTTTTAAAAGCATGCGGATTGCTCTCCGATCACAAAAATGTTTTCTTCAGCTCCGTAATCTGATGATGATGATGTATGATATGTACCCATTGCAGCACGGAAACTAAGTCCGACAGCAATGGGCTCTTCTTGCTGTTAAACTTGATCAAGCTTTAACAACCACTGATTATCCTAATCATGCCATTGACCAGGGCCAAAAAAGGGTTGGGTGGATCGATAGGCAACATCAATTATACGTATCCACAGGGATATAAAGAATCTCCTTCCAACAACAAGATTGAACAATTGGTAAAAAGAGCAAGCTATCTAACATGAGGATGCCCCAATGGATTTGCAAACAGGAATTGAAAAATACATTAAGTAATAAGAGCAAAAGCCATTGGACATATGAGACATAATAATTAAAAGTATATATAACCAATTACGTGAAATTATTAAAAAAAAATATGTTAAAATATAAATCCTGAAAACACCAGTAATTATCAAAATGATAATGATAATGATAAAGAAAATTGATAATGGTTATGAATAAACAATGTCCTATTTGATAATATGTAGAGTCAAGGGATATTATAATATAAACTGAAAATTACATCTGTGCCGACTGCTGTTTTGTTGCAATTGTAGAAAAACTTCCGCATCCATTATGAACCAGAAAATTAAGACAATGACAAAGACAAAAAAGGAAATTTTAAATTTTAAATTATTTTATAATACCTGATGACCTGGTAGACCTGAAATATATGATAATGGAAAATTATGATATGATTTACCGGTCGCACCCCCTTACTTCGCTATTGTCGGATTGACAACATTGCCCAGGCTACGCCAACCAGCGTCTCCATGTTTCAGCTGGCAGTCTTTTGTGATCATATGACTCGTGGAGGCGTGAGGTAGGAACTTGTGAGGACCAGAGGTCGGTCGCATCCTCCTTCGAAGTTGTCAACTCACCATTTGAAGCCCGAACACAAACATGTGAATATACTGTGAAAACTTGAAACCTTGGCGACATCTTCATGTTTCATGTTATCAGCATAAGGTGCAGGACCAACTCGGCAGAAAATTCCTGTCGCCAATCGCTATTGCTTAGCCGTATTGAAACCGAATGATTTTTTGATGTAGGACTACGTCTTTGTTTTTAATACAGGGGTACACGTTGCGAGTACAAAAATTTGGAGCGTCTCGAAATATGCCTAGTTCATGAACGCTAATAACTTAGTCATTCCTCGATTGATTTCCAAAATTTTTGCCCCAAACATTTTCTACGCTTTGATTCCAATATTTAAATCTATTGCATTTTAACATTCTACTATTGAAATTAACGCAAAAACAAGGTGATGTCTTATAATGCCGATTTTTCAGAGTAAATTTACCAAATGCACAGTTCTTTCCTAGCGCAGACTTCATATTTAAGTAACGAACGTCTCCTAACCAGCCACGAAGGTTAAAAAACAGGTACACCTTCAAATTTTGCTTCAGTTTTAATGGGACGAATTACCAAAAGGTTTAAGCCCCAAAAAAAATTGCTTTAGTATTTTGGCATTCGTAGAGCAGTGCAGTGGCTACACGAACGGCAGCAAGCACCTTGAAGGGTGCACTGGTGAGCAGTCGTTGCTCTGAGAAGCGTTGATGCAGTTTGGAGTTGGTGCCGATGTTCCCGTCAACTTTGCTGCGAAAACATGGTTGCTGAAGCCTGAGAGTTGCCTGAAAATGCAACCCGTGACAATTATCCCACGTCACCTGCAATGGCCACCCGCAATGACGAGGAGCTGAACCAAGAAAGAAACCACAAGTTCAATCACCTACCATATATCTCCCATGTCATTACTAAATCCGTCCTTTTCAGGACCCGCAAATCAATTTACCATATAAAGAGTTTATTTAGTTTAATTTTTCTCTTGTGCTGTTTGAAATTTAAATTTTTGTCAACAAAATCACCCGTCTAGCGTGCACTAATGAAAACTAATTATTGTGGCGCAATAAGGCTGCTTAAGCCTACGAGTGGATGGGAGAAAGCCCGAATCATCCCACGTCACCTGTCCCACGAGGAACTGAACCAAGAAAACCAAGAAGAAACCCCAAGTTCAACCGTGAACAATGTTTCTCCCCCGTCAATTATATCCGTCCTTTTCAGTACAACCAAATCATTTTGCTTATTAAAGAGTTTGTTTGGTTGAATATTTGTTTTGTGCTGTTTGAAATTTCATTCATTCGAAAAGAATCAAATAAATTTGAGAATGTCCAACTAAAATGTCGCAGCATAAATATGGCTGCAAAGTATGTGGTTCAACCATCGTAGAAAATACAACTAGGGCCGTATCATTATTTTTTCATTTTCATTTTCATTTTGCAGCATTTGGTGGGGCAATAAGAGTTCAAGTCAGTCCAAAGCCGAAGGTGAATGAGGGGTAATGGCGAACTAGTCTATTCAGACCACATGAACTCCATGGGAAGGAACAAGGATAGGTTAGGGTAGGTACAACTAGGGCCGTATCATTATTAAAACCAAACGGTCCTTTTTAGGGCCACCAAATGCTATCTTAAGAGTTAACGATAGAATTTTCGTACATATTTACTTTCCAATTCTGGTCTATCGTTCAATTAGCACTATTTCGACCTAGACGTCTATCGGCAATAATAGACTATGAAATCAAATTAACCCATCTCTCCAGTTCAACAACATTACTCAATTTTAAGTTTAAAAATACTCAATTCTAGGTACTTTGTTTCTTCCGTGTAAAGCATCTCATCTACCGGGTGCTGAAGCATTTTAACCCGATACTGTCGTTTCCTCCAAAGCAATAAGCATTATGAATAGCTTCGCAAATGACATTTCCGACCGGATTGAAAGCGTAGCTGCCCGACTGACTTAAATCAATTGGCGGATGGCCCTGACGTCTCTGGAAATTCAAACTGGCCCTCGATCAAGCTGCCGGGAGAGCTAGCTAAACACGAGGTTTCCGAGCGAACCGAAGCCATGGTCAAGTAAACCAGCTTCATGACGAAATGAGGCGGTGTTAGTAGCTGTTCCCTCGAACCCAAAATGGCCCTTTTCAGGGCCATCAAAACAACTGGAAAAGATAGTTGAGATGTGTTTGGGAAAGCTGGAGGCTGGGTTTCAGGATAATCGATTGTGAAAAACATCTTTCCTGTGCCGAAGCCATATTTTTTTTTTGAGATTTGCACTTTTAGCAGTGTTGTACACACATAGGCCTAGTAGAAACCGTATGCAATTGGAGTTGAATGAAACCGGCTTCTTGAGTAAAAGTTTCTCAAATGAACAAAACTCATTCGCACTGCAAGGTATATTACGTGATATAGAGTATCTTGATATCATATATCATACATATTATTTGCAGTGAAAGCAAGATGAATGAATTAAGATACCAAGACAGGCTATATCAAATAATCAAGGTTGTGGTGCGAACTTTTAGTGTATGGGAATACGATTTGGAAGGAAACCAATTTCGGCCACTCTTTAAACAATCAAGCGAACTAGATTGCACACATTACATGGGTCTCCCCCAGGGATCATGTTTAAGCCCCCTTTTGTATAACTTTTATGTCAAAGACATTGACAGTTGTCTAAGTGACAACTGTACGTTGAGACAACTTGCAGATGATGGCGTAGTGTCTGTCACGGGACCCAATGGGGTTGATCTGCAAGGACCCTTACAGGATACCTTAGACAATTTGTCTACTTGGGCTCTAGAGCTAGGTATCGAATTCTCTACGGAGAAAACTGAGTTGGTAGTTTTTTCAAGGAAGCATAACCCTGCACAACCGAAGCTTCAAATTTGGGGTAAGCCGATAACTCATTCTATGTCCTTTAAATATCTTGGGGTCTGGTTCGATTCAAAGTGCACCTGGAGATCCCATATTGAAAATGTGAAGCGAAAGTGCCAGCCAAGGATCAACTTTCTCTGCACAATTACCGGGACCTAGTGGAGAGCGCATCCGCATGATCTTCTAACGTTGTACCGGACAACGATTTTGTCGGTTATGAAATACGGTAGTTTTTGTTTTCAGTCAGCGGCTCGGTCGCACTTAATTAAACTGGAACGTATTCAGTATCGGTGTCTTCGTATCGCGTTAGGTTGCATGCACTCGACTCACACCATGAGTCTTGAAGTGCTGGCTGGCATGTTGCCACTCTCGGATCGGTTTTCAGAATTATCTCTCCGGCTCCTCACCAGGTGTGAAGTTATGAACCCCCAGGTGATCGAAAATTTTGAGAAGCTCCTTGAGTTGAATCCTCAAACCCGCTTCATGACCTTGTACCATTTGTACATAACACAGGATGTCAGCCCTTCGCCGAACATTTCCAATCGTGTTTGCTTCTCCGATTTCGACAATTCGGTACATTTTGATTTATCCATGAAGCAGGAGTTTCATGGAATCCCAGAGCATCATCGTCCTATGATTGCTCCTGTGATATTTGCTGCAAAGTTTGGCCAAGTTGATTCCACTAAATCGTTCTTCACTGACGGATCATTGATAGAGGAATCAGCAGGCTTTGGAATATTTAATGAAATTTATAGCGCCAATCGTAAACTTCATGCTCCTTGTTCCGTATATGTCGCTGAATTAGCGGCAATACACTTTACGCTAGAAATTGTTGCCTCACTAACACCGCATCAGTATTTCATTTTCACGGATAGTCCCAGTTCTATAGAGGCTATTCGCTTCTTGAGGCCGGTAAAGCACTCTTCGTATTTTCTCATGGAGATTTGGGGCGATGGCAATATTCTATCATCCCAAAGGTGTCGAAGAAATCTTGGTTTGAGGGGATGGATGTGGGACGAGACTTCATTCGTGTCATGTCTCGCCTCATGTCCAATCATTATTCTTTGAACGCTCATTTATTCCGTGTTGGACTGAGTGACAGCAGTCACTCTGAATGTGGGCAAGGTTACCAGGACGCAGATCACATTGTTTGGTCATGAGTAACTTCATACTCACTAATCAAGTCTCTTATCATGATTCACCATGGCCTATTGAGATCAACCACGGTTTCAGTATCAGCTCTTCCCAAAAATACAGGATTTAATCCCATGTCAGAAACATATAAAAAAAACGCTGGACAACTCCACGTGGTTGCGCTTTTTTTTCTATTAAAACTTGAGGCGATAAAGTAGATCTGTCAGTCATTCAAGCAACCACCAAAAAGACATTTCTTTTCAAATTGTGAAAAAATATTCATCGCTCTCTTTGTTGTTCAATGCACGAACGTTCTTTCACGAATCGTAAAATGCCCGAAATGCTTCGAGCTTTTGACAGTTGCGCGTGTGCCATAAATTACGAAGCTTTAACCGAATTTCACACCAACTCATCCAGTGGTTGGCAGCACCCTCTCAGAATCTAATGAAACTTTGTAGGTGTGTATAATATGTATTTTCATGTCATGTCTTTTGCGTACTTGGTATTTTTCAAAATTTATCTAGACTACCATTTGAAAAAGGCTTAAGTTTTTTGATCGATTTGTTTCAAATCAACGTAACTCAAAAAGAAAAAGACTTATAAAAAAGTGATGTATGGGTGACTTCTAGAAAACTGTCTTTAATTTTATGAAAAAAAATTTAAAAAAGAAGGTTGAGATTTGTTACAGTTTCTGTAAGAAGTCTGGGAAAAATTGTGATAGAGGGGGCTGATGAATCTAAAAAAATAGCGGACGTCATATTTGACAATTTCTCAATAAAAAAATCCTAATTTGATAAGACTTCATGCATATCCATTTACAGACGATTCAAATATAACGTTATATGAATTTTCGAAATACTGTTTATGTAAATGTTAACTCATAGGTTTTTGCTTGGTAAGGGTTTGTACATCTTTACATATTAGTATTTAACATAGCTTCATATATACCTGTGAAATATATAAGTTCAAACATTAAATCTAAAATTCGGACTTTTAAAAAATTACTAAATTACTACTGCACACCTTGGTGGTACAAACTAGAATGATTTATTATTCCATCAAAGACTCAACTGCCCCAGCTGTGTCCCTAAATCTGCTGACCTTGCGCTTGGCAACGATGGTCCTCTGGAGCTCACGTTGTCCAAACTGTCGATATGGGTATTTTGTGCTGTGTGGATTGCTATGTCATTCCACTTCGATGTCGCCAAGCGGGATAAGTGGTAATAAGCGGGATCAACCACCTGATTTAATTGTATTATCACTAAAGTTTAAAAAATAAGCCCTTTCCAAATAGCAGCCTTGATTTTTCATACATTCAAAGACTCTTAAAAAATCCAAATTGTCTTTATAATTAAATTTACTTGGCTTCTGCGTGGTTCTAGGGCTAAGTTATGAGACGAGTTGGCGCTATACACAATAAAAATTGGACATGAAAAATGTGTTGTTAGAAAAACTTTGTTTTCTTTAAAGTGCCCATCTTGCAATGTATAGTGAACTTTTAGACAATTATAATGCCAATATTAAGAAAAAAATCGTCCAATTCCAAGATAGTCGTTTTTTTGCAAATTTACTTTAAAAAATAAAATATTTTTTTTAGTGTGTACGAATCGATTCTACAATTTTTATAATTTTTTTCATAAAAGCTTAGATAATTTTCTAAAAGTCATCCATATATCTTTTTTTTGTAAGTCTTTTCCTCTTTGAGTTATGTTGACATGAAAAATTCGTGGTAAGAAAAACTTTTTTTCATTGAAAGTGCCCATCTTGCAAAGTATGGCAAACTTTTAAACAAATATATTGCCTTTATTAAAAAAAAATGTCGTCCAATTCTAAGATAGCCATTTTTTGCAAATTGACTTAAAATTTTAAAATATTTGTTTTTAGTGTGTATGAATCGATTTTATAATTGTTATAAATTTTTTCATAAAAGTGAGGACGATTTTCGAAAAGTCACCCATTCACTCAACTTTTTTGTAAGTCTTTTTCTTTTTGAGTTATGTTGATTTTAAAATAATCGGTCAAAAAACTTAAGCCCTTTGCAAATGGTAGTGTAGATAAATTTAAAAAAAAATAACTAGAAATTAGAAGAAAAATTAGTAACTTCCATTTAATTCCAACTACCTTTGCTTATCTTCGACAGATACGCGTATTTCGTCTACAATGTGCAGACTTCTTCAGTCTCTCGTACTAATAACTCGACTCGAAATGCAAAGTTGCTTGAAAAGACATAGTCTACCCACCCACAAAGTTCCATCGGATTCTGAGAGGGTGCTGCCAATCACGGAGACGAGTTGGCGTGAAATTCGTCTAAAGCTAAAAACAACAAATCAGTTTCGTTGCAGAAAACAACCAATAGATTCGTTAGTTCCTTCGATTGTAGTTTATTATTATTTGTATCGGAAAATTCTTTCAGTAAGGATGTTAGTCTTTATAAATCTTTTTTTTTTTAATAAACCCGAAATCCTCCAAGTGATCCACAGTTCTTCATCCGGATATGGACGTCCAGTTTAAAAATCCTCACCTTCGTCTCATCGAAACTGCTAAATGGCGAAAATTATGCGTAATCATCGCGTGAAAACAGTTCATAATACGCAGGCATTTGCCACCAGAGCGGGACCAACGGAAGGGCAGCTGATATGAAGCACAAACGATCCCGTCCCGATCGGCTGATAAAGTCGTTTGAATACTTAGCAGTGAGCTAATTGTTTTCCGAAAAAAAAATGATTATATTGTTGCAAAATTATTTTCACTTAACGCTCTCTTATGCCAAACTCGGTGGACAAAGTCGGCTATGAAATTTGAGACCCCGTGCGTTTCCAGCGAAACCCGTCGTCGAACGAAAGGCAAGTGCGGGATAAAGTATAAATTATCACGTTTCCATGGCACGCAAAACGAAGCTTCACAACAGGTATGTTTATGGACGGAGCGATATTCAAATGAATTATATAGTTTGCATACCCGGTAATTACTCACTTTTTCGTTCCCGTGTAAAGTTCATGATGCACATGTACGGAAATTATACAAACGAATGTGAATATCATTGTGGGCTGTCCGGGGCGGGTTTGGACGGTTCTATTACCAATTTCGAATCGCCAAAACAACAAGCATACCAGCAAAAGAGCGAGCACCCAAACAAGGCGAGCATTCTGCAAAGTTATGAAGAATTACCCTATCCGTTTTGTTGTGGGCACGAAAGGTGGGATGCACACGAGGAAGAATGAAACAAAACTTTTTAATTAGTTTCTCACAGTTTTGCGCTCGTCTCTACTCGACGACCGTTGTTGCTGCTTACTCGCTGGCGTTCTGAATGAATTTAAGGAGATCCCGGGCGTTTCATGCCCCCATCAATTGCGGTGGAGAGGTTTAGTGAAAAGCTGAAGCTGATATTTAAAACATCGTAACATCGTACAATTACACTGGGTGCTGATCTTTGCATCTGTCAAAAAGCAAGCGAACAATGGAGTTTTCTTACCCGCACCTGTGAAATGTTTCTGAAATATTCCGATTTGAAATAACCCTGCTTTTAATTTTGCTCATAACTGAGAAAAAAACGTATTGAACATTTCTGGACAACTTATTCAAAAGGACGTAACTGATTTTTTTTATCAAAGAGGTTAACAAAGATTCAAACGTAAATTGCTCGAAACTCTTCACACTTTCTCGCAAGCTAGAATCACCATTACGTAAGAAGAACATTACACTCAAAAAAATCGACACATTGTTTTCATGTAACTTCCACCTGAACACGTAACCAAATCTTCTTCAGTAAAATCAGGTGTCAGGCATTTCGTGCCAGTGAATTGTGCGTGAAAAATCACGTAACAATTATGTGATTTTCACGTAGAATGTGAAATTACGAGGAAATCACGTAGCTCTTACATGAATTCCACGTGTTCATTACTGGTTTTGGCAGTGGACGAAAATGACCTGGATACAAGGTGTCGATTTTTCTTAGTATAGACCTTAATACGATGGTGCTGCCAAGAAGGTCGGACAATTTGCATTTGTATCTTTGTTTACCTCTTTGTTTACATAATCACTTTCATAGCAGCTGAGCAACAGGGATGCCATATTTGCGGACATGTCTATAAATTTGCATACTTTTCATTTTTATTGCAGACTTTTTTAACGATGCAGACATTTAGCAGACATTTTATTTATGTTGCAGACCTTTACAGACATTTGAAATATTTTTTAAATGACGTTCGGATTTAAAACGTACGAGGATCTTAACAGTGTGGTAGATACGGTAAGAAGCTTTGTTGTAATATTTTGAAGTATCGTAGACATCATTTAAAGTAGAAATCCTTGAAAAAACGAAAGCGGTGCGCCACTTGGAGGCACAATGGACCTGGAGATAAGTATCGTATAGGTTCTTTCCGAGGGAACACTACTTATGTAATGTTCAATCCCACGCGTGTTCAAACCCATGCGGAAAATTACTGTCAAAACGTTGGTCCTTTGCTATTAAGTCACAACGAAAATCAAGGTTCCCAACAATACAAATCATATCTGAGAAATTTAGAGACTTCCTCGAAAAAAAATTCTCCTATGGTCAGGTTGAAACTTCTCAGAAGGAGCAACCTGTTCATGCTAGAAGAACCTTCAAAAATGCATCACCGAAGTTCAAGATCATACTTACCAAAATTTCAAGACAGAACTTCCCCAGGAATCAGGAGAAGACGTATCAGAGCTTCAGAAAGAAGTGTAGGGAAGAGGACTTCTCTGAAGTTTGGAATTTTTCAGAGGTTTTGGAGTTTTTCCCAGAAAGTCAAAGTTGGACTTCCCAGAAGTTCAGAAAAAAAAACATTCCCAAATTTCCAGGAGGGGCACCACCTATAATTTATCAAAAAATCAGGAAAAAAAACCTAAGGATGATGCGTCATAGAAGCTGAGGAAAGAACTTCTCTCAAGTTCAGGATATAAATTCCCAGAGGTTCCGGAAGAAACTTCTTGAATGGTTAGTTGGAACTTGCTAGGAGTGCTTGGCAGATTTTACAAAGCTCAGATGAGAACATTCTGCATTTCAGAATAAGGATTTCTCAAAATTCTTTAGAGAGAAAATAATGAAACTTCCCAGGAGCATAAGTGTTGCTTCCTTCTAATTGAGAACGAATTTCCCAAAAGTTCCGGAACAAACTTCTCCAAAGTTCTGGAGAAAACTTCCCAAAAGTTCTGAAGAGGACTTCTCAGAAGTTTTGGGAGGAAAGTTCAAGAACAAATTTAAGGGAATTTTCCTAAAAAATTTGGAATAAAATTTTCCTCGCTGTTCCGGATGGGACCAATCAGAAGTTTGGAAAGAATAAGCTCAGGAAAAAACTTCCCCGAATTTCAAGAAGAAACCTACCACAGAGGGAATCTAAAAAAAATCATTAGAGAACTCCTCAGAAGTTCACAAGAGGACTTTTCAGAAGTTGCGAAGAGACCAAAAGTTCAGTTGAAACTACCCAGAAGTGCTAAAGAGCTTCCCTAAAGTTCCGAATCGAACATTCCAGGATTTCAGAATGAGAACTTCTCGAAGTTCACGAAACCCCAGAAGGTATGGTAAATTCTTTTGATAAAATCAGGAAGAAAATTTCCAGAAGTAGGGGGGAATCTTGCTAGTAGTTCAAGCAGGAATTTCTCAGATATTCGGGAACAAACTTCAGGAGTTCAGGCAAATACTCCCCTGAAGTTCAGAAGAGATTATTTTGGCAGTTCAGAAAAGAACTTCTCAAAAGTTCAGGAAGAAACTTCTAACAACTTAAGAAGATTTTCCAAGAAATTCTGGAGAGTACTTTCTCAAAGTTTTGCAGAAATTTTCCTCGTAGTTCAGGATGGAACTTCTTAGAAGTTTAAAAAGTAACTATGTTCAGGAAAAACTTTATCAGGAAATTTGTCTAAAGTTCAGGAGGAAACTTCCCAGAATTTTAGCAAAGAGCCTTGCAGAAGATCAGAAGAAAGTTTCCCTGAAATTTTATAAATAATCACTGACTAACCTAAGAAGCAGTCTTTATAAAAATCATGCGTATGACATATGAATATCATGACTGATGATGCCACCATATTTAAATATGGTACACACTATCTGCCCATCCGTTCACATCATACTATGAGGACACACACTCATCCAGAAATTACAATTCCTTACTGTCCATCTCACCTAGTTTGGAAGATTTGATCAGTAAGGAAATTTCCCTGAAGTTTAGCTGAGAAGCATAAAAAATTCAAGAAGTTTATCAATATATCCACAAAGTTTTCGATAATGCTTCCAAAGTTCAGAGAATCTATCTATATAAAATGAACTGAATTTATATGTATAAAAATTAACTCGAATACTACTCAATCGATCAGCGTGAAAATTTATGGAGGAGTTTTTAGGGCGGGGAAGGTTCTTATGATAGTAAGAAACCTCTCCTATCCCCGAGAGGGGAGCTCCCATACAAATAAAATACAAATGTTTAAATCGAAAATGACAGCCTTTCGACTTAATCTACAAAAAAAAGTCCGTTTAAGTATCATTGTAGTTTTTAAAATAAAAAAAACATTTTTTTTTGAATTCAACTTTATAATTTATGTAACGGAAGATTGACTCTGTTATTCATTGTAATTCAATGGTTATTGTAGAATAAAAAAAAAGTCTGTTGAATTTATCAAATAAAAACTAAATTGGGATTTCAAAATACAAAACTGGAAAGAACGTTACATGGAAAAAAACTAGCTTCAGTGTCACTTTAAAAATATGAAACAATAGCGTAAAGTTGCATACAATTCAAGAAATAGATGCAAACATGTTTACATAATCACACAAATAGCAAAAAAGACATAACTCGTACTCGTATTAAGTCTTTTCGTTGGAAGAAGTCTAATTTTCTAAAAAAAAAAAATTACAGATGTTTATTGACATTCCCAGACTTTTCAAATTTTTATCACAGACATTTGAAAAAAATATCTGGCATCCCTGCTGAGCAATAATAAAGAAAGTTAATCTGTTCGACTACCGTGGTTGATATGTTCTGTAAAACTGAGTGATTAACACGAACTGTGAAAAAGATTTAAATTACTTCAAGAGCAAAAAAATCCAAGCGACGAACCATTCCGGCCTACTGCGATCAAGTGCCATCGGATGCAAATCGGAACGACTGCGACGGCAGCTACGGGCAATCAATCGGATGTATCGCCGACGACCATGCCTGTCTCAGAGCCTACTCTTTGAACTCTTTGCTTTCCGGTGAGCACCCTTTCTGTTTTGCCCCGATGATCTCCTTTTTCATACTAAATTGAATCGTGACTTTGCTGAAAAAAGTACTATGATTAATTAATTTGTTTTCATTTTAATATTAAGATGATTGTGCTCATTCTTCAGTGCCTTTTTCCCGGGAGAGCGTTTTTGTTATTTGCCGACATCGGGAAGCAAAATCTTTCATGGCCCATTCATTCATTAATAACCAAACTGGCCGCGAAGCGCAGCGCTTGGGCCCCTTTCGCCGAGCATCAGTCGCTCGGCCCCAGTCAGTGTGGCCGTAAAGGAAGTCCACTAGGAAACGTGCGGAGGAGGCGACGGCGGCGGCGGCGACGGTGCATATTCATCAGAGAAGGTTCTCTTCTTTTGTCCCGCAAAAGGCGGCGGCGGCGGCGGCGTTCACAATTGCGCGGCAATACCGGTTTTGGCGAAATCCACCAGTTCAATTAGACTCGTAAATATTGCTACTTTTTTGAATAATGTATGCACCTTTACTTCCTTTGTTTTGACTTCGCTTGCAGTCGATTTAGTTCGATTCAATTCAGTCAGCCTGGAGGTTAAGGCATCGGGAAATTCCTGATCTGCCCTTTTCAATTTAAATTACTTAGATACCTCCGTTCCGTCAGGCGCGGTGGATTGAGACAAACAAAACACACGGATCAAAGCAACCTGGCGAGTGGTTGTTGGCGGTTTGAAAAAAAAAAAAAAATAGCGGGGATTTTCACAAAACAAATTGCCTGGCATAATCACTCTTCATCTCATCGTTCGTTTGTCTACGCGCCGATAATTTGCGTAGCGTGATACGTTCAATAATTTCACTGATGTGGGCAATAAAAATATTTAAATGAAAAGATATGTAAAACCATGTTCTATTTATTAGCATACTTGTGCAGTGTACTTTGGAGCTCGATACCCGATGCTTGTTTATGCGAGGCAGAAGTGCCTTATTCGACGTACATTAGCACTTGCATGCACTTGATTTGATGCGCATGGTTGGGCAGTGAAATAAACAAAATAATGCACTAGAGGTGGAGCCAGAAGGGGGGATGGAGCGGGCAGTATTGTACTCCCTGGTTGAGTAGGTTGCTTTGTGTTGATTATTTGTCGATTTTATTTGTGCTTCAATATGTCAGAAAACATGGAATTTCGCTTAGTATTTTAGTAATAATCCAGAAAAAATAGGTCTTTGTAATTTTATTGAGATGTATCTTCTTCTTCTTTTTCAACATGTTAAGCTTATTGCTTTCTCAACTTGCTTATTGTTTGCTCTTAACTTAGTGCTATAAATACACTTCCACAGTTAATAGTTGATACAATTTGTACAATTAAAAAAAAATCGCATAACGACCGTCACGAAAAGTGGTCAGGTTTTGAGCGTTGATATTTCAGTCATTAAACAAAATATTGTTTTTAATTTTTGCACCAATCGATCGGAAATATTTCCACGCATCAATTTCAACAGAGAACAGTGTTGATTTTAACATTCATTATTTTGAAAAATAATGAATGTTGAGCCTTGTCTTAAAAACTATTTCAACCCCTTTCAGGCCAATGGAAAATTGCTGTATAAAATCAAAAACTCAATAAAAGACAGAGTAAGTCTTTGGCAAATTTGTTTTACATCAATTCTTCTTTCTGGGAAACATAAAAATAACATATGTGTTTATGGCTTAATTGACCTAGAACAGAAAAAATAAATGCCCCATTAATAGTATAATGCGTTGTTGTAGAATATGGTACTTATGCATACGTATTGTTATATTTTTGGTGATAAACGTTAAATATGTTTGTATCATTCTGGGATGTTCTAGGTTATCCAAAATACAATTGAGCTCAGAACTTCAGATCTACAGTTGTAACAATAGCTTTTAGGGGTATACAAAGTAACGCTACGCAGTCAACCATATTCAGTAAATATTTTTGAACGTAAACAAACATTACGAGATAAACTGGGATGATCGGGGTCATCCAAAACCGTCCTTGAGCTCAGAATACAAGATCTACACTTGTCATAATAGGTTTTTGGAGTAAGCGAAGAAACGGTTATTATTTAAAAATATTCATTAAAAATAGAAGATCAACAGATATAATGCAGCTATCTTGGAAAATTCTTGGTCATCCAAACTGTCCTTAAGTTCAAAACATAAGATCTGCAAGTGTGAAAGTAGCTTTCTGGGCTGTATAAGATGACTATATGCATTCAAACATATTCAATGATTTTTTTAAAAGGTCAAAAGTCAATATTTTATGACTTCCTGGTTCTCTAGGTAATCCAAACTGGCATTCGGAAGTTAAAATTTACAGTTGCAACAGTAATTTTAAGGCAATACGAAATTATAATAAATATTCAAACATATTCAATTGGTATTCTTGAAGGTCAACAAACATTATAAAGCAATATGACATGTTCTGGGTCATCCAAACTATCCTTGAGATAGGGCTATAGGACTTACAGATGCAACAAAAGCTTTCTGGGATATGCAAAGCTACGCTGTGTATTGAAACATATTCATCGAATATCTTGGAAGACCAACAGGCATTGTGAAATAATATTCTATGTTATCCAAATTATCCTGAAAACCAAAACTGAAATTGAACAGCTGCATGTGTAGCTTTCTGGACCAAACAAACAAACATTATGTACTCTAATTGTTACGTTTTTGTATTCTCCGTGCGTGGAGGAACGATTATGATGTAGGAGGAAATGTTCGCTCATCACCGCCTTATGATAATGAGCGAACATCTCCTTCTACATCAAACATTATGTATTTGACCAATTTAAGTGAGTCAACTGGAAGGTAAACAGATATGAAGAGATATCTTGGGATATTCTAGGTCACCAAACTGCCCTTGAGTTCAGTAGATTAAGATCTACAGTAGAAACCGAAGTCTCTTGAGCTATACAAAACTACGAATTCGATATATTCAATGAATATTCTGAAACATCCACAGACACCATAGGATAACTTTTGCATTAAAATATATGGTCTTTCTTCGGATGGTGATAAGGCATATAATTGCTTGTGATAAATTTCCCATGGAAGGTAATTATTTAAGATTACTTTCAACAAAATTCTACGCCCTTGCGAGCGGCCTTCCGGCAGTTAACCGTTACATTCGCCATGGCGGATGAAAACATGCGTGAAGGCATGTTTTTGAGTTCTTTCTTCGTTTTATTTATCAATTCCTCCAAACTAGAAATTAGAAGAAAAATTAGTATTTTCGATTTAATTCCTTTGCTTATCTTGACAGATACGCGTATTTCGTCTACAATGTGCAGACTTCTTCAGTGTCTCGTACTAATAAGTCAAGTTATTAGTACGAGGCACTGAAGAAGTCTGCACATTGTAGACGAAATACGCGTATCTGTCAAGATAAGCAAAGGTAGTTGGAATTAAATCGAAAATACTAATTTTTCTTCTGATTTCTAGTTACAGGTATTATACTAAACAGCTGAAACCCTCTAGGATTCAATTCCTCCTCAGTTTTCGCGACAAAATTGTTGAAGTAGATCTTACGCTTCAGGTTGGCCCAGAAATTCTCGATGGGCCGCAGCTGGGGGACGTTGGGTGGGTTCGCCGACTTGGGTACCACATCGATATTCAGCCGCTCCATCTCTTCCAACGATCGTTACGAGTAGCGGGCTGACGCCAGATCCGGCCAGAACACCGCGTCTTCGCCCTTATGCTATTTCTTCATGAACGACGCCACTTCCGGCAGGCATATCACTATAAATTTCCCCGTTCACGGTCTGTCCGGATGGAAGAAGAGCGGCTTTCATATCCCCTTGCCACTGATTGGTAGCTACAGCAGCACCTTCTTGGGAAACTTGGTGTGTGAAATGAACTTCACCTCGGAGCTCGCTTCCTTCGTGGGAGAAGTAAAATACAAAGTGCCCTGCCAGTTGACAACCAGAGTGAGATAGGTCACGTCATCCATCACCACCGCCACGTCGCGATTCACCGGGAAAACCGAGTTGACCATCTTATTCAGCCCGCTGCCGCTGCGTCATTGCCTGTAGCTCTGAAACCAGTAGACGCAACTTCAGCTTCCTGACATGTATTTTCATCTTTGCCAGGAACTTTTTCACTGTTTGACCGGCTGAACCGACCTCTCGGACCAAGCGCACGCAGCGATGTTGCCAATTTTCCCTAGGTCTTCCTCTTCAGCATCCTTTGGAGCTTCTTGTCGCTCATGGCTGTCCGGAACCGGGTTTTCTTTCGATGCTCTGATTGTTGTTTAATAGTGCCAAGATGTGCCACACGATTTCCGTTTTCAACGCGGCGGGGTGCCGTTCTTTGAACACGCACACTTCTGAACGGAGTTGCTTCACTGTTTTTGCCATCACGGTTAGAGTCCGACTGATAGAGCTGTCAAATTTTGTCTGCTGACTCATGAGTTACTATGATTATGCAACATGGGTAGTTTTGTCAGTACGGGTGAAAAATGTAACTTCTTCAGTGCCATGAATAAACGGCAATTTTTGTCCTGTTCGATAGGATAGTTTAATTGTAGGTTTCAATTATTTGTTGGGAACTGAACAGCTATGTGATTATGCCAAAGGATTATCTATCTATCTAAAAAAATAATTCCAAACGTTTGGCAGCTCGATTTAAGAAAAGGCTGGTAGACATTTTGATTTCTAAATAGTAATCTTCACGTGAACTTCAATTGGCGTTGCAGTAACAGTTTCTAATAAAATGTGCTTGAATTTCAAAAGGTTGTTCAGGACGCCGTTTTTAGCACAAGGGAGCAAAAATTCCGAAATATGCCTCACTCTAATGTATATCCTACAAATTTGACGTGTCTTTAAAAGAATAAGGTTACACTTCATCGTACTACAAGGACAGAATAATGTTCCTATGCGAGTACGCTAATTAAGTGGTTGCCGCTGGATGGGCCGATTCATGCAGAAGGCGTAATTTATACACGAAACTAATCAAATTTGCGTTCCTCGGGTGGTACGGAATTTATCGCCCGTAAATTTTACCACCCACAGACCGAGTTGCAAACTTCCATGATGCACGTTCATCATGCAAACCCATCCGTCGTCGGCGTCGTCGTCATCGGCGTGCAGAGTGCAGAAGCCGGTTTATGACGAGTCTTTCCTGAGAGAATGAATGCGAAAATTGCATGTTGGCGTTGTTTTGCTTCGGTTTTTGTTGTTTCCAACAACGGATTGTGCATCTTATTAAATGGGTTTTATATATGTAACTCGGAATCAAGATCATCATTAGTGTAAACATTTCCTTCTGTGCCCGAAAGCTGCAAGTTAAGAACAAATAAATCATGCTCACTTATAAGCTTATATCAAACTTGAAATGAGACTTGGAAACTGAAGAAGCACTGCATTCGCGACCTCACAGGAAAAAAAACGAAGCAAATTGCAGCTTATTTGTTTATTTAAATGAACGCAACACCAGCGTCTGCTAATTAACTGAACCGAATTCACAGCTCGGAAATAATTTAATTGCCGTTTCATTCACAACTTGACTGATCGAAGCAACCCGAGCAACAGAGGGGGTTGGTGGTCGCAGTAAACTTCCGTACTGGTACTGCCTCGCGCATATTCAAAGTAGGCCTTTTATTGGGGAGATGTCCGTGTGTTGCTCTCATAACTTCATCAACATCGCTGTCGGCGGCGAGCAACGGCGCCGCGTCCAGAAAATGTTTGATAGCCTTGTCCTTCGCTTCGCTGCGCATATGCTTATGAGATGTGTTTTTTTTTTTTCATTTCACGCGCCTCCATATGAACACTGAAGAGGATGAGCAGAGCAGCCAGCCAGCCAGCCTGCGCTCGATGGTTGGTGATAGGACGGATGGTTAACCATCGGTTATGCAGATAAGCAAGCAAAAAGCCGCCACCACTTTGCCACTACAAGACATTAAAATTTTCCTCCGCTGGCGTACGCGCGAGCAAGTCAATGAGTTGAGGGCTTACCTGCTGGGGGCCAGGGATGCCAGTTGTGCTGGGACGAATCTCAGTCAGAGATGGACGAAATGTCTTCTCATGTTTTGTGCCGAGATGTTTGACCTAGCGTTGGCTCCTTCGCAAACGTGAATTAAGCGATGAAGAACTCATGCTCACTCACGCTGCTCTGACCGTACACACCCACTCAGTTTGACTCATAACTGAGTCGTTTTTGACACAATTTGGTTGAAAGTGGAGTAACTAAAATTGTATGTTAATCTGGTTGCGACTCACAACAATTGACAATTTAGCGACATTCACCTGGTCTTAAACCAAATCCTGTGTAACTGAATAAACTCAGTTTTGAGTCGAATGGAGCATGCGTGTAGCCCTAAATGAGTAGACGAAGCGCTTTAAATACAAAAGCGCCACGAAATGTAGCATCGCCGAAGTAATTTCATTTGATTTTAGCTGATAAGTTCTTAATACCCTTTTGAAGTACTGTGAAATACAATGACTGCAAAGATTGATATGAGCTGCTGGTTATAGTTTGATTAGAACCTCTGCCGCCATAGACTAAGTGGAGCGTCAAAATGTTTTGGTGATTCGCAGTTAATTTCAATGAAACCTTAAGAAAACAGACATGTTTAAGAAGAACTTTTTGTCCCATAATAATTTAATTCAATTCATGTCCAAACTGCAGTTTCTGAATCACCCATATTACCCAACGTCTAAAAAAATAATTAGGTCTTTACTCACGTTCCGACACCTCATTCGAATTATAAAATAGCAAGAGAAGCTAATCTGAGAATTTGACAAAAAAATACAAAGTTTTTTCCAAATAAAATCATTCTGGCATCACTGCTAGTGTGCATTTCTGTGCGTACGTTTCTGAGCTGGTATCTTTTACACCTTACTGCTACTACTGGTTTACTGCGATTTTATCTGGCGATGTAAATTGGCTCGTTTCGTTTTCAAGTATTTAAATCAGCTTGATACGATCTAACTGAGCAACCTGGTAAAAAGGCGTTTGGTTCTAAAAAAAATGTAGTCAAAAATGATGTTTGTTTTTATTTATATTCAGAGCAAAAAAGGGCAAACGCTCTGTTCCTTATTTCTACGAGGATTTGTGATGATAATTCTGTATCCACGATCAAATCTCAGTCAGTAACTATTTGACTCTGGATGGGTATCTAGCATTTGAAATAATAAATGTTGAGAATAGTTTGGAGATAAACATATGAAAACTTAACAAACAACAAATGGCTATCTTCCATTTCACACTACCAATTTCGCACACCTACCCAACTCACATACACACGCACACGCAACGCAACGTCAAACTACGACGATCTCTAACGCGATTGTTGGACCTGTCCATCTGAGCAATTGCTCCAATGTATGCTAAACCGGACTCATAAGTACGGTGATGTCCCGGTCCGCTGGTTTCCGTGGATTGAGGATTGAGTGCAATTTCTGAAACTTCCGTTACACCCCCTCGTTTGCCCGTTCTTCGTATTGCATTTCAATCACCGAGTGCGGTTGCGTAATCTCCGCTTAATATTTCATGAAAGAGCGCATCTTCAGATTAAAACCTGACAACTTAAGTGGCTTCGTGAGTTCCTGCACTGTCGAAATGGGGCAGTTTTTTTTATTAACAGAAAAACCGAATCAAAATGCAAATGAAGAGCAGGCGATATCCTAAAAAAAAAACGAGCGGTGAATAATTAGTGCGTATCATATTTTGAATAAACACGTCATATTTGTCAGACAGCCACCGGGGGCGAGCATGTCATGTAGAATTAACCTCAACGGTTGAGGGGCCCATCGTGGTCTTCTTGTCTTGGCGATTAACGCTGGCTGAGCGAGCTATAATTAGGGCTGTCGTTTTTATCGCCTCTCACACGGCTGCTGGTTTCGCTAGACCTGATATAGGTAAAAACAAAGTCATGAAATGTCTCACCGGGAGTTCATCGTGCTTTCTTCATAATATTGTTTTTTTTTCTTCTGTTTTTGCGGGGCTATTTTTGGGGCGCTCAGAGTTGGCCTTTTTTCACGCCCCGCCGATTGCTTCGATGCAACCAAGCGTGGACTATGTAAATACGCAAATGTTTATGTAACTTATATTTTTCCCTCAGCCTTATTTGAGTAGTGGTTCGCTTGAATCGACCCGATAAGCCTTTTTGCATCATCCATCGTAAATTACTTTCTTGCGTTTTCGGTAGACCTGCTTTAATCCGTGCATATGCAAATGGTTCGCCATCGGTTTGTGTTAGGTCGGAGTAGGCTTTGCTCAGCAGACTGGAATTGAAAGAAGGCAGATTGACGGATGACTTCTTTTGTGAAAGAAGCCTATTGCTCAACATTAGTGATTATCGTAAATGGATAGGTCGACTGCACTGTGGGATATTTCTATGCAAGCAGGTGGACGAAAATATTTCCATGTTCGTTGAGCTTTACTTTCCACACACAAGCGTTTTAAATTTGCATCAAGCATTAAAATCATTTGTTCATAATCTATGAAAAAAATCTATCTAAATGAATTTCTGTCTGTTTGTCTGTCTGAACCTTATAGACTCGGAAACTACTGAGCCGATTGGCGTGAATATATAGAGTGGTTTTTGGGGCCGGGGAAGGTTTTTAAGATAGTGAGAGACCCCTCCCTTCACTGGAACACAAATTTATGCATAAATCGAGAACCAACCAAGGAAAGCAAATTCAGCATGTGTGAGGTTTTGAAGAGGAAAATTGTTTCTATGGTGGTTTGAGACCCCACCCTTTTCTATAAAGGGAGGCTCTCATACATATGAAACACGAATTCCTGCATAACTCAAGAGTTAATAAAAAAAAATGAAACCAAATCTTGCATGTAGGGTTTTCTGGAGGCAAGAAATGTTTCAAAGGACTCCATCAGCTTGTGCAATTTGGAGCGAAAGTATGGATTGGAAGCAGAATGGCACTTCTTTCCAACGTCTCGTGGGAAAGGTCCATGTTATGCTATTGGTGGTACTCTCAAACGAATGGCAAACAGAGCAAGCCTTGCTCAAGATTATGGAAACACAATCAAAACTCCTCGGGAACTATATGACTGGGCAGTTGAACAGACAAATAAAATTATTACAAAACTGAATTTCTGCTTCATATCAGCTGAACAGTATGCAAAATTATCAGAAGAACTTGAGGAGCTATATAGCCACGTAAAGACAGTACCTGTTACACAGAAATTTTATTGCTCTGTACTTATTTAAAAATCAAATTTCAGCTAAAGGTTTTCGATTCAAAGGATAATCCAAAGCAATTTATTTTGTATGAGAAAAATTTATAAATTAAATAAACGAACCTATGTTAATTACTAATACATGAAAATGAAAATAAAAAAAAAACTTACCAAGCAAAAACCTATGAATTTTCATTGACATAAAAACTGGATCCACATTAATCAGGACACCTTCAAATCATTGTAACTAACATTGTAACTAACTGCACGTAGGAATGAAAAATTTAACTGTGGTATAGTTGAGAGTCTACGATGAAAAAGACTATGATTGATGTTTACATTTCATATTAGTATTCAAGATGGCGACGAATGAAACATAAGTGCGCGAGCGAATTTTGTACGGGCGTACGGCAAATCCTTACTTGTCTATACGGGACCTTGCAAAAACATTGGATTTGCCTAAACCCACTGTTCACGATGTGCTCAAATCATTTTCGGAACGTTTGACGGTAGAGAGAAAACCGAGAAGTGACAAAAACATTGGACGTGCTGATCCTGTCATGGACCGAAAGGTGAAAAGGATATTAAAGAAAAACCCAAATCTCTCCATTCGAACGGTGGCTCGTAAAATAGGGATGGCGCCTGGTTTTGTCCAAAAATCAAAACAACGTTTGGGACTTAAGTCGTATAAAGTAAAAACAGTTCCAAATCGCATAACTTGGCAGCAAAATCACGGGCTCGTACTGTACTGCGAATATTTGACGAAGTTTTTATGCGTTGTTATGGACGATGAAACATATGTCCTAGAGGATTACAAGCAGCTTCCAGGGTTGGTTTTTTATTCTGCTATGGTCAGAAATGCTATAGCTGAGCGATGAAGGCATCGAAATTTCCCAAAAAATACCTTGTGTGGCAAGCAATTTGCACGTGTGGCAAAAAGAGTAAATCTTTCGACACTACACTACAGGCACAATCAACAAGGAGATCTATCAGAAAAAGTGTCTGAAGAAGCGATTGCTACCCTTCATCAAAAGTCACAAAGAAAAAACTTTGTTCTGGCCTGATTTGGAATCATGCCACTATGCTAAAACTATGGTGGAGTGGTACCAAACAAATCAAGTGAACATTGTACCAAAAATAAATCTCAAACCCGCCAAATTGCCCAGAGCTACGACCAATCGAGAGATATTGGACTCTGATGAAGCGGAAGCTTTCTGGAAAAAAACAAGGAATCAAAGACATCAAACACTTCCAGCAAATTTTGCCAAAGACGGCTTCTACGATTTCTAAAGAGTCTGTACAAACCCTAATGCCACGAAGTTAAGCGCAAAGCTCGAAAAATTTATGCAAATACCGAATAACTATGTTTTGTCTTCACGAATTTTTAAAACACATCCCATGAATCTGAAATAAACAACTACGATGGAAATATAATGTGAAGTTTATTCATGTTTTGAAGTGTCCGGATTATTGTGGCTACAGACCTTACATTCAAAACATATACATGGAGCGTGGTTCGCTAATCACAGGATCCATTTCTGTACGCAGTGTTTTTGGCTGCCAACCAAGGTCAACTACGACTGGATTCGATTACACCGTCAAAACTAAAATCAGATAGAACTTGTTATTATCGAGACAATTATTTCAATTGACAATCCACTCGATTAAGACGGAGCTGAAGTTTTCATGTGTGCCAACCATGCTTTTACATTGAATGCGTTTCTTGAGCTAGCGCTCTACCACAAAAATAATTTTCAAAAACCGTGTTTTCTGGTTATCTGAGTTAGAATTGCCGTCTTAAATATACTACTCTTTAAAGAGATTTAGCTTTTTTTCAAACATGAGCTACCTTTTACAATTATATTTATCTGCTGATCGTTGGCCCTACAAAAACATGCACTTTCTGAAGTGCTTATTTATTTTGTTGTACTAGTTGTTAGCACTTTCTTTGCTTCACTGAATTGACTATAGATTTTTTTTTCTTCTTCTTCTTAGCGTAAGTCTGTGAGTTGTGTTGTTAAGTTTTGTTTTGATGTTTTTATTCTTCTTGAGGTGCCATGTTGTTGTTTAGTGATGCAATTAGGAGCGCAAATCCTCTGACATGTTATCTTTTACCGTCGTACTTAAACTCTTAGACATTCTTCTCTTTTCAGAGAGCGAGTAATAGCGCTATAAATATAAGCCATATGGGGCTAGGGCTATAGTTAATGCTTAAGTTCCAACCGTGTGAAGAGAAACGAAGCATCACTTAACCTTCTTAGACAAGATGCTCCCAACGACCATTTTAAATGAGTTTTGGTTCTGTAAACCTAACAGGGCAATCTGTTTAACTATTCTCTCCGACTATTTACTTCCATTTTCCTTTGATATCTACTGAAGACAACGTGGGTTCCCCGTGTCTTCTTAAGGTGGATTTCAAACCCTCCCTATCTACAACGGTTGCATGGACGTGACCAGGTGAACGATCGAGGAGTGTCTTCGTGGAGATTATTGCGCGAAGACACGTATCAGTAACTGGATACGTTTCATGGTGACATGCAATGTCTCCAACGAATAATTCCTCTTTGTAGCTCCATCCACGAGGTGTGCAAACGCCAATTCTAATGCTAATGCTATGCTGATGGGGCTAGAAGTGAACTATTCTGTCTCTTAATATTCCATTTGATTTCTATTTTTGGTTCTACCATTGCTCCTCTCAATATATAATAGTGTATTATCATGATATCTGTAATAATTTTCTTAAGAAATAACGTTAAAGTATCAATCAAATTAACGCGATTGAATAATAGATCAACTGGCTGAGCAGTGTGCACCTTAAAATTATTTATTATATATTTGAACGTATGGAATAGCACGATATCAGCATGGAATGACCGAAATCTATAAATCATAAATAAGATTGACAAAACAATGTATTCCTTGTCATTACATTTTACTGTATATAACAAATGCGATCCTACCATTATATGCTATATGTTGTGCAAACCTAAGGTATTTGAAGGTTTGTGTTATGTTCAATTTCAATCACTTTGACACTTGTATTATGTTTTTGACGTGCTGCAAGCAATTATATTGGAATAAAGAATAATTCGACGTCATCTAGCCCAGTTTTTCCCCAGATGTTTTCTCGTACTGGCTGCGTTTGTATTGGATTTGATTAGATTAGATCAGTGATCAACCATTATATGTCATCAATTGAACCTACACATGAGATCAACTACAAATGAGTATTTCGATGCAAAGAAATGGAGCGACATTTTAAACATACTATTCTTTATATATTATTTAAGGTCATCCATGGACTTTCCAAGTTTTGTAAAATAGCTTTTTTCTCGTGGCTATGATACATTGTCGTAACTTTAAGGTTCATAATACATACGCAAATACTTCTACAATTGCTGCAGGACAACATTCTGATATTATAATTTTACATAATAAAAACCCTTATTTATATACTACTCTAAATGACATTCCATGGTGATTTAACCTTTTTATTATTATCATTTTTGTCGTTACTCGGATTTATTTGAATATTATTTTATTATTTTTACATCGGAGCATATGGTACGGTATGGCCACGCATCGTTCCTTCTCTGTAGATTCAAAAAATGCGTTGTGGTTCAAATCTATTCATTTGAATCCAACTAATTTTACAGAATCATCTATTATGGTTAATGCAACGCAGTAGGCCTGGCCGCGTTGTCGTTGTCCTTCATGTGCTGCAAGCATCAATATTGACAAAAAAAATTGGGCGTCATCCAACCCAATTATTTCCAGGATGCTTTCTCGTATTGGCTACGATTGTATTAGATTAGATTAGATTAGATTAGATTAGATTAGATTAGATTAGATTAGATTAGACGCATAACCCTGCTCAACCGAAGCTTCAAATTTGGGGTAAGTCGATAACTCATTCTATGTCATTTAAATATCTTGGGGTCTAGTTCTATTCAAAGTGCACCTGGAGATCCCACATTGAGTATCTGAAGCGAAAATGCAAACAAAGGATCAATTTTCTCTGCACAATTACCGGGATCTGGTGGGGAGTACATCCGCAAGATCTTCTGACGTGCTATGGGAAAACGATTTTGTCGGGTTGAAGGTACAGCAGTTTTTGTTTTCAGTCGGCGGTTTTGTAGTAAATCATAAAACTGGAACTGAACTTCACTACCGGTGTCTTCGTATCGCGTTGCATATCCTTACGAAGAGTCTTGAAGTGCTAGCTGGCATGTTGCCATTCTCGGATCGATTTACAAAATTCTCTCACCGGCTCCTCACCAGGTGTGAAGTCAATAACCCCCAGGTAATCGAAAACTTTTCGAAGCTTCTCGAGTTGAATTCTCAAACTCGCTTCATGACTTTGTACCATTTGTACATAACACACTTCGCCGATATATTTCCAATCCTGTGCTTCTCCGACTTCGACAGTTCGGTTCATTTTGATTTATCCATGAAACAGGAGCAGAGATCGAAGTTCTCACTCGGCTGAGTAAAAACCATGCTCTCTCTTAAACAGGTTCTTCATGAGAAGCGAACCGTTCAGTGCTAATCGTAAACTTCAAGCTCCTTGTTCTGTTTTGTCGCTGAATTAGTGGCAATATAGTCTTCATTGGAAACTGTTGCTTCACTAACACCGGATCCTCGAGGCCGGTAAATCACACCTATTATTTTCTCATAAAAACACAGGAGCTTCTAAGTGCTTTATCTTCGCGTTATTTTTTCATCACCATTGTATGGGTCCATTCTCATTGTTCGATTCTAGGCAATGAGAAAGCGGACTCGCTTGCAAAGGTGGGCACTATGGAAGGCGATATTTACGATCGATAAACCGCCTTCAATGATTTTTTTTTTCGATTTTTCGTCAACAGTCACTCGTCAGCTGGCAGTTTATATGGAGTAAAGAAGATTTGAGGCGATGGCAACATTCTATCATCCCAAAGGTGTCGAAGAAATCTTGGTTTGGGGGAATAGAATGAATGGGAATAATTCGAATCCCCTCCTGCTGGAAATGGCTTATTGAGTCCCAATCCCAACTTTCTTTGAGAGCCTGCCGGATTGAAATCTGACAGTTCTTCAAGATCGCATTGTTTTTACTGACACGCCACAAAATTTTAGGCAACTGATCAAGTTGTCAAGTATTAGTACACGACACTGAGGAAGTCTGCACATTGTAGACGAAATATGCATATGTGTCAAGATAAGCAATGAAGGTAGTTGGAATCAAATGGAAATTACTAATCTCTCTCATTTCTCATTTTCCAGAAATTCAGACACCAACTGAAGCAATAGTTTTCTGATATATAGAATTTTAGTTTACAATAAATGTTGGCCTGAACAAATAAATATACTTCTTATCTTAGTGTCTGAAATATATCATGAACAAGCTAAATTTAACTCTCAAATCGACTTCTGAGTAACTTAGATCTACCCAACCAACCCACATTCATAATGTCTTCATTTCTACGCACCAAGTTGATAGGCAAAACTGTAATAGATCATCGTATGTTACATTAAAAAAATAAAAATAACCTTATCCATGGGCGTAATATTCAGAGAAAAGATTAGGCTAAAACCAAATTTAAAAATATACCTAAAAATCAACGGGTCATAAAATCGCAAAAAAACAGGATGATTAATCGCCCAAGAGCGTAGATAATATGAAAGTAAACACTTTAACCCACAACCGGGTGAGTACAATCGTTTCACCGCATCAACTACACCCCCCTCCCCCTCAAACCTCCCCCTTTCGTTACGTGAGAGAAGGCGCTCACACTTTACCTCGGGGGCACACACATTTACATTGTTTTAATTATTTAATTAATCTTGGGGCGCAGCACCGGTCACGAAAATAAAATTCAAAACAGAGAGGCGCATCGCAAAAAAGAAACTGCAATCCATCTCTCATTTCCTCATGATATGTAAATATGATGAACGTTCACCGGAGATCGAGCCGCCGAGATATATGCTTATGAAACCAGGCTTGACTTGGTGCTTTTTTTCGTCAGCTGCTGGTGTTGTTGATGATGGGATGGCGCCCTCTCACTTAACTTGCTCAGCCGAGTTCATTACACCTGATGCCGCGCCGCACGGAGGCAAGGAGCGTGCATATTAAGACAAAACACACGAGAATATCAAATGAAGTCATTTTTAGACCCCTTTGGATTTGCTGGCCACATAAATCATACGAGTTTATAGCGCAGGTTTTGGTGCAGAACGCCTCAAACCTATATAACGACACTTCTTGACTGACCGCTCGGAGGCAAATTACGTCGGAATTTAAATGGTGTAAGATAAATGTCTTTTCACTGAATACATACAGCAAGACCCCCGCCCGCAAAAGTGTTACGAGTTTTGTTCGTCAGTCTGTGAGGCAAGCAGCGCCGTAAAATATGAATAATATTATCCGAAATTTGGGTATCAGTGGCCTTAATCGACGGAGGGGTCATAAACGGATGAGTTGGCTAGAGGCAGATTTCGACGCATCGATAGTCTGCACCGAGGTGGGAAAGAATGAAGAAACTTTTTTTTCCGTCAGCTGTCTCGCAGATATTTAGTGCAGCATAAAGTGCCAAAAGTTAATTGGGGGGCTGCATTTTTTGCCATTCCTGGGCAGCCAAGTTGCGTTGAATTTATTGAATTAAATCTAGCGCGAAATCGTCTGCCTTCCGTGGAGGTAACATAGTAGGCAGTGAGTTGTCTCGTCGCCGCGCCGGTTAGTTTGTGTGGACAAGGACGGACAGGTTGTCCTCCCCCTCGTGAATATGTGCAAACTTGGTTAAGATGTATAATTTCGCATCGAGAAGGGAATCGTGATTGCAGCGGAGGGAACGACATTTTAATTGGAGTTCGCCGTTTGGCTCTAATAGGTCTCAAGTATACATTAATTTATTAATTGCGTCGCGTAATAGATCATTTTCGCTGACTTCATCGGTGGGATTGATGCCGTTCGATCGAATGATAGGCAAGCGAGTCCGCCAAATCGGTGGGCGGAGACATTCAAATCGGTGATTATTAATGAGACTGATAATTAAGTTATTGCTGGCCGATAATGATCCGGTGGTGAGGGTGGGTGGAGCACCGCTTGTAGAGATGTAAAATAAACACGTTTCTGTCAATGCTTACTAGACCTGTTCAATTTAAAAAACAATTCAACCGGTCATCCGGGACTACAATTGTTTGTTTTGATTGTATCTGGACAAAATTTCATACAAATTGGTTATGATTTGGAGGTGATGAGTTATTACACTGAAAGTTCATTTTAGTTTATATTACAAAATCTAAAGTAATACTCACTAAGACATTCGTTGTTTTCAGCAACGAAACTGATTTGTTGTTTTTATGAAGATACAATCGTAATTTATTGAACGCGCAACTGTCAAAAGCACGAAGCTTTTGTTGACATAGAAAGAACATTCGTACATTGTACGGAATCAATGCAAAGAGCTACGAATATTTTGTCACAAATTAAAAAGAAACGTCTCTCTGGTGGTTGCATGAAGGACTGACAGATCTTCTTTATCGATTCAAAATGTAATTGACAAAAAAAGCGCAATTGGAATTGTCCAGGCGTTTTTTTTTATTATTTCAGACATGGGGTTCGAACCTGAATATTTTGGAAATTGCTGACTCTAAATCCGTGGCTGATCTCACTAGGCCACGCTGACTCGTGAGAACAAGCTTGATTAATGAGCATAAAGTTATAGATCACGACAGCGCTTTGATTTTTATTTTGGGATGGATAAATTATTTCCGCCCATACCAGCAGCAACACCATCATACATGAGTACGGTATAAAAGAGAAACAGCGATTGGCTGGTCATCACGAAGTTCATTTCGTGCATTTTACAAAAAGGTGTAATGATAGCATTTCACCAGATAAAAAGCATTATGAATGTTTCATACAATAGACGAGACATTTGTTCTATGTACAAAATCCATGTTTACGAAACGCGTGAAAGCTGCTTTACGAAAATAAGTTTTCAGTGTAGGCCGAAGCCTAATCGGCCCATAAGCTGACTTAATGATTGGTAATTGATCTAGTCGTTTCTGTTTGATTGGAATCACTTTATGTTCTAATTTTAACCGTTATGTGTTCAACAGGGAGCAAGCATGTGTTCACTTATCACCCTGGAGTGAAATAACGATGGCTAGGAGGCGTAAGGAGTGGCCTCTGTTGTTTTTTATAACCTAAAAGACTAACAGTGAACGTTTGGATTCAGAAACTCAACCGCTTTTTCTAAATTGTCTAACATGATCGATGGCTATTATCCGTCTCCGGAAAAAACGTACATCCGTTTTTTTGAAAATGCTATACTCATAAGAGATTCCAATAGAAAATCAGCAGTTATGACACTAAAAGTAATAACAATCCGGTGACTTGATCCTGGAACAGTCACCCCGAAACAGGTTCCCACGGGGTCACGGATGGCCGGACAATTATTTGAATTGAACCCTAACAATATGGGGGTCAATTTTTGAACGTTAGAAATGAGAAATGATCGTTGGCCATAGTTGTTAGACCAGTCGATCAATTGGCTTCGAATTGGCCAGTTCAAAGTATATTTCCACAAGGCCACCTATATGAATGAATAACATCAACAATATGGGTATCAGAATACTTTGAATCGTTCCAGAATAACGTTTGTTATAGTTATTGGACCATTCGATCACTTGGCTTCGGATTGGCCAGTACAGAGTAGGTTTCCATGAGGCCACGGATGGCCAAAAATTATAAAAATGTTCCCTGCTGGCCTCTCAGAGGTGTTTCTTCACAACGGTTAACGATGAAACTTCAACGAGGTATGATAGCGGATTTAAAGTTTTGAATTTGAAAAGAACTGCTTATGGTTGAAAAGAGAAATAATCTTTCAGGAAAATTTATTGCATGTTTTGTCCCAGAGATTACTGGAAAATCATTCAATCTTCATAAAAGACATGTAAGAAAATAAAAAAAAAAATCGAAAGAACTGCTCATGATTCAAAGCTTGAAATATCTCCCATGGAAGTTCAATGTTTTGATGTCCCAAAGATATCAAGATAAATTCTCAGAATGCGAGTTTTTAAATAAGAAAATACTGCTCATGATTGAAAGAAGTAAAAATGCCCCATAATAGTTCATTGCTTCAAATCCCAAAAAATTCATTCTTAAAATCCAAGCCCAGCTTAACATAGCAAGAAGAAGCGTAAATCTCCCATAAAAGTTTATTGGTCTCATGGCAATTTTTTGTTTAGTGAATTGTAAATAATTCACAGTTATGGAAGTTCAAAAGACTGATCGCAAATCTGCAAACTACATCGGAATTTCAGCAACTTGAATAACTTTAACGCTTAAGCAATCATTGATCTTCTTTTTCGTTTTACTCGTGTTAAAATATATTCTTATCCATCGGCAACCCGTAAGTTCGAGTCGAACATTGTAAATTTGATAAATTCTTCATATTTTTGGTAAACTTCAGTTCAGGGAAATATATCAGTAGCCGTTCCAACTACTGAAAAATTGAACAAAAATCTTATAGAAATTCTGAAAACTTATCCATATTTCAGTTCAGTTTTCTGAAGTTTTTCAAAGTTATATTTATTTCTTGGGACTTCTAAGCACCTTTTGGAGTTATTTGTTGTTAGGTGATGTTTGGGCTACTCTTAAGCGTTTACAAGTTGTTTAAACTTATCCAAAGTTTTCCGAACTTCTCGAAAGCCCAAATGCCCCAAATGCTGTGTGCATTTAATGGAGTTTTTGCTATGAAAAGTGAAATTTGTTAACAAGTTCAGGACATTTATAGTAATGAAATTAATGAGATATGTGATGTGTTGATAAGAGGCTTAGATTAGATAGCTCAGTCAGTAAGAGCACGGTATATCAATCCGGAGACAGCGATTCGATTCCCGGCCTGGTCGAGGGAATCTTTTGGGTTGAAAATTTTCTTGACTTCCCTTGGCATAGAGTGTCATGATATATTATTGTGTTTGCCACTCAGTGTATTCGAATGTTTGGCATAGAATTGATTTTCGCGAAAATTCTAAATTAAAAACTATAGCTGCTAGAAGAAAAAAGAAAAAAAATCAATAGCAAAAGACACATAAATCCATTTAGCAGAAGAAGGGAGGTTTCCTGGTTTTAGATCCGAGCTATGAGCAAATTTTGTACAATGCATTGTCAAAAGGTTTAACACAGTATTATGATGTCATTTTTTATTTGTACACTTTTAGTCCTAAAAGTTTTGTATCTCAAGTATTAATACGAACCCTAAAACAACATTCAAATAATAGTGGTGAGAGACCGAAAGAAAGATTCACAGTCTCAAGTTTATTAGATAATAAGATTACACTTGAATAAAAGTTCGAATAATTTGAATAGGCATTTGGAGGCACATACTAAGAAAACCTTATGACAATCAACTAAAAATAGAAGAAAAAATTAGGTTAAACAATAAAAAAAAACAAATTAGCCTGCAGATCATGAAACGACACAATTAAGGAAGATAAAATCAAGCTACTAGGAATATTAGAGAAGAGAAATGTTAAATATGAAGATAAATAAAAAAAAAACAAATCAATAAACAACATACAATAAAATAATAGGTAGTGAAAAAGAGTTACAATCAGGACTAGCAAATCATCATGAACACTCTCCATTACTTTGGTTAAGCGCAACGCTTTATATTATAAAACGGAAATTTTGCAGAATATTGTGAAGCCAAGCTTAGAAAGAATGTACGGGAACGATAATAACGGATGCGGTCCTTGGTCAAATACTTTTTGACCGACTTTTAGGTCAACGATGAATGACCTCTCAATCAACTAAACCTGAACCCCTTGAATTGTTTTGTGTGGTCATACATGCTGTCGGAAACAAACGAGCACAAATTGTCTAGTTCAAAGTTGTAATCCTACAAATTTGCCGATGGAAGCCGTGTGCGCCGCTTGCGATGGGTTTGAAAAACATTTGATGCAGGTCGAAAAGGTTGAAAACGGTGTATTCCGCAGCATATGCTGTAATTGTTTCTTGCAATATTATCTTTCAATAGAAGCAATTACCAATAACATCCGAATAACTTTTGTGATATAATCGAAGTTTGAATTTGTATGAATATATATTGGACACCGTGTAAGTTGTAGCAACCTGCGCATCACTAAATTCTTCTATATAGAAGTATCGTCACCTGCTTCAAAACAATTGGGCAACAAACTGAACAACTAAACCCACACAATATGAGCATGTGCAAGAGCATGAGCATGATTGACCACCCGAGGTTGCTACTCCGTTATTGCCAGATCAGCTGTTATTACACAGAGAAACAACAGATGATACTCGGGACTAGCATACATCCTCAATGTGTAAAAAAAACTGCTGATTTCAAACTGACGTAATACCGGCGCCGGCCCCGCCTGAATGCAGGTCAAATAGGTTATGGATAGGAATATGTTAACGTGCTTCTCGCTTTGAAAGATATGTATGTATCACTGGGATGGTGGATAAAAGGGTCGGATTTGCAGCGGGACCCGTTTTGGAAAACGGTGTGCTGAATGCAACTGACCTCGGCAGTGAAATAGATATTTAACTATGTTTGTTCTCTGTACAGCGATACACATTGAAGTTATTCAAATTTTGACACTGATTAAAACCAACTGTAGGAATGCTGTTGAGGTCACCGATAAGTATGGGTGCTTTATTTCAATGAAATTCAAGAATACGTTGAAATAAATAATTTGATAAATATTAAATAAAAATACGTTAAATCATCGAGTTGGAGCACAGATTGTCGATATCAAATAAAAATTAAACACAATTATACCCACATACCTTCTCTTGGCGGTCTTGGTGAACTTTACCATGACTCAAGACTCAACATACACTGTTTCATCACAGCGTAATTTTTCCTGTTCACTCTTTTCTCTGGACTACACACTTGTAAACGCTATACGCTGCATGAGCACTTTTCATATAACATAAAGCCCAAATCGGCCTACCCGAACATTTACGTTTACCAACTATTATCGATCCCAAATAACTTAAGGTGTGCGTGCTCATTTGATCACACGCGCCACAGAACAATACGTTAACGAAACAATAGATATCGCGCTACGCCCGAAAATAACAGCAGTTCGAAACAATACATTGAACACGAACTCTCGCCACCGAACAATGAATGACCGTAACAATTGATAACGCTCTATGCCCGATACCTAAACTGACACCAACGTGATACGACGCATACGGTAAACTAATAATCATAAGTAAATTGGATTAGTGAACTATTGGTATGGGTCAAAGACAACTACCCAATCAATCATGATGACACTCACAGCAGTTTTATTTTTTAGTTTTTTCTTCGTTCACTCAGTCCCGCTCAACGCTGCCTGACAATGTGATGAGTTGGAAGCAACGTAGATAAATTCACAAGCAAAAATGATTTAACTTTACGGTACTCAAAGCAGACCTCATGAAAAACTAAACCAACATAATAATATAACAATTAAAAAAAAATTATGGTGTCACTACTCATTGAGTTTCGTTTTTGACATTCTTAAAAATCTGTGACCCAAAAAAAAATCCTTTTACGCATGTGATCAAATCTCGAGGATTTATGGAGTTGTGAGCTTTATGTGCGTTAGTGCGTAATGGCTGCATTAATTGGCTGTAACTAAGGCCTAGGCTGTTTAGCGGGATTCAGTCTTCTTTATTCGAGTTGGTAAAATTAACCGTAATGCTTGCGTTTTAAACTTCGAGTAACTATTATGTAACGTCTTTTTGGGAAGAAATGTTGCAATCATTTCTTTCGCCAAGGAATTCTATTAACGATACTTTGCCTTTCTGCAAACATGTGCCTGAACAGCAGAGTACTTGATTAGTGAAGAATCATTTTTCGAAAACATTCAAGTAATGACATTCTTCTCCTTTGAAAAAATCTGTAAACTTTTTTCGTGTGCTTATTCCTTTTGCAATTTTTTTTTACGTTTTATGCAATATTCTTGAAATATTGTTTTAAGCATATGGAATTCAAACTTCAAACTTCCAATAAATTGTGCATAATTTTCTGAAGTTGCCTAATTTCTCGAAAGTTTTGAAAACATTGATCTTCTTGAATTATTCAGCAAGCATTCTTTTTTCCCTTATGATTGGCTGGAATGTTTTTCAAAACATTCTTGTGAGGAGAATTTTGAAGAAATCCCTGATCTTGTGAAGTCTTGTAATTTTAAAGGAATCCCTGGAGGACGCCTGAAATAACTTCCCAAAACTATACGGTTATTCCTGATGAAATTTTTGGAGAAAATCCTAATGTGTTGGAGAAATCTAAGGAGAATTTTTTGCATGAACTCCATAATCTCATATATTTAATTCCTCACTTAAATATTCGTAACTTAACTTGGGAATGTCGAATTTTGGCTGGGATTATTTTGCTGGAGATTTTGCAAGCACTTTACGTTTAGTTCGTCGGATATTACTTCAATAATTTTTTCAGTTATTCCGCTGGAGAAGCATTCGTTTCAAAGTTCAGCAAGAGATTGCTCCACAAATTTCGGCAGAATTTCCTACAGTGATTTCTACAAAAATACTGTTCTTCTAATTTAGAACTATTCTTTTGCATTTATGCAGAAGAATTCCGAGAAATAAGAACAATGGTCTCGATGGCTATTTTCGCTATTCGAATACAGTACTTCGAACGTGATTTTTTCACTATTCTCGACTTTCTTATCTACGTGCATTGCCTCTTATCAGCAAAGCTGAATCGTATCTTCCAGTCGAAAAACTACGGAATTCCTGAACGCTCTGCAACCGACTAGAAGGTTGTTGATAATACTCTTTGAAATTCTTGTGAGGATACAGCACCTGACGGAGCAGGAGTTTCAGATTTCAGTATCTTCATCAGAGTCGGAACTATGGCGGCTGCGGGAAAATGCTTAGATCCAGAGCCTCTCGATGAACCGAGACAGGCTCTGATCTGCTGAAGTTCTGTACCGTAAACTGAAGGAGTTCTATTCGATTATTGAACAGTATCCAGATGCTGAAAGCAATTGGCATGCCGTGAGAACGATTTGCGTGAGCTGGTGTAACCATCTGCAGGACAACGCAGTGAAAACACGTGAAGCTTCAGCTTATTTGAATTCGTCTGTATTTCAAACGAACTGGAAATTTCACTTTAGCTAAGTGTATTGGCACTGCAGAGTGGAGCGAGTTTCTCTGCGATCTGTCTTAGACCGGAACCGCCTGAGTGCAGGCTACATAGATGCCAGAATAATCAGAACAAACGCCATGATTTATTATCGCAGGCAATACTCGGGCACTCTGCAGAATGGTTTTAATGAAATGATCGATTTCCCCGAGAATGTTCAGATCCCTCATAAAGGTTGTACTGCGGGCTCAAATTGCACCGCGCTAAATGGCTGTAACTTTTTGCCCGTCGTGTATTATCTATTGAAATTTGGGTGGAACTAGTTCAATGTGTATTGTTTACTGTAAAGTTTCATTAGCATTGTGCCGTGTTGCGAAGAGGGTCCGAAGAACTGCAGCGGCGCAAGAAATGTTGCGCACGTAACTCGAATATCTGGATCTTTCTAATCGTGCCATCAGCAGGAAGCTGGGAGTGGTACATTCTACGGTGTCTTGTGTTTTAAATCGGTACCACAAACGTTTGACCATCGATCGAAAAGAAAAAAAAATGCAAAAATGGATCTCCGTATAGTGTTAAAGATTACAGGCGGGTAGTTCAAGCTTTCAAGAGGAATCCCAACAGTTCAGTTCGAGATTTGATTCCTAACACACATAATGACCCGTAACGCTGGTAGATCACCTTTTCGTGGTGCGTTACGGGGTATCAGATCTACCACCGAACCCTAGTCCGAATTAATTCAAACTAGGGAACATATTTGTTATTTGTAGTCAAAGGAACATATTTTAGTCCTTATTACATTTTATGTCTTATGAAAAGTGACAATACTGTTTTGCAATTGTGCGAGGATGAGCTAGAATAAGTAAAACATGGTTAGTCTTCATTTATGTGAATTCTCATTGTCTATTTGATGTTCTATAGTTTGAATTGGTTATGACTAGGTTCTGATGCATGGTCAGTATCGGAGCCATAGTTTGTTTTCTTTGCAATGAATCTGATTTTGACTGATAAGGGCGCGCCTTTGAAGAGTGCTCTCACCTCAAAGGGTTTAAATAGCGGAAACTTTCAATAAAATTTGATTCATTGCCAACAAAACAAAACAATGACAACTGTAACAACACCGAATACCTCGTCATTTCTCAATAGTGATGAGGTTAATCGACATGCACTAAACAAAGGACACGGGATATACTACAATAGATCAAATTACTGGTCTCAGTGGTTTATGTCCCGAACAGAGGAAAAAAAAACACACATAATACTGATCGATTTTCCTTTTACAGTAAAAAATTTGAAGCAAAGATTTGCCAAAATTTTTTGCAGTTGAAAAAGTTTTTTTGGGAGAAAAAATAACGATGGGAAGGCAAAATAATGTGGCAACCCTGCCCGTAGGTTAACTGAAAGCTGGAAGCCTTACACAATTTTTAATGTCTTGAAAACATTTCGAAAATTTGATTAATTTAGTAAAACTCAGTAATTTTTCTTGAATTCCGAAAACTTCTGAAGGTTTTACATTTTCTTCCAATTTCATGGAGCCACGTCTAATGATCTCTGAACTTCGTGGAAGTTTTACAAACCTGTCGTAAGATTGCAGTCACTTTCCTGGCGAACTTCGTTAGCATCCTAAAGTTGTCACTACAGAACAGGAAATGTTGAAGCCATGGTTGAACGCGGAAAAAAAAAATGCCGATTCAAGCGTTGTACAAAATCTTATGCCTGGTATTAAAAAGAAAATTCGGGCTCTTGAACTTGGTAAAGAAATACAGTGAAATAAAAAGATCTTAACCAATACTATGCATTGTATTTTATTCCCTGAATGTTTCAAGACAATTGGTTGAGATACTTGATTTTGAGGACGAGTTTAAAGTGATGCAATTTAACTGTGGACACCCTCTACTTTAAAAAGAAATTCAGTTAGTATGGTTTAGGTTTGGAGCTAATAGTGAAAAACAAAATAAACCATTGCATAAATACGAACCTTTCAAAGCAAAGCTCATGAAAGCATGAATTTCGCTCATATTTTCAACATTTTGCCCATCAGATACCACTTTTCCTACCTAAAGGAACGCGCCGCAGCAAACCTGTATCAAGCGGCAGGCATAACTCCACGCACACACAACCCTCTTCACCGGGCGGACAATCGCGCACCTATCGTATCGTTCAGATTAATCTTGTATTCTTATTTAATTTTATGATTATAATTTTGCATAAAACACGTCTTGCGTTTTCATTATTATAATAAAAGTACGGTTCGCTCTGAAAACAGCTTTACTTGTGGCCCGATGGGACGGTGTGGCTACAGTGAATGGACCTCGTTCTCGCCATATGTAGGCTTGCATTCAGGCCGCACCAGGTCCATTCGGTGAGTGCGAGAAAAGCGTCCTGAGATAAAATTGATGATGATGGAATTACGAATCCACACGGCAATCATCCGTCGTGTTGTTGCTCTGAGAAAGCCTGTATTGGCTCGGTTCCGCACTCCATCGGCTCCTAAGCGCGGGGAAGCAGTACAGTGAGAATCACTCTTCCAACCCGGCCGGCCAATGCACAGCCAATATGCATTTCGTATTAATCTTTCGCACTGAATGTATTCGAAATGGGGAGAAGTGTGGACGGTGCTGCAATTGAGGTGAATTGAAATTAGGTGAATTGAGAACCGCAATATGGCTTAATTATCATGTCCGGGAATCTCAAATGTTTTTACTAAGAAACGACACTAACCTGAAAGAAAACTTTCTTCGTTTCAGGGGCACGGCTCCAAAACAACAACACGAAGTGGGACAAGTTACTGTAGCACACAAGAAACGCGACAGTGTAGTTTGAGTAGAATTCGATTTCATTCACTTCTGCGTGTCACACAAGGGACAGGCTAAAAATTTAAATTTTCACTTTGCGTTGAATAACAAAACATTGCTTGGAAACGCTTCATCTCTATCACAGCGAGGCTTGCTTCGATCCAATAACTCTCTTCGTAGCTAAGGAGAGTCTTCAGTCGAACCCCATTCTGCATTGAATGTTCTGTCATAATCACGCTTATTTTTCTACGGAGCAACTCCCCGGCCACCGCTTCGGATCCTTCCTCTGCCATCGGGACGACGACGAGCGGGTAAAGCCACAAACCATCTATTGTGGGTAAAAATATGATTGCAAATTACACCGATACACAGCCCTTCGGTTCGGTTCGGTTCGGATCAGTTCAGCTGCCCTTCAACCACTGGCTGGCTGGCTGGCTGGCTGCTGGCGTGAGGATCCAGAAGCGATGCGCCGCCGCGGACGGGGCGCAGTTGTGGTATGCAAAGTAAGAAATGAATCGCGGTTCGGCCCCCATTCGGCCCTGCGAGAAATCCGTGAGAATCCCCTCGAGCCGGGTGAGAGACGACGACGGGTAACCTGGCTGATGGCTGATGGCTGGAAGCAATTTGCCTGAACCCATGCCCATATCCATGGAGAACATAAAACTGCGGCAGTTGGAACATGAAACCTTGCCTCCTCTTCCCGGTGGAGTGAACGAGACAAAATTAAATTACGAAAAATTATATCTTGGGCCATATCTGCATATTAGTGGCTGGTCCGCACGAAGTGCTGTTGAGTGTTCATACTGGGAGCAAGGAACAGGGAGAGGGCGACTTTAAGGCTTCATTGCATGGGACAGGATTAATGGGAAGAGGGCAGGCAAAATCTTCATTTCGTAAGTGCAGCTCGTACCAGGAGTGTGTATGAATTATAACGAAATTGGTTGTGATGGAGGATTCCTAGGGATGGCCTTGTGGAATTGGGTTCTTTATCAATTTCAGGACTTTAGCACTTTGTTACTGCTGTGGACTTCGCTCATTTTTGCTAAATACGCAGAGACGTCGATTTTACGGAGATTTCATCACTGAGCATAATGTGATTTTTGAGTAAAGTACTGTATCGAAAATAAGTTATCCAGATTATTCCTTCAAATCATATGAAAAATAATTTTATTGTTTCTGCTTGCTTAGAATCACCTTCGAATTTGATCAAATTCTAATTTGAAAGATGAAAATAACTTCAACGAGGTATTTCAACGGATTCAAAGTTATGAACTTGAAAAAGACTGCTCATAATTTAAAAAAAAAATCTTTCATTTATTGATTGAATTTTTCGTCCCAGAGATTACAAGAAAATCTTTTGTTCAATCTTTTTATATTCGGTTGAACTGCTTATGATTCAAAAATGGAAATATCTCCCTTGGGAGTTCAATTGTTTCATGTCCCGAAGATATCAAGATAAAATCTCATAAGGGGAGTTTTTATTTAAGAAAATACTGCTCATGATTGAAAGAAATAAGAATCCTTAGTTCATTGCTCCAAATCCCAAAAATTTCAATTTCTAAATTAAAGCCCAGCTTAACATCTTAAGAAAAATCGTAAATCTCCCATAAAAGTTCATTGGTTTCATGACAAAAAAGATTTCAAGAATTGTGAATGGGGCTTATTACGGGTTTCACTTCACGGTGAAAACGATGTGAAAACAAAAAACCTTATTACGAATGTCACCCAAGTGAAGAAATATGAAAGAATTCATCCGAGGTGACGATTTAAATGAACTCGGTGTTATTATGGTTGCCACGGCACCATCATGCCATCGAAAGAAGTGACGCAAACCGTAGATTTTCTGTGGGCTACTACGATTTTCACTTCACTATCGCTTCCACCTCACGGAGTTTATTTTTGATCATGGTGATACCAGTAATAGCATAAAAAAAAGTGAGGTGATGTGTAAGGGAAGTGAAAGTGATAGTGAAGGTGACAACCGTAATAAGCCCCAATGATTCACTGTTCCCATACAGTCATGAGAGGTCAACAAACTGATTGAAAATCATCAAACTTAATCAGAATTTCTGCAACATGAATAACTGTTATTCTACTACAATTTTACTCAAACAATTATTGATCTTTTTTACATTTTACACTTGTAAAAATATTTTCTAACCCTTCGAGTCGACCGTTGTAAATTTGAGAAATTTTTCAGAAATTTTGCCAACTTCAGTTCAGGAAATATCTCAGCAGCGTTCCAACTGTTGGATCTTGTTACTGTTCACTTTAAAAGTAAATTTTAGCGTAATTTTTATGGAAATTCTGAAAACTTATCCATACTTCAGTTCAGTTTGCTGAACTTCTATAAGGTGATGATGATATCTTGCGACTTCGAAACACTTTTTTGAGTTATTCGTTGTTACGTGATGTTTGGGATGCTCTTAAGCTCTTACCTAGGGGGGAGACATCTTTAATTTTCGCAATAAATCGTATTATAATACCACTAATTCAAGATTAAAATATTAATCTTGACAATAATGTTTCCGAAATTTTAGTTTCGAGAGTTACTGGCTAGGTTACAGGTGTATAGGAACGACCTGGTTTATACGGCGGATTTACTTGTTTCTCCAAAAAATATGTCCGTTTTGAGACTGTGTTTACATTACGGGGCATGTGTTCTCATCTCCTTCTAGTTCCACTCGATGATGCTTTCTCTTCAATTTTATGCTCATGGTATTGATCTTAAGCCCTGGCTTGAGCCTGCGTGTAATAAAATTAAAATTAAATATTCACAATATCCGTGAGAACATAAATTGTTTGTCACAGAGAACGAAAACACGCGAGCACTCCAGTGAGATGACACTTGCCACCAATGTCGATTATACCCAGGTCCGGGTCATCTGACTTATTGGTATTCGTGAGATGTCGAAATGTATAGTGGTGTTTGTGTTTCGTCTCAATGTTTACCTTTTTACACGGAACAGCTGATGTCAAACTATCAGCTCACAGTATGGAATGTTATGGTAGTTTGACGTCATCACCCACGTGCTCAGCAATGTTTGCAATATTTTTGCATCCAACACAAGTAAACTGCTCGATGTGCCGCACCTAAGCTGAACGACATTGACTTTCCACCAGGTGACGACTCCGCCGTACGTCAACAAATTAAAAAAAAACAACAACTATACACTGTTAATAAAATTATAGCATTGTATTGACAGTTTGTGATATCATAATACCGTATAATGTTATTATAATTTTATTATTTTCACTAATACTCATAGTATTGGCATTAAAATTAATGCAAGATTAAGTTGTCTCCCTCCTAGGCTCTTACAAGTTTTTCAAACTTATAGGAAGTTTTCCGATCTTAGCAAAAGCTCCATATGTTGCAAATTGTGAGTCATTTAATGGAGTTTCTCAAGTTTTCAAGAATTCCTACATACTTCCCTTAAATTTCATCTAATTTTCTGGCAGCTTTGATGAGTTGATCTGCAAATTATTGCATTTTGCTGGAAATTGTGCAAAATTATTTTTTAAGTTCTAAGAATTTCATGAAAGTTAAGGTACCGTTTTGGGACATTTATCCGCATCATTGCGTTAGGTCATCTTTTCGAATTATAAATAAAATTTTCTTTTGCCAATTCAGTGAAAAACGTGCATTTTTGTATGTCCTCGCAGAACGGATGCCTAATTGGAACTATTGTGAAACAAAAGACTTACCGGAGTTAAATTGACGTAAATTGTAGTTTGTGAACCAGTTTAGAGCATTTTAAGTCATGAAAATAAAAAGATGTGTGATATATTGATAAGAGGCTTAGATATGACAACTCAGTCAGCAAGAGCACGTTTTACCAAGCAGGAGGCAGCGGGTTCGATTCCCGGTGTGGTCGAGGAAATCTTTCGGTTTAGAAATTTTCTTGATTTCCCTGGGCATCGAGTATCATTTTGTGTGGCACTAAATATTGCTGTTACCTTTAAACACAGAGAACAGACATCCAAGCTGGTGTGCCCACCGTGTGAAAATTTATGTAACTGCCATTTTAAAATTTCAGCTCGTTTCTGTTAGTTTTGGTGAATCGTATATTGATGGCGCCACTTGCCCAGCTTAAAATTTAAAAGCCTGTCAAGTTTAGTTTGGTGAAACCTAGACTAGGCAGCGTAGTTTTTCCAACGGTTTGCTTTTAAAAGTTTACACAGTAAATTGGCGAAAAAATGTTCGAACCTGGATGTTTGTTCTCTGTGTTTTAAATTAGTACTCAATTTATAACTGTGATTGCTAGATAAACTTTGGGAAGAGTAGACGAAAGGTCGTTGAATAGAGCCTCAAGGCCAGTTAGAAGAAGATCAATAGATTATTGATAAAGTAAGCTTAATGGTTTCGAATCCAAATAATGAACGAATCTAGTAAGACTAATTGCCAATAATTGGGTTTTGGAGTGCTTTTTCACATACCCCTCAACGTCTATCAAAACCCCAAGTAGCACACTATGAGCAGAATTAATTACAGTAACTTGAATATGACTAAAAAAATCATAATTATGTTATCTTAACTGAATTGCAACAAGGTTTCTACTAAGGGATACATGCATCGGGTTACTACAAAACTTGCAAATAAAATTTTTTGCAGCGCGTTGGTTTTGTTCTGCACTTTGTTTGGCGATTTTCTGCTTCTTGAAAGTCTTCCGTTGTTCCGTTCTTAACTATTGTGTGTCCAACGAAAAAAACCCTTAAAGAGGCCGACAGGGAACGTTCTTACTCACGGAGCTAATATGACCATAATTATGGAAATATACAACTGATTTGGAATATTTTTACAGTTTTGGGTTCGGGAACTTGAAAAGTTTCATAAAAGGTCTAATATGACCGATGGACTTCATCAATCTTTTAATACATCTGAAATCCGGAAATCTGGAACTATGTTTCAAAAATGGTATACTTATAAAAGATCCCAATAAGAAATCAGCAGTAATGACACCAAAAGTCATTCTAAGAACACACAGGAATGTGTGTGATTGCCAAATGACAATTTGATGACTTGATCCTGGAACAGTCACCCCGGAGCAGGTTCCCATGAGGCCACGGATAGCCAGCAAATTATATGAATTTTACCCGAACAATAGGGTTGTCAACATTCTTGGAATCATTCCAGAAGAACATTTACCATAGTTGGACCGGATGATCCAATCACTTGGCATCGGATTGGCCAGTTCAGAGCAAGAAACGCGAGTCATGATCTATCACAACTGTTATGTTTGTCGGCAATAGAATCCCGGATAAATAATTCAAACGTGCTGGCCAAATTTTATACACGGACTCTTGGAAGAGAGTGTCACCTGCCACATATTTATTCATTTTATTAACGAGAAATGAGATGTCACATACTTTCAATATCTTCAAATGTCATGTTTTGAATTCTAAAACGGCAACTTTGTTCCCTGTTGGACACATAATGGTTAATAAGTTGGATAATTTCGACGCTGGTTCCCGGTCATTTGGCCATTCCCGTATTGACACTGCTTTGTTCTCACACATAAAATATACCAATATCACGTATTGACACTGATTTGTTCTCCCTAACAAAAGAAACCACTCTCTAGTCTAGTTTCGGATTGGATGATAGTGATAGCCATGTATTCAGAACCTTAATTTTCTGTTCATTTACAAGGCGCGACGTTTTGAAAACGAATTTTATCGAAATTAAACCAAGCAAGAACAGTCAAACGCACAGCTTGCTATGATGAGCACATCAAAACCATCATACATAGGAGCGTACAATGAAATGTATGTGAGTAGTTTTATTTCCGAAACATTCCTTAGTATGTAAATAAATGCAATGTAATAACCCATTCACAACAGTAAAAAATTTCAACTTTCTTGCTAAAAAATAAACAAATTTCCGTTTATTGGAATTGGAATTAGATGAAATCCAAGGGCAAGTCGCTTAGAACAGTGTGCCAGCCTCGATGTCTAACACACTAGACGAATATGTTTCATAACAGTGGCACGTCGATTTTCAATCCATACCACATGTGTGGCACATCGAGGAACACATTTAACAGTTAAGCATATAGAAATAAGAAACCAGCAACCTTGCTAATATGCATTCCCTGGTTACCAGGTTAAAGAGTAACGCCAAGAGGAACATGCAACACTTATATCGATTAGTTCTCATTTTGCGTGCATGGGTTGCTCGATAGGTAATCCCGATTGACTTCACTCTTGGCGGAACTCTAGTTCAGCAGAAAATACTAATTTGGGCTGTCAACATATTGGCACATTACGGGAACGCCAAGAACATTGCAACTCAAGAAAAATAGCACAGAACGAAAGGGGTGGATCGCTCAGCACACTTTTCTCCTGTGCTATTTTTTTTTTAGTGTGTCTACAAGCGTTGCAATGTTCTGAGAGTTCCCGTAATGATAACCCAAATTGTTATTTTCTGCTGAACCTGGCATATTGGCAAGGTTGCTGGTTTCTTATTTCTATAAGCTCATCAGTCAAAAGTGTTCCTCGATGTGCCAGCAGTTGTGAAACATATTCGTCTAGAGACATCGAGGCTGGTAGACTGTTCTAAGCAACTTACCCTTGGATCCACCATGATGAAATATCTTTTTTTTTTCATGTTTCTGAATACCCGAAGAAAGTATTAAGTTTCAAGGTCAAGCATGTGGTTTTCCTAAACCCTTATCCATTCTTGGAACCTTTAAAATACTCAGAAAATTATGGAGACAATTTTCATTTGTTTCTGAACCAATTTTCATCATTCATGCCTTAACAAACCAAATTTTGAATTTGCGGCTTAATTTCCGAGTTATTCCGGGGTGTAGTGGGGAAGTTTTTTTTCGGAGGGTAACTTTTTATATCCTCTTGAAAACTCATTTGCAACGAGTTAAATTTCATGATTTTGTGAGACGAGTTTATTGAACACCATTTTGAGTATTCTTGGTCAACCACATTACTTCGTTTTCCGGATATGAATCTGATATGAAATGACCAAATTTTGATTGATTCTGAAACATTTTGATTGATTTTGAGCACAGCGAACAGACATCCAGGCTCGAACATTTTTTCCCCAATTTTTTGTGTAAACTTTTGACAGCAAACCGTTGGAAAAACAGGTCTAGGTTTCACCAAACTAAAATTGACAGGCTATCAAATCTGCATCTGCTTCCTTCGAGTCTGCAGGCTCATTCTCTCCTTGGCAGGTATAACATTAGTCGCCGAAGTACTTAGCTTTTTCGCCACATCTCGGACTGACCGGCTGAAGGTTGACGCTTGAAATAGTCCCTTACCTTTCTGTAAGCTCAACGGAACCGGGGTTTCCACCCCGTCTCGTTGTTGATACTTCCGTAATGCGGTTTGAACTGCTCCGACTCTCAAACAGGACGCAACCAAAGTATGGTTGAAAAGTACACGCATTTTGAATTGGTGGTTAATCATAAGTGTATTTATAATAATCAGAACAGTCTTTATTCCGATATCTGATCAATGCAAGCGAGAACTTACACCGTGTCCAATATATTCTCATACAAAATAAAACTCTATTTCAAATCTATAATCCAGTTTCTATTGATAACTTTACCCATTATATTGCAATATAATACTGATCAACTACAGCATATGTTTTGGAATAACACCGCCTTTAACCAGCCCACACGTTTTTTGAAACCGTCACAGGCGGCACGCACGACTTTCATCGGCATTTCGTCCCAAATTCGTTTGATAACGGTTTTAAATTGATTCATATTAGACGCCCTGTGATCATTTATTGCCAGCATGTATGACCATACAAAATAATCCAGGGGATTCAGATCTGGTGAACTGGGAGGCCATTCGTTCTTGTCCAAAAAGTCGGTCAAATTTTCTCGGCACCAGATTTGCGGCGCTCCGTCCTGCTGAAACACATAGTGATCATCTCCAAACACCTCTTGTAGATATGGTTTGACAATTTTCTCCAAAACTTCCGTTTTATAGTAAACGGCATTCACTTTAACGAATTTTTCGATGAAACCCAGTGGTAATTTGCCTCGCTTGTAAATTCCTCCCCAAACCATCACTGACGCAGTACTTTAGAACCGTGGAATATTCCTATCACTCTCTGGAACAGTTCTTGAAGAGAGAGCCCACAATCTGTCGTGCTGGACATTGTGGGATTGTTGCAAGACAAATAACTTTTCGTCGGAAAAGATAAATTCTTCCCCACCGGGCCGCGACAAAAGCAGATTTGCTCTGTCGAGTCGTTTCTGCTTGGAAGGTTGCAAAACTCCGTGAACCTTACGTTTCTAGAAAACTTGGAATCCGAGGTCATTTTGCAGTATGCATTGACGATCTCGAAACATTCAGATCTGCGGGCATTTTACGTACAGAACGCTGTGATTTTCGTCTAATCCGTTCCCTGGCCACTTTAACAACTCGTGCAGTCCGCACCGTACGAGTTCGACCGGATCTCTTCCGGTCATCCAACGAGCAGGTGTCACGGTACCTTCGGATGGTTCGGTAAACAAAATCCCGCTTTACTCCGAGGTTTTTCAAATTTCTGTCTTCGCAAGCTAGGTTTCAGAAATGCTCGATTAGTGGCCATTTCGCCGGGTAAATCAGATCTCCGGAATACACCGGAATGTGTCCAAATTGGATTGATTGAAATAAAATATTCATGAAAAATGAAAATGATTGTATCCCTGTGCAATGATGAAATTTTCCTTCCGGGAATTCATGGGTATCACTGTCACTTCTATGTCAAATGAATTGTCCAGTTCCAAGCGAAACTGGCCAAAAAAATTCGAAATTTGACACGAGCCCCTTGGATTTGGAGGAAATCTCGCAAACATATGCAGTATAACAGAATACGTATTTTGAAATAAGTATCTATTGTTTGAAATCAAGAGTAGCTTTTATGAAGTGCTTATGTGCATTTCATACAACAGTTTTGGAAAAAAAAAAAGTAACTCGGAAATCGTTCGCCAAAATGTTCATGAAAAAATATCCACTAAAAAAAATCATTTTTTACTTGAAAAAATCAAACCTAAATTAAAAAAAAACGCTATTTAAATTTATTTTTAATTTTGATAGTAAAAATTGGACAAAAATCCATTGTTCAAGAGGTAGAGCAACATGGACAAAAATTGCTTCTACAGTTTGTCACATAGCTTTTTTTGGAAGATTTTCATAAAATTAGTTTATGTTTATCAAAAATACTTTTCAATGGCGAAATATGCTCTAACTTCAAATTTGTAATTGAAATGTATAGAGTAATGATCTCTCTAAAAGTAGCCGTTTTCGAGAAATTTTGAATTTAATTTCATGAGTGGCTAAAAGTTTAAGAAACATGCCCTTTTTATAAGTTATTCGAGATGGTTCATCACCAAAACTATGTTTGTTTTAACAAACATAGATATTCCAACAACTTTTTCTTTGATTTTTACACGATTGGACTAATATTTTGAAAGTTATATGAGATTACTTCATCGTTCTTGTTATTAATCCCACGGTGGTTTGGTCTATTCAATAAGCAAACTCAGATTTTGGTTAACCTTAAGAGTTGTTATATGACTTTTAGTTACATGTACACAATAATGTGAAAAAGGAACTTCCAACCGACACAAATAATTAGCCAGAATCTAGTATTTCTGAGGTATGAAGTAGGTCGAAGTTAAAAGAATTTTTGGCTACTTTCAGATAATTTATTACATGCTTACTTTTTTTTACTTTGACATTGGCTTTTTCTATTGTTTTAAATATTACTAGTATTGTTGTACTAATTTTCCATGTTATAATATTAGATTAACTACTTGAATCCTAGAGGGTTTGAGCTGTTTAGTGGAAAACCTGTAACTATAAATTAGAAGAAAAATTAGTATTCTCCATTTAATTCCAACTACCTTTGCTTATCTTCGACAGATACGCGTATTTCGTCTACAATGTGCAGACTTCTTCAGTGTCTCGTACTAATAACTCGACTGTCGAGTTAGTAGTACGAAATACGCGTATCTGTCGAAGATAACAGGTAGTTGAATAAATGGAGATTACTAATTTTTCTTCTAATTTATAGTTATTAACTACTTGTTCACTTTTTTATATACATCATGAGAAAAGCTTACTTCGTCGTTAGAATACAGTTTAGCAGTTTTTTTTTTATAATCGGAAAAAGGTACAATGAAATGATACGTCAGGGTTTCTATGTAGTTCTTCTAACCCTTGCTCGTAGTCCTCTTGTGACACAAAACAAAACGATAATGTGGTCAGGTAATCTTCATTCCAGTTACTAGCTCACTAAAAGAAAGTTTTTGCCCTCGTGATTGGAAGCTCATGCTGTCTTGCAAGGCTTGCTCTATTAGCCATCCTTTTCAAAGTACCGCCAATTGCATCACAAGGTCCTTCACCTTGCAAAATTGCAAAAAAGTGCCATTCTACGTCAATGTTATATTTTTATTTAAATTGACATAAACTTGCAAAGTTTTTTTTAATTTTTATATTGGGATGCAGTTCCTTCAGACATAAATATTACTCATTTTATTTGCATTCGCTTAGTTAAAATTGTTATAATTAGGATATAAACACTTGTACTGCTATTGCCGCAGTAAAAGCCCTTCTCAAAAGTTGCTCTCGTATCAAAACACTCATACTGTTATTCCGAACACATTTGTCAGTTTTAAGCCAAATCTAAAATACTTAAGTTTTGGCATTTACTGATTTGGAATTTTACAAGACGAAATCTAAATATCATCTCTTAGAAATGGATGAGAAGAATCGATGCTAGCAATGTTGAGCAAAAATACTCTGGACTAGGCTGCTCTTGCATATTTTCCGATCCCGGTGAGTAATTGATATTCAATGTGGCTTATTGAATTTCATTTCGGACATTTCGAAATTCATATTGAAGATGAACCTGTTTACATAAATAAATATCGAAACACTTTTTTAAGCAAAATCATGAGATTTGAAATTTCACAAGACATGCCTCAGAAGGAAATAATAAGTTCATCCATGCTTCGAAGTTTATCCTTCATCCGAAAAAAAAACCTATCCCACTTACCACGGAATGACTCTAGAATCATAATACCAATATTGAGTTTTCATCCGAAATTTAAAATTCGAGTCATGACCGATTTTTAAAAGGACATAAATCGGTTCAGAATCAAAAAGCGATATGGTTTTCTTTACCATTTTCTCAACGCAAGAAAGGTACGAGGAATGGATAAAGGTTAAACTCCTAAAATTTGGGATGCGTTTGTTGGTGTAAAAATAAGTTTGAAAAACTTCATCATTTTTCAGACTCCTGAAACTCATGTTCACCTTCGCAAGCAGAGATAAATTATAAATGTTGATAAAATTCTAGTAAATCTAATGATAATACACTGAAAGTTAATTTTAGTTTCTATTACAAAATCGAATTTTAGTTTATATTACACATTCATTCGTTGTTTTCTGCAACGAAACTGAGTAGTACTTTTTATAAAGATACATTCGTAAATAATGGCTCACGCGCAACTGTCAAAAGCACGAAGCATTTGTTGGTACAGAAAAACATTAGAGAATTGTACGAAAACAATACGAAGAGCTAAGAATATTTTGATACAAATAAAAAAGAAACGTCTCTCAAGTGGTTGCATAAAGGATACTGAATCCGTTGTGAAGATGCTTGATCAGTGAGCATAAAGTAGTAGCTCTCGACAGCCCTTTGATTTTTATTTTGGGATAGATAAATTATTCCCACCCATCCCTTCATTTTGCATGAGTACGATAAAAGAGAAATTGCGTTTGGCTGGTCTTCACGAAATTCATTTCGGACATTTTACAAAAAGGTGTTATGATAGCATTTCACCAGATAAAAAGCAATATGAATGTTTCATACAATATTCGATACATTTGTTCTATGTATAAAATCCATGTTTAAGAAACGCGTGAAAACTACTTTACGAAAATAAATTTTCAGTGTATAATAATAAGCTGAATTCTATGAAATTGTGGTAAAGGCCTGCTACCTGATATCAGTTTGGAGAGTAATAGAAGATTGTCAGCAAATTACGTAAGGATAACAAACATCAGGATTACAAAACCTTTCCTTTCGAATTCTGAGAGCCGTAATGCTCCTGTTCCGATATGAATAGGCTTAACTCGAAAAACCCAAAACAAATGTCTGGGACCACAGTTTGTGGGATATAGTTAAGGAAGGGGTGCGCCTCCTCCTCCTCCTCCGCTCTGCGCCCGTTAGAAGTGCTATTTGCAACAACAACAACAACGAAAAACCATCATCTTCAAGGATATGGCAACTGAAGAAGGGTGAAATAACCCTGCCGAAATAAAAACACAAATTGCATTCGTTCGATGAATGCATCTGGTAAGGTGCATGCAAAACGACTTCTCACAATAACGCTCGCGAGCGAGAAAGAGCTTCTCAGCTCTCGTTTACATCCACTGTGAGCAAATGAAACGGAACGATTCCGAACGAGAGTCTGCGGAGAGCGTGCAATAAGCATAATATGATTATAGTTTTTAGCGATCCCGCAGGGCGGAGCTCCCGAATTGTGGATCGCATTAAAAGATATGAACTTTATGCTCAGCCAAGGCAATTGCTCTTGGCGTCGTCACCGTTGACTTCCCGCTTGGTTTGTTTCGCCCGTGGAGTAAAACAATAAGCCCCAATGCACATGCATCATTTTGCATCATCATCATCGACGTCGTCCTCGGTCTCGCGATAGCAGCAGTCTCTGCAGTCTTTGAGCGAAAATCGCAGAATCGCGCTGGCCGTCTGCTCTGTCTGCACATGGTTCTTTAACGTTGTTCAATGCCTACTTGGAGAATATGAGCAAGCGAAAGTGCTCTGGGTCTTTTGAGAACATGCAAAAAGCGCACTCTCTAGTGGATGAACGCAGTAGGCGAAAGGCGGGGAGACGAATGCGCGAGATATATAGATTACAGGTTACTTGATGCAGTTTTGCTCGGCAAAAGGATGCACCCATATAGATGAATATTCATCATTTTTAATGGTGTTGGCTAGGCAAAAAAAAACGACTCATTTCTTCTACTACACTTAATAAACTACCGTGGTGGATCCCATTTCTTGTTGTTAAGGCAAGAATACTAATTAAGCACTTTGTTAGGTTTTTCTTACAGTAAATTAAATGTCCACGATTGCGGCGCTTTATCCTATGGAACCAGTTTCTGTCAGCCACTGTATCGCGGAATAATGAAGTATTGATTAAGCATTTCGCGTTCATATCAACCGTAAAACACCGAGTTGGAATCGATTCCATCGGAAATGTAGACTGTAGAATAACCATCCTTGCCTGCCTTGAAAAAAAATACATCGTCAGATGGTCAAAAGTCAAACCTGAAAAAACAAGAGGTAAACCCAGAGAACGACTCTTACGGGTCCTGAAAGGATGGGAGACAAAAGAAAAACAAAAGAGCCAACCGATTGTCCAGGCGCCAATATTCTAATTTGTACCTGGATTTGGCACTTCACCTGTGCATTCTGGCGAAGGGTCAGATCATTGTCTCTACTTTTTTTTAAGGTTTTTTCTTTTACTTAGGGTAGTATTTCAACTTCGGTCGTATTGGGTTTGCTCTACTGCATGCTTCTGGCGAAGGTTCAATTATATGTGCGCTACCAAGGACTGATGTCATCATCATCATTTATTGTTTTTGGGAGTCACTTTTCATTCGTTCTCTTTTGCCTGCAGGACATTACAGTTGGATAGTTTTTTGGAAGAACTTTTGCTACCATTAGCTATTATCGGCTTCAATGATGCCGAAAATGATCACGTGGATAGTTAAAAAATACGACGTTGTGGATTTTACTCCACACATGTTTTATGTTTATTTCTGAAAAAAAAAGTATTTATCTATACTTGCAGAATCAATCGAACAACAAATCGTTGATATTTTTCAAAGAAAACGGATTAAATTTTTCGTTGAAAACTTCCCAAACGTCAGTTGCTGGAAGTCTTGACAGCATATCCAATGATAATTGAACAATACTTTGGTTAGATTGTACATCAACCAAAAGATTGGTTTTGTCGTTTGTTTTAAGCAACTTACAAGAATTGAAAATTTTCTCAAAATCAAATTGAAGACCTTTGTTAGACTTAACGAGGATTCTTATGCTTGAGTTGTCAATTTGATGCTAGATAATTTGGCGATAACCCACTAGGTCGAATGCCGTTAGGCTGAATGTAATTAGGCCGAAGGCCATTTGATCGACTGTGTCAATAGGCCAAATTAAGGAAAGTAGAAAGATTGAAATTAACATTTCATAAAATCATTGGAAGATCGCAGCAAGCCGTGCTTTGAAACTGACCTGTTTTGTTTTTGCTGCGTCGTTTCGGTGAAAAAAATAATCAAACAATAATTGGTAATTTAACAGTGAAATCATAAAATCTCCGTGTGACGTAGTGAATACAATCGATTCCCTCCCAAAATGTGTGAGTGTCGGTAGTATTTTCACGTTTTTTGGTTTTTTGTGCTTCACCGCCGCACCCGGAAGAAAAGCTACATCAGCTTAGTTTTGTTTATTAGTGGTAGTATTGTGACATCCAGACATAAAGTTTGAGTGTTCGCGAGTGAATCGATGATTATTAGCAGTCTTAAAGTTCGATATAGAGTCGCCTATATGAAGCGGGGGTTTTGATTATTGGCAGATTGTAGAGTGAAAAAAAAGAAGACCAGTGCAAGTAGAAAACGGCCATTTTGCTGGCCAGATGAAGCAAACGAAGACAACGCGCATGCACGCGTGAAAGGTTGCCATATTATTTCAGTTGCATTCACCACGTGGTGTACAGAGTTTTGTTCTGCAAGTTGCATATCTAACGGGCAAAGTCAAAACAAATATCAACAAACAACGAATGAACAAGCGAGTGTCATAAAGCAAGCGGCCATGGGTGAGTAAAATGCGATTCAGATCAATCTGAGTATTACTACATATCAATAACCTTATTTTCTAAATAATACTAAATACGTTCCAGGATTGTAAATTATACATTTCCGAATCTGGAAGTGTTGCAGTACCCTTATCCTAATGATATCGGTAATGTTTTCATGCGCTGCTTATTGTATATGAAAGTAACCTCGGAGGGGCGTGCTTCTCCAGACATTCTGAAATGGGTTGCTGGATCTGCAGTAGAGCAATCACTTTACAGCTCTCGGATTAAAGCTGCTTCCAATGATCACTTGAGGGATTGTCGTAAACAGATTTCTTCCATAATACCAATCCATTGCATTGCTGGCCAATGAGTGTTAGTTTGCACACACACACACATACACACACACACACACACACACACACACACACACACACACACACACACAAACAATAAGCAATTCTTTCTCATTGCAATATCTTTATAGTTAAGAAAACCAACACTCCTCCCAAGTAACAATTTTAGATTCATTCCAACCGTATAGCACTCTTCTCGGCTTTGTTGATAAAACTTCATTGAAAATTGTTTTGACTACCAATACCTCCTCTATGCATCTTTGATGCCAAAATGTATACAAAGTGGCCCACTCTTTACATGGTTGTGAAAACAAATTCATAAAACCTTAAAAAACTTATGACAACTTGAGAGCCTTTATAAAACCTATTGGCTGCCATCAAAACCAGCATAGTTTTTAAAATTCCAGTCAACTAGCCACAGCTGTCACACTTCAATATGATATCGTGTAGGATTTTGTTGTTCTGCTTTGTGCATTTCTGATTAATTTAACAGAAAATAGTATTTAAGAAAAAAGTTTTGGGAAATTTTGTTTGATAGCAAAGTATGACAAATTGTGTTTTATAAAGAGTATCATGCTCCACGTCATAGGCACATTTTATTTTATGGTGAATATTGGCTCGCTAAGAGCCGAGAATAAATGCTCCTCGGGGATTATGCGAGTGTTAACAAAAACAAAATTGAAACCAAAGGAATGCTGAAACTGGTCTCTGATCTACAGTTCATTTGCATTATATTTCAAAACTTGGTGTATTTCCACATTTCAATGATTTCTTATATTTCAATATGGCGGTTGGAGGAAATCACAGTTTTTCCAAAAAGCCAATTTATCTTTGCTATGGCTACCATTCAATAATTATTTAATTTGGCGACTTTCTTCAATGCCAATTTGCCGTTTAATGCATTTACTGGAGGCAAAATGGTTTTAAAATGCTTTTTCAACTGACCATAATTAGATAATTTGAATGAATCCTAAACCGCCATTACAAAACAGCATTTCACAAGTTCATAAAGTCACAACAAAACCTTTGATGGGAATAAAAGGAATTTGAGAAGACGTGGTTTTAAGATCTTTTTAAAACAGCTGTGTAGATTCTCATAAACCTGAATAAAATTTGAAATCCAGTGGAACATCTTGGTTCCATAATAAAACCAAATTGAATTCGAGTGGCTTTCATAAAACTTCAATAAAATTCAATAAAGCTGGATAGTTTTAGGAAATGTTACTTGGGCTATCTAATCCTTCATTCTTAGAAACCGCATGCTTCACGATCCCGGCTTGAAATAGTAGCTTGGTTAATCCATCGGCGACTTGAGTTTTGGTTTTACGTATTGAAAAACGACCGATTTAATTGCTTGATCCTCGGGTTGTATTATCCGCTCATGACTATTGATTTTCACACAAATTCTAAATGACTAAGTCACCAAATGTCTTTGTTAAGAGCTTTCTCCACCATAACGCCTCTTGGATTCTAGACAAAATAGTCAAATGGTCGAATGTAACATTTGTAAACTATGATTTATAGCTTATTTATCTGGGACCTGCTTACTCACACAAACAACATAGCATCAGAAACAGATAGAGGGAGTTATTAGCTTCCCGTCGGTAGTAGATATAGAGCTAAGCACCCTGGCATTTCCAGGAAATTTACGTTTTAAGTCATTGTTTAAAATTGTTACTTTCGACCTTTTTACGATTTTGTCTAGGATTCTCCTGAAAAACGCCCTTAGCTCCCCCTCGCAGGATGATAAAACTACAGTTGGCTTTTTCTTCACGTTCGAAAAAACGGCACCACCTTGAAACATGGACGCGTAGCTCGTCGTGGATCGGGGGTTGCCATATCCTCCCTTATCTACGAATTGTTGCTGTAGCCAAAAATCATTCCGTTTCATTACTTGCTGTATTCAACAAGTAGCTGATATCTGGACGCGATGCTTGTGCAATTTACTGCAGACCGCTTCCTTCATCTGCATTCTCTGGTGATATCGATTTTTCTACTTGCTTCAAAGGGTGTAACAACAGGATTACAGCTCGTCAATTAACCCAGCCTACGTCTTCAATGTAGCTTTGTTGATCGATGAATAACTCACCGCGCTCTCTTTCTCTGCTGAACTTCGCTTGGCCAAGATCCTTATAATGGATCCGCGAGCACAGTAACTTCTTCAACCGTTTCTTCGGCTTCGAGTTGTTTGTGTAGATCAGAAAGTCATGAACAACACTCTGCCTCCATCAATCGTGGAGTATATATAATGGTCCGTCTTCGAATGTTCCAATCCGAACTCTCGTAGCGCTTCATCCAGCTGTTCATTCCATACAAAGCTTGATTGCTTCAAGCCTGAAGTCGACATACCTTCGTCCCCTCTTTCGCAAATTGTACTGAGTGCTTCATGTGGATTACTTCTTCGTTGAGCTTCTCTTACAGAAAAAGCTGTGACCGCGTCTGTTGCGATCACACTTTGTCACATTGTCTTGACGACTTAACACGCAATGTACTGCTCAATCGTTCCTTTAGGTCCACCCATTTGTTTTTGATCGCCTTTCCGCCTACTGGTGGGTCTTGGAGAATCCACGTCTGTTTGGTCTTCAATGCGACCGATTTCCTTTCGCATAGCCTTCATACAGAGTTGTTGATATGGTCTTCTCGATTCCCTGTTGAACGTGGTGGGATCATTCTTCTGCTTGACATCAGGAACCACATCAACACGGTTGCGGTGAGACCGCGATTCCATCATCTGCATCTGCATAAAATTCGCTTTCAGAGCAGCTGCTTTCGATTAGAACCGGTTAGACAGCCGTCGGGAAAACTTGATCTCCAGAAACTCAACTGGTATTACTCGCTCAGATGTGACCACATCGCTTCGATCCTAATCTACAATTCTCACTTATCGACTGATGACGATGTTTCTGTTCACTGGATAGTACACTCCGTAGTTCTCGTGTCCTCAGCATAACCAACAAACACGCATTTTATCGATTTCTGGTCCAGTTCTTCCTCTTCTGCTTTGTCATGAATATCATGGCCACGGATCCAGAAATCTTCAGGTAGCCTACGTACGGTTCTGGCGTCTTACCATCCAAGGATTATATTGGACTGCGGGTTATCAAGTGTACTGCTTTGTTCAGCGTTTCATTCCAGAATTTCGTATACTAATTTGCATCGTTCAACATGCATTTCACCTATTCCGAATTTATCCGATTCATGCAGCAAAGCTATTTCCCTCATATGTATAGGAAAAGATTTTTGGTGCCGCATTCCGTCTCGCTTCAGAATTCTATTGAATCGATCATTCACATATCAACATACTCACAAGTCTCCGTATACGGCGGGAAAATTTATCTCAAGTTTAAATCGTTTTTGACTCAATTTCGTCAAAAGTGGAGTTTTTCATATATGAGTAAATGTGACTGGGATTGGCAAGTCGATGTATCTAAGACACTGACTTCAATCAGATCGATATTTCAGCTATGTCGACTAATCAATCCCAGAAACATTTACTCATATATGGGTGACTCCACTTTTAACGAATGGTACTTCAAATTGTTTGCGCAGGTCTGTATGGATGAACTCCAAACGCTTCTTGACCATTGAATTGCTTCTTGGCTCACAAAATAGTTCAAATACTTCACTTTCATCGTTGAAAAATCGTTGGTCAGCTGCTTTAAGCAATACAAGTTCTGCAAGTCGGTGCCACATCTTGAGATCACCACCGTACCACACGAAACACTTCTAAGCACCTCACAGTGGTCCGCTAGGAACACTACAGTGAATCCTTTGCTGCAGATTTTACTTACAGACAACACGTTGGCTGCTAGCTCTGGGACCTCCAGTACGTCCTGCACATCCACCGGTCTGTCGAAGCAATGTAAGTTAACTACGCCCTGTATCTTGATCGTCATGCTGCGCTTGATCGCCACGCCGACTTGATACGAAACTTCCTGCTTCGAATGTTCGATCTGGGTCCGCCCATGTTGGTAGTGGCATCAGAGTCGAAATACCTTCATCTTGGTCCACGTTGCCCACTGCTTGAACTGTACCCTTTTTTCTGCTTTTCGATGAACCGGACTTCTACGGAAAATTCACTCCGTAATGGCTAACTTTATGGCAATTCTAGCACGATCCGTTCTTCAGCTTGTAAGAAGCGGCTTCCCCGCGGTGTCTCTGCGGCTGTGCTACGCCGCAGTTTAATGCCCCTTAGTCACTACTGCTTCGTAGTGCATGCTTACCTATTTAGTCTTGCAGAAATTTAAATTTCCTTTTTCACCACCTTCAGCGCCTGTCCAGACGCTTCCAAGCGCATCACCATCGGAGCTTAGTACTTAGTCGATTCTATCAAATGTTTCCAGTTTTCAGCCACTCAATATTTGATCTCTGCCAGTTTATGACGCTACCAAAGCATCCTCGTAGGCCAGAGACAAATAGATGTTAGCTGCTGCAACAATCCAATGAGCCGATAGATCCGAATTCATGAAAAATGCTCTTCAGCTTGTTCCAGACTTCTTACGCATTCTTTGCGTCCACCACCAGACTGTGGTTCGGCTTCTCGAAACTAAGGCAGATCGTGGATACTGCACTCATCTAAACATCCTCATCCACAACTTCTCCTTCCGTCATCATCACTGCGCACCAGAATCCTTCCCGTATAAACGTCACCTTCATGGCAAACGCCCACGACACGTGATTCTCTCGGTCTTTCAGCTTTTTGATCGACAAAGTTGTGCTACTTCCACCGGCCGGACGATTCGCTCTTCGATCTAAAGCACCTCCTGTCCCTGAACTGCTCCTTACATCTCCCAATCCTTCGCTTCCAGACCCAAAATAAAAAGGCAAGATTTTAATGCAATTTCGCATGATTTGGTTTCATTTCTCGTAATGAATCGCAACTTGGGGAACAAATGCAGTATTGATAGTGGGCAAAAGAGCAACACATCAATTTACTTTGTAAAATGCAAATGTGCGTGAGGTTGTGCAGTGTATTAGATGTTGAGTATGAGATTAGAGTCCGGAAGTCCAAGGGCTCACAAAAAAAAAACACCCTAATTCGCAACCGATATTCGAAACGTGGCCGCCAGCCAATGACGTCTATATAAAGTCTGGGCAACGCACGGTTTGCTTGTATTGGAAGCAAAAATAATGTAAACATTGATCAGCCTACGAGTGACGACGTAACACTATTGAACTTTCTATTAGCGAGCATAAGTTCAGATAAAAAAAAACGGTTGACACGTTTATAATAAATGCTGAATTGTGGAAATAATCAGGATGCAAATGCCATTTATTGAGCAGAAGCATTTCCTCCCGATAACATGGGTTATTTATAGTGAATAATACTGAAGTAACTGAATTTTTGCCACACAAACTTTCAAACGCAAACGACTTGACAATCGAGTGGCGATCATCGGTACACTGGAATCGGTTGAAAAATTAAGTTTTATAGCGCTTAAAATAAACAATCACGAAGCGAACGAATCAAAATAAATAGTATGACGTAGCACTTTCCGAGCTTTTGTGTAGCGTGCGCAAGGAGTGCAGTGGTATTATTGTCACGAGCGAATTGTGCTAATTTCACTAACATTGTTGTGGCTATTGTGCCAGCCCTTATATATACGTCATTGGCCGCCAGCGTTTTGGAATGAAATAAAAACCTTTTCACGACAACGACAAGATGTTTACAGTTGTTTCGATTGCTGATGCCCTCAGCGATATAGCAAAGAAGCAAATGTCGCTCACACACACTTGCATGGCTCTTGATGATACACGGAAAAAAATACAGATCCGTGAACTGCAGTCATGAATTCGAGAACAAGCAAAAATACACCGTGATCTGAATCACGTAATCATGAACTAAATAACGTTTAAAGGGAAAAATCTTGAAAACGTGAACTAGTTCACGGTCCATTTTCATTTTCGGGAACGCTTTGGTTTTCTGTGTATGGAGATCAGAGTATGATGACGAGTGGAAAGAAAAATAGAACACTTGACAGAGGAATTCCAACAGTGGCCAATAGCGTTGCTGCATTCTGTGGTATTGTCTCACCCATACCGAAAAGTTGTTAACGATTGAACAAAGACCCAACGCACCGAGGGCAAGAACTGATGAAAACTATGGAAACAATCTGTAACTTTTGTCTCTTTTAAACGCGGTTTGTAAACAAGGTGACTTCCACTTGCAAATTGTCTAGGAAATCAAATGGAACTGGTTTCAATCACCGCACGGATGTGGTTGTGGAGTTATAGAACTTATTTTACCCCACTTCCCCTTATAGGCTCAAGATCAACAAAAAAGTGCTAGTCCCATGTGAAATTTCCTGGAACATCAAATAGAAGCTGTTTCAACTACCGCACGGCTCTGTGAACGAAGATATGGCTGATTTAACCCCACTTCCCCTTATATTATTGATTAATTTATAGATATCTTTGCTCGGAGTGGCTCAAGATTTTTATGTTTTATTTCCTGAGTAGTTCTCATGTTAGGTTGAAATTTATGATCATTGTCAGAGGAGAAGTTTAACTATCACCATGAAATTAATGCCTTCAACCCCCTCCACCCCTCCTATCCTTCTATGTGAAATTTTGTAGCATGCTTCATTAGTTCTCGAGTTATGCAGAAATTGGTGTTTTATTTGTATGAGGGGGAAGGGGTCTCAAACAATCATAAGAACCTTCATCAGCCCCAAAAACCCCTGCATACAAATGTTCACGCTGATCGGTTCAGAACTTTCCGAGTCTATAAGGGTCAGACAGACAGACTGACAGAAATTCATTTTCATATTTATAGAAATCCAGCTTCCAAAGACTCCCATATGCCAAATGTGGTTTCATTTGCTTGAATAGTTCTCGAATTATGCTGAAACTTGTACTTCATTTGTATAATAGCCCCCTTTCCTTTTAAAGAGGTGGAGCGGTCTACCATAAATACATTTCTTACCTGCAAAAACATCCACATGCCAAATTTGGTTCCATTTGCTAGATTAGCTCTCGAGTTATGCAGAAAATTATGTTACATCTGTATGGGAGCCCCCCTTCCCCAGAGCGGGGGGGCTTCAACTCCCCATAGAAAAAGTTATTTCCTTCAAAAACCTCTACCAGCCAAATTTGGTTTCATTTGCTTGATTGGTTCTTGAGTTATGCAGAAATTTGTGTTTCATTAGTATGAGAGCCCTTCCTTCCAGAGATAGGAGGGGTCTCAAATCATAATAATAACATGTTTTGCCTTCAGAATCCAACACATGCCAAATTTGCCTCCATTTGCTTGAATAGTTCCTAAGTTATGCAAAAAAATGTATGGTAGCCCCCTCCCCCCTTCCTTTTCAGAGGGCGGAGAGGTCTCAAACCACCATAAAAATATTGCTCTCTTTCGAAAACCTCATCATGCCAAACTTAATTCCATTTGCTTGATTGGTTTTCAAGTTATGCAGAAATCAGTGTTTTATTTGTATGGACCCCCCGCCCCTTGAGCTGCCAAATTTGGTTACATTTGCTTGATTAGTTCTCAAGTTATGCAGAAACTTGTGTTTGTATGAGAGCCCCCCTTCTTTAGGTGTGTGGAGGGGTCACAAACTACCATAAAAACAATTTTCGCGTCCAAAAACTCCCACATGATAAATTTTGTTTCGTTTGCTTGATTAATTCGCGAGTTATGCAGAGATGGGAGGGATCTCTAACTATCATGAGAACCTTTCCCGGCCCCAAAGACCCCCCCATACAAAATATTACGCCAATCAGATCGGTCGTTTTCAAATCTATAAGGTTCAGGTGTACAGACAGAAATTCATTTTTATATGTATAGATTATAAGTTTTTTTTTAATCTAAAACTTTGTCCCGTTAACGTTAAGTTTGTAAGTAGAATTTAGTACTTATCATTTTTTTTTGTGTTTGAAGCCATTGATATCTTTGCGAACTGTCTTTGGGTTCCATCCTTTCAATCTTAATCGGCGCAGTTCTTTCAAATTTCTAAACTTTTAATTTTCTTACAAGTCTTTTTGAAGATTGAATTTAGGTTTTCTCGTAGTTGGGACAAAAAAATCATTGACTTGACATGAGATTTTTATCCTTCTTTCAATCATAAGCAGTGCTTCTTAGTTTCAAAACTTTCTTGCTTGTCCTGTAGGTTTTTTTCGTTTTCGAAATTAGAACAAAAACCAATTCCAAGCACAGTGAAAAAAGAATGAATTATAAGTCACTCAGTTGATTAGAAACCGATTCGGCCTTATGACCCATTCGCCCTCTTAATGGCATCCGGCGAAATGGCACTCAACCCAATAACAACCTAATCACCGATAATCAAACTAAATGTCAATATCACAGCTATTCCCTAAGCATTGTACCATCCCCAACAACCCCGCGATGCAGCCATACTGCCAAACAGCGATTCCCCCTCAGGAAATATCTGAATAATTCTACCTGAATATTATTGATCTCTCCCGATCGCAAACATCATTCAACCTTGTGCTTCCAAAAAAGGAACCTCAAAGCCCACCGGTAGCCGCGGCCAATTCCGGCGCACAGAAAGGGGCGCACAAGCGCGTAAAGATAAAACAAAATTAAAAACAAATCAAAGTCTCGTCAATGGCTGTGTGGACCATCAAAGCAGGCATTGGTGATGGGAATCGCTGGAGAATCAACCAAGTGCGAGAGGCACACAAAAAAATCACCATCCATCCGTGGCTCCCGGGTTGATCCAAGCAACCGCGCAAATTTAGCAGCCGGTGAATACAAAAGGCTCCTTCTATGCATAAATTATGCTTCCACGAGGGACGGCTTTTAAAAATAGCATTTTTTTTTTGCTTTTGTTAATGTTGCGCTCCGATCCAGAAAGGGAAAGGCAGTAGGTATGGAAATTAGATTCTGCCCACAGAAACTGACTCATTTTTAACTGCATAACGGTTCTAATTGTTTTCACCTTCTTCGAATCGATCAAATTTCCGCGTTATTTTTTCCAACGTTAATTTGATGCCCCTCTGAGTCAAGTTTGTGGTATGCAAATCTTCGTGAGCTCGTGCATGACCGCAGAAAAATGACCAATTTGAGTTTCTTTGGATGTCTCCGCCTGTTCACACGAACAACAAGGTGGTCAATCACCAAAGACACAAAAAGAAATCCGGAATCTAACCGGCCGAGGCTGAGGGCTGTAATTATAATATTTAAATCACAATATTTAAATTCGGCTCTCCTTCTGACGAACATGAGAAGTGATTGCTCGAAGCCATCACAGAGAGTCCAAGAAAATATATTCAAAAAAAAAAGCATCCTATGATGTCATTACGCAGATGGCGCTGGTTGGGTAGAGCAGGAGAAGTGTGCGGTGAGTTTACATCCTCCAGGCGAAATGACAATCGGTGTGTTTTTTTTTTTCTGTTTGTTTGTGTACAATGTGTGGCTCATCTGCAAGATCGAAGGTTCAGGTGGCGCTGAGGCGAGGAGGAAAGGGGATGAAAGCATGGAATTTGGGACTGGAATCGGCGGTTCGGCGGAGGAGGGCCAGGATCATATGATAGAGGAAGTATACGGAGTGTTCAGAATAGCTGCAATTATAAGCACATTAGAGCTGGATGTGTCGAACCGGGGTTCGATAGCTGATTAGGCTGGTGTTCAAATGAGGCGTTAAATCGAGGGATTATGGATTATGGATATTTTAGTCAGTTGAGCAAAGGAGCAAATAAGTTTAATGAAAAAAATCTCAATGTTAATCATTTTGAAAAATGATGCTTTCCATGATTTCAGTGTGGATGGAAAAAAAAAAGTTGGACATTATGTTGGCATTGTGCGCGAACAAAAGGAAAAAGGAGCAGAATCGTCCTGACGTTTGCTACAAAAGCAAAAAATTTACGAAATCTCGACAGAGGGCTATCTATGACCGAAATAAGGCGAAAGTATTACCTAAGTGAATCGACTGCATATGACCTAAAGCAAAACAAGGTGAAAATCGACAGATCGCACAGCGTCAACTCCGGGGTAAGGTAAGCTTTTTGAAGTTTAAGCGATGTACATGTTCTTATAGAAATTCATGATCTACTGACAAACGGAACATTTTCGAAAGGGCTAAATATCGGCTACTCAACGAAGCTCTGTATATTTGGATTATTAAGAAACGTGAATACCATAGCCCTGTTACCCAGGATTCATTAACGGTTCAGGCAGCAAAACTTTACGGAAAGTTGTTAAACGTGGAGAAGTTTAAAGGGAGACGTGGATACATCTTCAATTTTATCAAACGACGCATCAGCTTTCTGAAAATCACTGGAGAGAAACTTTCTTACAATGCTGCTGTTGATTTCCCAGCTCAATTTTCAACGCAAACAAGAGCGGGCTTTATTTCAAATGTTCCTTTCCTTCCTTACTACGTTCTTGTTTGTTGAAGTGATCATATTTTAAATAAATATTGGAATACATTTTCATTTCAATTTATGATTTTTATCCAAGTTTTCACCGTACACAATCGATAATCGATATAAAATGCATAGAACAACCCCTACTTCAGTCCCTGCTGTTTCTTTCATGTTTCTTAAAAGAATCACATTGTGCATGAATATTAAATTAATATATTCAATTGAATTCACGAATCTGATATACACTTGATGTAGTTAACCAAATGAAGGTTTTACTTCCTAATTACTTTTTCACTATTACGGACACCATTTCAAAACATGGAAGATCGCAGTAAGCTTTGCGTGTGGGCAATTGGTTTTTCGTGAGCTGTCACGGTTTTTCTGTTTTACCGCGATGGTAAAACATGAAGTGAAAGCTAAATTTCCCATTCTTCTTTAAATGGTATCCCGAAAAGTGATGTGAAAAACAGAACCACAAGTCATGTTCATGCTTTGGCTCCGGCTTGCTTTCTCAAGGAGTAAAATAGTTCTGTTTCGAATTCTGAACTTATCAATTTGAAATAGCAAGGTAAGTTTGCGAGAGAGATAAAATATTGGAAAAAATACAGGGAACAGCGATTCACCTATTATCAGAGAGTAATTATCGGTTTTTTTTTTTCAATAAGGGAATCTAACATTGATGGATTTCCTCCGGGCTCACTCTCTTTCATTCATTACTGCGCCATTATAACACTTTCGATGCATTATTTTGTACAGATCGAAACACAACAGTGGTGGCTAGCATATTCTACAAATAGTAGAATGAAAATGGTAAAGGTGATTGGAATATGAATGAAAGAGAAGGTAGTCAAAGAGAACCTCTCAATATTAGATTCGCCCTTATGAAAAAAAACCCTAGAATTAGAGTTTGAAAATTGACAGAAACATTCAGTAAACCATTCAATGTTAGATAAATCGGATAACGAAAAATAAACTTTGGTAGACCGGATTTTCACCATCAAGTGGGTGGGATCGTTTCACTTTTTATAATTTTATTGTGTCTTTGTTTTTACTAGTTCATTAATTTGGGAGGCTCAATTTCGTGTGCTTTACGGAGCCAATTATTTTATAATATAATGAGTGACTCATTACAAGGGGTAGTAGGACATGGGCCGTTTACTCGCGGTTTACCTGAGGTTAAAATATGTGACATTTTTGGAGATGGGTTGGACTAATTTTATTGGAGATGGGTTGGACTAATTTTATTGCGTCTTTTGCAGATATTTAAAATTTCTATTGTATCCCACTTGACATAAGTGTGAGTGTTTGTGAGTGTTAAAATTTCTATTGTATCCCACTTGACATAAGTGTGAGTGTTTGGTCCTTCCCTGTAGATTCACAAAATGCGTTTTGATTCAAATCCACTTGTAGCACTTGTAATTTATGTTACAGTTAAAAAAATAAAACTAGTTGCACAAAGGATACAATAAGGACGCTTGCAATATGTAAGGTTACACCGGATAAAATAAGGTTATCTTTTCCTCATTTGAAAACAAAAATTATAAAAAGTTGCACAAAATTTACCATGTGATAAAGTTGTGATCTTATTATGAAATTGTCAAAAGTTTTTCAGCTGCACTAGTTACATAATAATTAATACTTTTAAAGTCAGATATTACACATTTGGGCTATAAACAATCAGATTAAGCATGTGGCATGTTCTTCCAAAATATGCACGGATATTGGTTGGCACACCATGGAATACCAACATTCAAGCTGATGAATATATTAGTGGAGAATATTGGCTCTACGGATTGCATAAACTTCTCTAGGATGCATTGACTGCCTATGAAAACTTATCATTAGCAATATCATTGAATATAAATATTCATTAACTTTGATGTGCCTTATCAACAACACTGCTGTTAACATTTGATAGTCATTCTCAATCTATCTGTGTCTCTTAAACAAAGTGTGGTCATTTAAAAAAATGGTATGAAATCTAGTGCAAAACATAAAATTAATATAGAACCATGTAGTAAAAAATGCTAATATAGTTATCATACTCGAATAAAGTAGATGTTTGCAAATTCAAATAATATGTTTTGAAGTGCCCTGCACTGATATCGGTACCATAACCTTTTGAACGATGGTGTTTGTATTTTGCCTGAAGAAACGCAGAAAAACAACGTCCACATTTTAGGAGAGGGAAGAGGATCTAGAATAAGCACTGTATATGTATTTAATAGATATAAAAATAACGTGACAGATGATGAAAGGGAGTAAAAATACCGAAAATCTCTGGACGTAATTTTTTAATGTTCCCTAAGTGAAATATGGCTATGCGAATTTTTGGCCGCAAGTGTCAAAATATTTTGATTTATTTCTATCATTCGGAATTTATTCAGGAATTTTAAAAATATTTGAAAAAATAGAACAAAAAATATGTATATACTTCAACATTTACATATACAACATTTACATATGTTTTTGAAAACAAAACAAACACACAAAAAATAACAAAAAGGTTTTTTTAATTAAAGGACACGAATTATGGAAAACATACATCACCATAAATTTAAATGTGCATAAACAATTTTGAAGATATTTCTTAAAAATCAACTTTACTACTTCAATGTAAATCTAAGTCAATTATATTTTCTATCGATGGTCATGAACTGTGATAAATAATTTCGTGATTTCATAGCAACAATATTATAACTTCTTGAATATTACTAATTAGTGATAACTTATCAGTAATTTATTAAAAGTTAATTTGTAGTTGCTGTGTAACAGCTATGGTAACCTTACATTTTAGTCATCGGTCATTTATAGCCTTATGCATAATGGAATCAACCATGTTTCCTGTTAGTTCTTAAACCCTAGATTTAAGCTACATTTCGTTCTTTCTTAAAAGAGTTAAAACTCACTGGAAGTGCACTCTGTTACATCTAAAGTTTTAAAACATACGAAGGTTTTGTGCCTATGGGAGTAGAGGCTTTAGTGAAGCTTCACTTCTACGGGGTTTCCTTCTGCAGAAATAAATAAAAAAAAAAGTTGTGTAATAACCTGCTTCTAACTTTGTATTGGTTTCTCAGTAACTTGTTATGTAACATTTGATAGCTACACGTTTTGTACTTTTTTGGTTACACAGCTGTTATATAGAGAGTTACAGTAATATTCATTTCACATACAAATTTGTTACATAACAATCGCTGTGACTTTAATGTAACTACATGTGCTACTTGGGTATTGATTTGAATACAACTGCTTTTACAGAATTATCTTTGCGGCTAATGCATCGTAGTAGGCCTGACCGCTATGACGTTTGTATCATGTCTATAATATGGTGCAAGTACCAACATTGATAATATAATCAACGTCATCTAACCCAATTATTTCCAGGATCCATTCACGCACTGGCTACGTTTATATTAGATTAGATTAGATAAGATAAGAAGATTAACTTTTTAGCCAAACATCAAATGAAAAAGTTAACAATTATTTACGAGATTGACAATCTGATATACAGTGCGTTGCAATCGTTTAGCCGCATTTTTTAAATTTTGCCGTGATCTTTTTATTTCAGTGCAACAAATCAAATATTATATGCATGTAGTAGTGAGACCCATTGCCTTGCTAACGCACACTAATAACAGCTTTCTATCGCCACATTTCCTGCTTCCGTTGCGTTGCAAAGGTTTAGACGCAGTCACCTTAAGTGCGATATTCATTGAAAGCTCTTAAGTTTGCTCAATAGTATATTCTGTTTCTGCACCTCAATATTATTTTCGTTGTGTACTGTTTAGTATTTTGCAATAAAGTTAATTTGTCTAGGTATGGAAAAAGCAAAACGCTTGAACGAAGTGCAGAAAGGCCAAATCCGAGTTCTGGTGGATACTGGTCTCAGTAATCGTGAGATTGCACGGAAAATCAATAGATCCGAAAAGTTTGTTCGGAATTATCGGAAAAATCCGCAGAAGTATGGGATTGAGAAGCGAACAAAGGGGAATTCAAAACTAACAGCATGGCAAAAAGGACAAATCCGAGAGGAAGCCACTAGAAAAGAAACCACTAAAAGTTGTCGCCAGCGTTCTGCATGTGTGTCCGAAAATCAAATGGACAAAACCAAAGCCTACAGAACCAGACTTACGCCAAAGCACAAAGCAAACCAACTACAATTAGCTCAGAATCATATGTCCTGGACTGACCAATGGCGCCAGGTCATATTTTCTGATGAGAAAAAGTTTGACCTGGACGGCCCAACGACTGCTACAGTCATTATTGGTACGATTTGAGGGATGAAGGAGTAACCCGGTCCAGGAGAAATTTTGGAGGATTTTCCAATGATTCCAAATTACCCATCCACTTGATCTCCACAAAAATTAACTCGACTACTTACTGCGACCTCTTGGAAGAAGTGTTGGTGCCGTTTTTAGACGATCATTTGGACGAAGAGGTTATTTTTCAGCAAGATAATTCTGCGATTCATGTGTCGCGACAGACCAAGGCATGGTTTGAGTCGAAAGAAATCACCGTTCTTGAATTGACAGCATGTAGTTCAGATTGCAACCCTATTGAAAACCTTTGGGGCATACTGGCATCGAAGGTTCAAGCAAAAGGACGCCAATTAAATATCGTGATTGATTTTAAGGCCTGTGTTGCGTGCGCCCCACGTGCGACGCCGCACCTACTCATCTACATCATTGATGTCGCGGCGCTTCGCCGTCTCCATGAACTCCAAAGTGAAGCTGGTTGCGGTAGTCGACAGATGACAGAACTGTCACTCAATTCGTGATTGCGGAAATCGGCAAATGATAGAGAAAGCTAACAGTTGGTCGTGCAAGTGTGAATTAATTAATAAATTACTAGCTTAAAGCCTACATTACTAGCTCTTACATGCTATAAGTATATAAATTGGAGTAATTAAATTAGTGCTAAACATAATCGAAGAGGTTAGTCAGTGATTGAGATCAGCTTTGTGGAACTCAAATTTAGCTACTATTCCTTTATATACAAATTTCCCAAATTTGTACGTAGCATCCGTCAATTGCATCTGTTCAAACGTTTAGGAAACGCACAAACGTAAGTACGCGAGAGTAGGGTGTAAACGGCAATATTGTACCTAATGTAAACCTCTTACAGGAAAATTTTAATCGCAGTTCGCGATAATAAACGATTGAAATTTTGGAAAAGCCGTTTCCTTGTTGCATACGCAACAGCCTGCATCAAGGAGTGCTGAGAACAAATCGGCCAAGAAACTATCAAGAAGCTGGTTTCTTCGATGCCCAAGAGAATCTTTGAAATCGTCAAGAACTACCAAGTACTGAATCAATAATAACTTGCAAACGCTTGGATGTTATTGAAGAGGACTTGAAGTGCGGCTAAACGAATGCAACCCCTTGTGATTATAATTTTTTGGTTATAACTAGAGGAACTATTTTTGAAGAAATCATGTTACTTTTTATAGCTCGGAGAGATGAATGAAATGATTGAATAATGGAACGATTTAACATTCATTTGATTTCAAAACCAAGAAAAACCCTGGTGCGGCTAAACGAATGCATCATACTGTAGCATAACGATGACCAAACCACTGCTCAGTCACATTCATCAAAGAGATGCTCTTCGAGTCAAAAAGCCGAAAGTTTCTGTTATTTATTAAGAAGAAAAAAAAACCAAATATCTTACTACCCCACGACGCCTTCAAGACTGTAATTATTCTATATAAAAGATATTGAAGCCAGGAAATGATTTCCTATGGGTTCAGAAGCTAACCTCAGTATCAGGTTGAGTGTGGGTCCTCCATTAGCTCAGTTGGTAAAGGTGCAGCTACAAAGCAAGAACATGTTGAAGGCGGCTGGGTTCGATTTCCGGGTAGGTCTAGGAAACTTTCGTTAAGGAAAATTTCTCGACTCCCTTCCCGAATAAACAAGTATTTTAAAGGTATTATACCATTTATCGTTTCATAATTATTCAAGTTATCTTCCAACAATTATAAACTGAAAATAAAGTGTACCATAGCGATGATATATGTTATGGTAAATCAAGATCTTACCAAAACACTAATAGGTTGTTAAGTATCGTTACCATACAAAGAATTACTTTTTCTCGAACAAAATTTCCGGTGTATTATATAGTAAATAATTTGTGAATAATATTTTCTCTGCAGTTTTACTTTAGGTGGTATCGTTTAGTTCTGGTTAAATCATAAAATACTTTTTTAACCATTACGATAAACGTTAACATAATTTAATAATTAATACGATATAAAAAGATTATAGATATCGTTACAGTATAGCAATATTATATGAGAGTTTCAATCATGATAATAACTTCTACAATCATGATACAATAATGAATAATACTTTTCCCGTTTTTTTCTCCAAATCCAAGTAAATAAAAACACACCTTTGATGTTAACATTTGTTTTATTAAAAGCTTTTTGTTGTGAAAAATGTTTAGAAATTGAAGGGATATAATAATTAATAAATACCAGCAAAGTTAAATCCAAACCAAAGCAAAGGCGATACAACAAAAATACACCTTGATTTATGGAAATTTAAGCTAACTAGGATATACTAGAAATACTATAATAAGGGAACGACCATTAATCATGTCACGCAAAAAGTGACGTTTTTTGTGTGAACCTTAATTTTTTTTGTATAGATTGTCATGTTTTAGGGAGGAGGAGGGCCCCCTTACTGCGTGACATAATTAATGGACCTTCCCTAAGAGATCAGCGGACTCAAAAACCGTAAAAATCGACAATCAAAGGTCTACTATTAAAGTCAACAATACTGTTCACAAGTGGATTAAAATTCAGTTAGAGAGTAAAATCTACTTAATCAAATTGCAACATACCCTTCACGTAGACTGATAAAACCACTCCTTTACAAATACATATTATAATGATCAGTATTATAACATGAGCCATACGTTTTGTGATAATGAACTAAACATTACGTATTGTTAAAACAGTTTCCAGTTTTTTTGTTAATCGTGACCTTAACTCATATCTTTCCTTCGTTATATCATACAATGAATGAGCAAGGGATATACTATACGGCACTGTTAATTTCTTGTTTATGAAATCATTATCATATACAGAATACGCTATTTATGGTTGTTTAAAGTTTGAATGGATTCTTACATAACACCAGCATTATACACGGATGATACGTATAATGGTGATTACAATATTAATGGGAAATGTATGATAATGATCATACAGCTAATGGTAATTTTCTATTCGGATTGGCAATAGGGTATGATTGTTCTTGCCACCCCATCATACTAACGTAAAATGGTACCTGGCATCGAAAACTCTCAATAAATAACTGTGGAAGTGCTTTAAGAACCCTTAGTTGAGGGCAAGTAATAAGCCAATTGCGAAAGCAATAAACATGAAATTAGAAGAAAAATTAGTAATTTTCATTTTATTCCAACTAACTTAACTTATCTTGACAGATACTCGCATTTCGTCTACAATGTGCAGACTTCTTCAGTGTCTGGTACTTATAACTTTTTCTTCTCATTTCCAGTTACAGGTATTCCACTAAACAGCTCAAACCTTCTAGGATTCAAACTTGAAATGCTAAATAAAAAGAAGAAATGCGTACCGAACCAAAAAGTCAGTTTGATTTTTCGCAATCTAGTTTTCACAAATACGCATAAATCCAAAAAGTATGGATTCAGGTCCACTGAACTCACCACGCCTACTTCGAAATTGATGAAAGTTTCCAAATTCTCAGGCCGCAGAAGATTGGTGATCCCTTCCAGACTTCCGAGGGCCATTCACCATTCAGCCCCAATCAAATGCCATCCCGCCTGAGCACGTACTCTTTGTTTTGATTATTCAAATTAACCTTCTCCATATCCCCGAGAGTCTGAAGGAGCAATCACACCCCAGCCGGTCCGTTCCTTCTCGAATCTTGCATTTGAATGTGAATTCCAACCATTATTCCAAACCTTATGAAGGTAATTATCATTATTCTTCTCGACTGGGGCGCAGTTTGGCCCCTCACAGTGGTTCCAAACGGAGCGTAATGATGATCGTTTATAATCTGCGTCGCCTTTTGTTTTTACTCAGCGCGTGAGACAGTCCTCCTCCTCCTCCGGACGGTCATCGGCCATCAGCTGCTGCAAATCCGATGGTGTCTGTTTTATGATACTTCCTCCACAGCTGAAATTCCAACGCTCATAATTGGAATAATTCAAAATTATGAAAATCGAGCCCCACGCTAAGACCCGCGCGGTGGCGGTGGTGGCGCTGGTGGAAACACTCTCAAAAGCGCAATGAAATAATAATTATGTTAATAGTTGGTGGTGAGCTAACTTAGTTTACTTTTATACAAATGACGATTTTTCTTTTTTTTTGGTTTTAAAATCAGCAGAGGGGTCATGCGGGGTTGGTAGTGTCAATTTTGCGTGTTGTTAGAGGCAAATTGCTCGCCGTGGTTGCGTCGCACGCACCATGGAAACAAACAGATCGCAGTATGCCATCAAGTGATTCTCTTTAAAATCTCATCAGTTTTTCGAGGGGTGATTTAAATAATGAATGGCGGATATCTTCTTTTTTTTCCCCCGAAACTTAATCAGATGCAAAGCACATCATTTGCTAACACCGAGCACTGATGAGTTTCCCAGGTAGGGCTGTCTCACGCAAATCGTAATAGACTGCTAAATGTTGGCCTACATTGTGGAGTTACTTTTACGATGGAAACCAGTTTGATGCGGTGAATTAAGGTACAATACAATTAGCTAATTGACACGTTAGTACACGGTTTTAAGTGACCGCCCGGAGGTACGTTCATATAACACGTACCCTGACCGGAAAGAACCCTACTGGCGACCTTAGTACGGATTTCCCCATTCATAACGCCTACCACATTGGAAATCGTTTGTTCGTGTGTAAGTTCCTCGCGTGTGTGTGTGCTTCTATGTATCGATCAAACAGGTTTCCCATGGGTTCGCTGAAAAATATGAATGAAAGCACCAAAACGGTCTAAGCGCAGCAGCGTTGAATGGAGGAGATAATAGTGATCGGGAAGAGAAGGAGGAACTAATTCCAGAACTTGTCAGTTTTGTTGTTTCTGTTGTACGATCATTTGCCCAGGAGCGTTTCGAAAAGTTATGTTTTTGATTCGCCCATAGACTTACGAGAGAGGGAACATTTGGACGAAACAAGGTTTCGCCGATGGGAATAATTACAGGGTCCATACGGTAGATTGTGTAGTTTCTGGAAGGAGAACATCGCTTATCTGTGTGGTTTATAGAAGATTAATTAAATTTTCGACTGGAGGTTCGCTGCAACGAAGAACAGGAAATGCATCCTCTTGGATTAGAACATTTGAATGCAGTTCCAATGGTTTAATTATGATTAATCGAATCAGGGTCTGCATCTGTGATTGATGACGGGCGTCGATAATCAAACGAAGCCTAGCTTACATTAACGAAGGAAACTAATCAAACTTGCAACACCTGACATTTCGATGTTCTTGGAAATCAAATACATATATCTCAAGCAAACCACCGTCTAGACATTTTACACAACTTGTATGCGCTATGCTCACCTGACATCGAACAAAACTTTTCCCACAAACCACTCCACCGCACTCACCATGGCTAGTTCCGACAAATGGAAAGGAAGTTACGTCAAAGCCACCACCACCGCCAGTGCCAACTACGAATGTGTCTAAAATCCAATTTCTATACCTTTCCCTTTCATCGAAGTATGTCATAATGAATCGAAGGTGTCTTCCCGCCTACTTTTCACCACGTCAACCATTCGCGGTTGCCTACCACTATTTCCGCAACAATGTTTCAACGGTCCTTCCCACTCCCCTGTCTGTCAGTCCACTCGTCTCAATTTTTATCATCTTTCGACCCACCCGGTCCGGCGCTAGGACAAACCCGAGAACGCGAACTGATTTATACCGCAACAAAGAGCGGGTGAGATCTACAAATTAACCACTGATCACTGTCATCATCTGCTTCTTTCGTCATTATTAAGAGCGAGATGCGTTGCCTCCTAAGCCGCTCTGGTCGTCTTAGTTGTTGGTCAATCGTCGCGGCGGCGTTTCAGGAACAAATGGGAAGCGCCTCAATTCGGTCTCGCGACCCCCAGCCGCAGACAGATAAAGCCATAAAATTCAACGTAAAGAACTGTCAAAATATTTATTACTTCTTTTTACTATCTCCTTCCTTTCTCTTTTGTGTCGAGTCATATTTTCATTATGTTCGGAAGGCCCTTTATCTTGGGCGAGAGGCCAACCACTGTGCCTACTATGAATGGGGGGTTTTGACGCAGCCGAGGGGGGCTTCCATGGCCCCATCGACGGGTATAAATCATAATTTAAATTAAGTGACTTTTTATTGCCTTTATCTCACGCCTGCCGATCCACCAATGATCGAGTCAGGAAGATCCAGGACTCGTTTCGGTATGATTGCAAAAGGGCCGAACAGATTATACAAATTGTTCGCTTCAAATTAAATAATAAATGAATTCATTAAATTGTGATATTTGCAGCGCACATCCATCGTTGCTTGCCCGGATGGACTTCTTAAGAGCAACAATTTTATTTATCTTTGTTGAGCCAGTGCAATGAAAACAAAATCATTTTTCACCCCCCAGCAGCACCACCGTGAAAATTGTGTTGTGGGAACTGCCAGTCCACGATTATGTTGAAAATCACGATAAACTGATTCATCTCGGCGGCGCGCAATACCGGTTGACTGGAATTGGTTCCAACATGATTGTTTTTTCGAAGCGTGAAATTTAACTGAAATTGTATTTAATTCCAATTTGTAATAGCAAAAATTTCAAAATCAACCGGTTGACAAAAAGCAAAAAGGTTGCTTTGATACCGAATGAAAAAAAAAGGTTAACGCAGATATCCATGAAATACCTCGTAGAATGAGAACGTTTTTACTGCGATCGTTATTAATTTGTATTTGCGAGCTCCTGCTCAGTTGGCTGGAAAATAATAAACAACAACATTCCACTTCCACTGTTTATGCCCGTGGACTTACTAAACTGTGTGCAGACGTTTTTTTCTACCTATTGTTTCGCAAGTTTCCCCCCCTTCTTAGCGGATCCGATTCGTGTTCTCATTAAAATATGACTTCTATTTGCTTTCCATCAAACCGTAGCCGATAATTAAAATCAATTTTAATTAATATTCACGGGCTATGGGCTATGGGCAACAGAGGAGCTAAAGGGAACTGCTCCCATGGCATGCCGATTGTCGGTCGGTAGGTATTTGAACATGAAAGGAAAAGAGAGCGCAAAAACGGGGTGTCCCAAGAAACAAACAGCGAACAAGCCCAGAGGTATGTGAGGAAATATTTTTTGGTTCACTTTGTGCTTGAAGTCACCTTGCTTCAGTGAGATTGGAACCAGCCAAGTTATTTTGCGGTAGAAAATGTCCACTGGGTGTTTTTCGTCAAATCTACTAGGTAATAGCTCATCAAATCTTCCGGTCAGGACCTAAGCATCTTGCTATGATACAGATTTTCCGTCGATCTGCAAATTTGAAACCGTATGCATTGAGTTATCTCAACATAATATTCCCACACTATAACATGAAACATTACGATTAGTTGAGCGAATTGGACAATTAGCATTGGGTACCCAAGTCTTCCCCGTTGATTCAAAGCCGATAAAAATGAAATCAAAGAAGCATAACGTTTGCATTAAAACCAAATGGACGAAAATTGCCGATTTTCATATGTTCACTCACCAGCACTACCATGCAGCATCAATCGTAGTAACCCATGAGTCAGCAGACAGAATTTGACAGCTCTATCAGTCGAACTCTAACCGTGATGGCAAAAACAGTGAAGCAACTCCATTCGGAAGTGTGAGCGTTCAAAGAACGGGATCCCACCGCGTCGAAAACGGACAAAGTGTGGCGCTTTGTGGGCATCGGATACGTCCGTTCTGGCATCTACAACATCTTGGCACTATTAGACAACAATCAGAGCATCGAAAAAAAATCCCGGTTCCGGACGGCCGACAAGAAGCTCCAATGGATGCTGAAGAGGAAGACCGAGGGACCGAGTAGCCACCATCGCTGCGTGCGCTTGGCCGGGAGGTCGGTTCAACCACCCAAACGGTGAAAAAGTACCTGGCAAACATGAACATACATATCAGGAAACGGAAGTTGCGTCCAATGGTTTCGGAGCTGCAGGCAATGACGCAGCGGCAGCGGCTGAATAAGATGGTCAACTCGATTTTCCCAGCGAATCACGACGTGGCAGTGGTGATGGACGATGAGAGCTATCGCACCCTGGATGGCAACGACTGGCACGGCAGTTCGTATTTTACTTCCCCCACGAAGGAAGTGAGCTCCGAGGTGAAGTTCTTTTCACACACCAAGTTCCCCAAGAAGGTGCTGCTGTGGCATGACAATCAACGAGAAGGAGATGTCAAAGCCGCTCTTCTTTCGCTCCAGACTGGCCGTGAACAGGGAAATTTATGGCACGAAATGCCTGCCGGAAGTTGCGTCGTTCATAAAGAAATAAGGGCGATCTGGCACGTTCTGGCGATGTTCTGGCAAGATCTGTCGTTGGCCACTACTCGAAGCGCTCGTTGGAGGAGATGGAGCGGCTGAATATCGATATGGTATCCAAGTTGGCGAACCCGCACAACGTCCCCAGCTGCATCCCATCGAGAATTTCTGGGCCAAGCTGAAGCGTAAGATCTACTCCGACAATTTTGTCGCGAAAATTGATAAATAAAACGAAGAAAGAACTGAAAAACATGCCAACACGCATGTTTTCGTCCGCCTTGGAAAATGTTCCGGTTAACTGCCGGAAGGACGTTCGTAAGAACGTAGTTTTTTGCAAGCAAGCTTAAATAATTTCCATCCATGGGAAATTTATCAAAAGCAATGATCTGTCTCAGCTCTTTTATAAACAATCCACAATCCGAAAAAAAGTCCATTTATTTTAATGCAAACGTTATATAGGTTTAATTGAAATTTAGTTTTAGAATCTATAATTACTTCTAAATTCCTAATTCTTTCACATTTTCCAACAATTTTATTTCTAACGAGGTTAATATATCCGGCGTATTTCGTTTTCTGCTGAATGATTTTAATTACACTTTTTAAGTATAGTTAAACAGTAGGTTTTTCGAGCACCATGTGTTGAATATGTATATTTCTTTCTAGAATATGTTGATATCCTCCTGATTTCTAATTTCCATGATTAGTTATATACTTAAATAAGCACTTTAGTTGTTTGCAGAATGAAGGAAATATCGTTTACATATAGAATAAAAATCAGTGGTCCCAAATTAGGGGCCTTAGGGGAAACCTGAAGTGATTTGAATAGGATTTGATTTCTTTCCGTCGAATTTTATCATTTGATGGCGGTTTGTTAAACATGATTCAAGCCATTTCTGAAGTCCTGGCCCAAATCCTATTTTTTGCAGTTTAAAGACCAAAATTGGTGTATCAATGCAATCAAATGCTTTGCTAAAGTCTGTATAGAGAGCTTCTACGTGGCTTCCATTATCCATTGCATTGAATGAATAGTCTATAAATTCAAGTAGATTTCTCGAGGTCAAACGTCCCTTTAAAAAGCTATTTTGCGTATGGGTAATTCTATTTCTCATTGACAATTCCTTCAAAAAGTTTCGGAATACAAGAGATAATGGCTTTTATCAATTACGTATGCCAGATTTTCAGCTAGATTTAAAGAAAGGCACTAAGAATAAGCTTTTCCATATGTTTGTAAGTTTTCAGATTCCAATATTGAAGAGTTAAAATAATGGAGCAATTAGCTCTGTTGCAAGATTTTGCATAAAAACTGGAGGAATTCCATCAGGGCCAGGTCCTTTTGAGGCATCTAAAGAACTTAAAGCCAGTAAAATGTCCTGTACTTGAATTTGACTGACTCCAATATCCCTTGAAAATTCTGGATAAAATGGAAAACAATAGCGGTCACGATCATTTTTTGAAAACGTCGTATAAATTTCTTGAAAAAAAATTGCAACACAATTTTTTTCTGTGCTATCCCCGACATTTTCGTAAGGTCGCATTATTGAAGGAAAGTTGTCTGATTTCAAATAATTTTTACGTAATTCTTCTTTGAAATTCTTAAGACTTAATTTCAACTTCAGCTTTTGCATTTTATTTTACAAATGCATTACTTATAGCTAAATTGAGTTGATCGCATTTGTCAAAATAGTTTGCTTAATCTTCCCTGCTGTTATATTTTTGGTATATATAATGAGCTTTTTGTTTTTGGTTCTTAAGATTTTTCATATATCTGGATTTTTTGTGTTTCTGAGACTTCGTTTTTAATTTACATGTATTTCTTGAGAATTTATTTCAAAAAACTTTTGTAAAAGATATCTACAGCTGTTTCGATATTTATTTCATTTCTAAGAATTGATTGCCAGTTGACATTGTTCAACCTAAGTTTAATAGTTTCGTTGTTCGCGGATTTGTATTCAAAGACTTCCTCGTATTCACAGTCGTTGAGGCTTTGATGTTCATGCATGAACAGAGAATATTCAAGTGCTGTGTGAAACGCTTCATTTTGCTACAAGGGAGTGAATGATTGGATCATACAGAAATCTTCAGAAATATTTGTTAACAAAAATTCCAGATAGCGGTTTTGTAGATTTTCTATTTCATTGATTTGTTGAAGACTCAAAGTAAAAATTTTATAAAAAATGAACAGTAACCTTTCATTATCCCCAACGACCGTGTAAGGCGTTATAGTTGAAGAAATTGCAGGTGCTATATCTGTTTGCCTGTGTTTACATACTTAAATTTATTAATTTACATTACATTCACATGAGATAGAAGTTAAGTTTATTCAGCATAGTTACAATTCTGTGGGGAACGTCCATTAATTACGTCATGCAAAAATTTACTTTTTTTGTATGGATCGTCACGTTTCTCAAACCCACCCCCCTCCCTCCCCGCTTACTGCGTGACATAATTAATGTACCTTCCCTAGGAGCAAAAATTCCTCTGAATCATAAGAATAAAAAGTTAGAATATTTATTATGAACTTTAAAGAACCACCCATTTCACAACCCAAACCACAAGATAGATCTTTTTTAGGATTAAATCTTCCAAAGACATCATATGTCTAAGGTTTGTGGCTTTCAAGTTATCGATTTTGGTCGCTAAATTGGGCTATTCCGATGAACCGATGAAAATTGAAATCAATAAAAGCATAAAGTTGCGGGAAGCCAGAAAGCGCATCTTGATACTCTTATTTCACCAAACCCTTCAACAGTAAAATAGGACGGATTAAAAAAGATTGGTTTTTAGATCGTTCAGCTTGCTTAGTGCAGATATTAGTTCCATTAGTATAATAGTTTGTGAAATGTAGTTGAACAAATTGAAAGTATATGAAAAAAAAGTGTCTGATTCGAGCATCGACTGTGAACGGTTGTGTCGATGCTTTGTTGTACACTATTTTCTTTACCAGGTATACCACGATGTCTATTGTTCCGGTAACCCATTGGAAATTGGGTTTGGGATTGAAAAATCTCAGTGAATCTCTACCTACATCATAAGACACCGGAGTGAATCAATGAGGGAGAGAAAAATGAAGAAAAGTTTGACAGCGGTCACGTATATTTATGTTCATGCGTTGATTCCTACAATGCATTCATTGTACTATGAGTGACAGATAAAAGAATCGTTTAGCCGCAAAAGTTGATTGTTGACGTGGTTGTATGTTGCTGTATTTACTGTTACTGGTTGCTTGCTGATAAAACCTATTCACGTTTTGCCTCACGTTGCTTTATGAATAACAGTAACTTTTGGGAGTAATATTATGAGCAAAAGAAATGAGGATGTGCCTAAGAAACCACCCTGCTGCAGGTTATTGAGCATGTTGATGGGAAGTTTTGCTGTAAAGCTGCAGAAAAATGTGGCTAGGAGCAAGACAAGTTGAAATTTCCGTCCGACCATCTATGCTGCATTGGATCTACTGATGACGACAGTGGTCAAATCTGGATCTGAACTGGCAAGGAAGAAGTCGAAAAAATTTCAAGTGAGCTCGTTTAAGCTCGAGGATTCTTCTCGTCACATTACATCTTGCCACCGAACAAATAATATATGGCATGCCCATGTTTAATCGGAAGGAAAAGTGGTCATTGGAACTGAATTTCGCATGATCCGGATACTGGTAATTATGCTCAGATTAGGTTTAAAAAGATACTCGGGTACTCTATCGAATTTACCTTTAAAAGTCAGCATTAAATTATATGTTGCAAGCCCAGCTTTGTAGGAATGAAAAGTGGTCCTCCGAACTGAATTTCAGATGATCCGATAACTGACAACTGTGGCTCGATTACGGTTGGGAAGGTACTCTGGAACCTAATCGCGCTTGTTTTAGAATATCAATTGGAACGAAAAGCAATCCACCGAACCGGATCAAGGTTGATCAGGATACTATGTATTGGTACGGTTGAGAAGGTTCTCTGGTACTACATCGTACTCGGTTTTGAATATCAGCGTAATATGATATGACACATTTCCATGTGTTATGTTGTGTTGGAACGAAAAATCGTCCTCGCAACCAGATTTCGCAACATCAGGGAGGCCATCGATGGTCCCAAGTCTGCTAGGGTACATTAATTGTTTGGTTTATGTTTTGAAGAACTTGATTGATTGAGAAAGTATTATGATCCAAAATTTCGGATAAAAAACTACCTTATCTGAATCCGGAATAACACCAGGACCAGACGGCCAAAAAGGTCTTCAGGTCTTTTCCCGTGCAACTCAAATTCTGCAGAGCCTCCTTTAGTGGCCAGTATGATCAAAATGTCCTCCGAACTAATTTTCCAAATCTTAATGTTTTTAAATGTCACATGGTTTTGGAAAGACTTAAATATGGTCACTTTCCCGGTGGAACTCGGATTCCGTAGGGCTTCCCTTAGTTACCAGTATGGTCAGATAACCTCAAAATGTCCTCCGAAGACAAAATTTTGCAAAATCATGCAGTTTGATATGCCGCAGGCCGAGTTGTGGAAAAGATTTGAATATGGCCACTCTTCCACAGAAACGCGAATCCTGCAAGACCTCCCTTGGTATCCAGGATGGTCAGAAATCTTCAGATTGTTCCCTGAAGACAAAGATTTGCAAAATCATAAAGTTTTATAAGGTATTATATTTGAATATGGCCACTCTACTTCCCTAAGTGGCCAGTATTGTCAGACACCCTCAAAATATCCTCCGAAGACACAGTTTTGAAAAATTATGAAGTTTGATATGTCAGATGCCATGTATCGTATCTAAAAATATTTTGTCCACCTTCCCTGAACAAGTAATTACCCCAGTACTTCCCCATTGGAATCCGAAACTACGCACATCTTCGAAATAATAATAATAACATAATAATCTGCATGATTAGTTCTCGAGTTATGCAGAAATTTGTGTATTATTTGTATGGGAGCCCCCTTGTGCAGAAAGAGGAGGGATTTCAAATCACATTAGAACCATTTGTTGCCTTCAAAAACCTTCGCATGACAAATTTGGTTCCATTTGCATAATTTGTTCTTGAGTTATGCAGAAATTCATGTTTCATTTGTCTATGAGCCCTCCTTTCAGAATGGAGAAGGGTCTCGAGTCACCTTAGAAACATTTCTTGCTGGAAAAACCTCCATCTGCCAAATGTGGTTTCATTTACTCGATTAGTTCTTGAGTTATGCAGAAGTTTGTGTTGCATTTGTATGGCAACCCCCCTCCCTCTCCGTTTTTTCAAGAAGGCGGAGGGGTCTCAAACTACCATAGACACATTTCTCTCCTCCAAAAACCTCCACATGCCAAATTTGATTGCATACGTTTGATTAGTTCTCTAGTTATGCAAAAATTTTTGTTTCATCTGTATGGGAGTACCGCTCTTACAGAAGGCGGAGAGATCTCAAACCACCATAGAAACATTTTTTGCCTTCAAAAACTTCTACTTGCCAAATTTGGTTCCATTTGCTTGATTGGTTCTCGAGTTATACCGAAATTTGTGTTTCATATGTATGCGAGGTCCCCTCCACAGAAATGGGAGGGGTCTCTTACGATCATAAGATCCTTTCCCGGCCTCAAAAACCCCTGCATACAAATTTTCACGCCGATTGGTTCAGTAGTCTCCGAGTCTATAAGGTTCAGACAGATAGACAGACAGACAGACAGACAGACAGACTGACTGACAGATAGACAGACAGACAGGCAGAACTTAATTTTTATATATATAGATATCAATTGTATTCTTTAGTGCCGTCAAGATGAATGCATATTTGAAATCTTTATTAAAAATTGATCCAAAATTCAAACTTTCATAAGTTCTGGTGCACTGGAACTACTTCAAATTCATAAGATTACATAGCTAAGTTCACCAAATTAGTGCCTCTCGATGAGAATTCGTAGGAGACAGAGCTGTAAATCTGTTATTTTCTGTTCCTATCAACGTGACACTCAGCCTGAGGATAGATTGTTATACTAAGGGAGACGGCCTGGACCCTTTATATAAAACCCATCAACATAAAGGCTGGGACCAACGGCTATACTTTTTCAATCAGAAAAAAAATAAGAACAGAAATTTGTCAAAACAGGAAATCCCAACTGTACTGACTGGAATTGATACCAGACCAACTCTGATTGGGAAACTAGGAGAAGTTAAATTGGCACTTAATTTGATCACTTAAAAATAAAACCTTGAAACACTTTTTTTGAAATTATCACTAGTAAACGCTCATGTTAATCTGTGAGTTGAGTGGCAATAGGTGGATCATAATTTTGCTTAAAGTTTAGATTTAAAACTCGAAACGCGAGCCTGCTTTATCAAAATATAGAGGTTTCTACCCAAGTAACCAATAATCAGTTCCAAAGCATCTTTACAGGGTGCGGCAGAAAATAATGCGAAAATTTGTTCTATTCCTTCAAATCCCATTTTCAACTAATTCAAGCAATATTATTGACATTTTCGAGTGCAGTTATCTTTATAAAGTCTTTTTAAACAAATTTATTTAATGTGTCCTTCATTTTTTTAATAACAAGCTCGAGCCGACGCCGGAAGCCAGACCATGCCTTTCGAACGTCATGTGCGTGTTATGCTTGACTTCAGGGTTTTCACACTAGCGAGTGATTTTTTGCAGGCTTGTGCTTCAAGCTATCAAGCAATTAAGTCGCCTTAAATGCAACATAAATGCCGCTTTTGGCCAAATATACGGTTGTTTTACTGCAATGCTATGATAATGCTTCATTAATGCTATTTTGCATTCGAAGTGCTTATTACAGGCTACAAGCACTTATATAGCTGTTGAAATCCAACTTTGCAACAGGTAGCATTACAGATGCTGATATATTGCTAATTTCAAGCTTGTTGCAGCTGAAATGCAGATTCAGTGTTGATTTACTGCATACGCTAATGATTATTTGTTACCTGGGTACTGTGGCGAAGAATATCCATTCTTGAATCATAGAAATCAGAGTCTGTGGGACTAATCAGCAGAGCTCGAAAAAATTGACACCCGTCGTGAACGATGAGTAAAAAAAATATTCAGTGCGTACAATTTTCGCTCTCTTGATTTCGTTCTATCAGTCACGCAATATATTCGTGTTTACTTATTTTGCTGTGCACAATCATTCCGTTGTCCTTAGGTTCCACACAACTCATTCACACCACAGCAAAGCACACGGCTATTCAAGCCTCAAGAGATTTTGGTTGCTTGACTGAATGTTCTGGTAACCAGTCATTCATTTTCGTGTTCATGAGTGATTTTTTCTGCCACAGGATTTCAAATATTCCCGAACATGGCTGAAGGCAAAGAAAGCCAAAAGGCGGAGCAATGGCCGAAATCGCTACAGAGTTTTTGGGGCATTTGTTCGAGAAAAGGCATTTGCAGGCTCGATTCGAGAAATTTTGGTTTTTTCCACTTCATTGATTCTCCAAATGAATGACTGTTCTTTCGTCTTCACGGTAGAACGCTGACATTTAATTAGTTGTTTATGCTTACGTACATTCACTGCTTTCTGAAACGAATGAATGATCAAAGTAAAGCAACACAAAACAAATTGACTTATCTTGCACAAGAGATTCATGAAGGCAAATTTGTGTTTACTTCACTGTTCGCTAGGAACAGTGCGTGATGACTAACATTTTGACTCAGTTAGGGTGCAATTTGAGAATTGAATATGATATATTTAAGCTCTGCTAATCAGGCGCTAGTGCAGGCAATTATACATAAAATTTTGAAATTTAGCGTCGGAAACAAGCTACCGGTAGTTGAGTCTAACTAAATCAAAATGACACAGCTTGAAGTAGTGAGAACAGTTAAAGGTATGAAAAAAACATGGGTCAATATGCAATAAGATTGACATAACCTGATGGGGGCTGTTCAGGAAAAAGGAAGACATTCAACTAAATAAAGATGTCGAAACATATCATATTATACATATTTCATTAAAAACCCGAAAAATTTGATAATAATTTGAAGGGAATGCAATTATTTATCGAGGACACCCTTTACCTCCCAAGCGGCCAGTTTGCCTTGCCTTTGAGATACAGCAGAAGAATATATGATTCACTATATAACAGATCACAACATTTTGAATCTACATTGAAACATCTAAAACGGGTTCTTGCATATGTTCATCATTTTTATCCTTATTTTCCCTTAAATTTGAGTTTTTATGTTTTCATCTCCCAAATTATTTTGAATATTGACTTACGGTAAACTGTTATCATGAAAATTTCTCCCTACTCCAACTTCGCATAAGACTTTTTGAATGATGGAAAGATACCATTTATTGTTGAAAAAGATGATGACGGGATTAGATATCAATTGAATGAAGTGAAGCAGTCTCGATTCCCTATCGAGTAGGTTGCTTATTTTCGCTCATATTCTATCAAACAAAGTGCCAATTATAACCGATCAAACGATAATTATTCTCCACACAAATTAACAACCTGCATCACCAATACCGATTCAATAGCAAACAAACATGAAAGATCACCATCGTAGTACCCATGGAGACTGCACGTCTCTTGCTAAAAAAAAGCATCGCCTGCTCAGTACACTGATCCTGTGCATCGTTTAGCAAAATTTTCCCATATATCCCCAGTTACAATCGATCGCGACATCGCGATTAAAAATAATATACACTCATTCTCTTTTTATCTGACCCATTCTTGATTAAAGCTAAAAGATTCTTTTGTTTTCAGTCTCCTTGCTCATGTCGAGCTGTGTTCACTGGCCGTCAGTTTCCTTTTTTTTCCTCCAACATTACATTATTAGGTTTTCCCCCGCTATAGTACGAAGCCCTTCTTACGGTGCACCGTGGGTCCTTTCCCAGCCAACCAAGATATGCAGATTATTATTATTTTTGATCATTATTTCACGGATCGAATACACGATCCCTTCTCCGATACGTATCCATGCACGCGTCGTCCTCCAAAGTCGTGCTTAAAATTAACTCTTGTTTCATTCTTTTCCATCCACCAACAATTTACCCCTTCGAATTCTCCTTAGTACCATGAGCAGGAAGCAGGTAAGATTCGAGATAATCGTGTTTGCTTGTGAATTCCCCACCCCACTTTGAAAACTCTTCAATATCGATCGATTAAAGTGCTGATCCTCTTGCGCGCGGTTCCATCGGGGTTCATTCAAAATATTGTGGTTCCATTGTCAAAATTTAAATTTTCCCACCGCAGTCAACAGACATCGTAGTCACCGATGTTATTTTTGTTGTTGTTGTTGTCATCGGTGATGTTGCTGTGGTTGCTGCGATCGCGCGAACAAAAGAGGAAACCACGGCGTATCACATCGCAGCATCCGTGGAGAGTTGTGAGCACGAGAAATATCATCACCATCAGCCAGGGCCTTGGAATTTGGAGTACACGAGCAAGCGAGGCAAAAATAAGGTGGACTTACCGTAAGGTTTATCTCGAATTTCGCTATCGCTGTTATCTGAAATTAAAAGCCACGGAGAGAGAAAGGAAAATTGAGATAATTGCGTTAATCGTGCCCAGTCGAACTATGCTAACAAGGATCATTTTAATATATTTCAATATACGTTTCCCGCTGAACTATGCAGCAATCGCTCCAACCCGGTCGACAATCAGCGATCTCAACTTCCGAAACGTTCCCATTCGCCCATTCATAACCGTCTCGAATTGGAGCAATTTTCGAACAGCGAGATCGTAATGATGAAGGTGATCATGTGGAGAGCTTTTGCTTTTCTTTCTTTTCTTATTCCGCTACACTCTCCGAAGAATAATGGTTCTTGAAAACCTTCGAAATCAGAATCATAATCTGACAGCAAGGTGTGAATGGAGCAAAGCGTGGACGATGAAGAAATTACTCATCAACAAAAGTTGAAAAAAGTTGAATGAAATCGGAAGCGAATTTGAATGTGGTCTTTTTTGTGAGCTCTCTCGGGCTAGCGCAGTTACCCGATGGCAGCAGTTCCACGACAAATGGAAAATTGGTGGGTCCCAGGCTACTCGGATTTGTGAGAAAGTTTGTCAAACTGCTTGTTTTGGTTGATTATTATCATTCATGCTCATTGGCATTATGAATCTCATAACATATCAAGCTGAACAATGCATTAGGTCCTAGTAATTGAGAGACTCTCTTTCGATGCTTCCTACGGCTATGTGAAAACATGTTAAGTTTTTTCAACACAGTACGGTAATATAAAGTGTACAAGATCCGATACGTCAACAACATCAGCAAATCGTTTAATAGACAAACAATTAACGAAAGAAAGTCGACGAGAATCGCAATGTTACTTAGGACCTAATGTATTGATCAGCTTGATATGCATTTTCAACAAATGGATTGATTTCGGCAGATTAAAACAACTTCAGAAGATAATCGAATGGAACAAATTTCCTTAAATCATCTTTATGCGATTCTAAAAAATGCTTGACATCATGCTGGGTGCTTGTACAGCAAACCCTATCAACACAGCTTGGTTTAAAATAGACGGAAATACAGCTCAATGACAAATACAGGTAATTATGTTGTTTATAATATTTTATTTTATTCTATTTACATTTTGAAAAAATTTACATTTTGAAAAAATAGTAAGGGCGTTAGGACAAACATATCATTAAAATATGAAACCGATAAATCTGAAGTTGAAGATTTCTTACAGTGTTCTTGATTTAGTGAATTTAGCTTGAACAATATTTACTAACAGTCGGCCTAATACTGACACGGTCCGATTTGAGCGGGATAAAAGGACATTTAATTAATTTCTTAAACTAAGGAGTGAGTTTCATATGCTTAAGGAATGTATCGAAAATAAAATATCCACGTACATTTGCGTTGTACGCGGGTATTTAAGATGGTATTAATGTGTTCAACATAGCATGCTATGCGTTTGAGTGCCATCTTTTGATTATTTACTTGTTTGCACGGTTTAAATTCTTCGTTATCAAAATGTCACGCTTTGAAAAAGACGAGAAAATTAAGGTTTTGGACACATGGCAACGTAAAAAGGGTGCAACAATATGACAATTGGCGAAGTACTTTGGAACGCACGACGCGAGTGTAAAATCCATCATAACCAATACTGTTCTTTGAACGGGATGGAGCGTGCGTTCCCGCAACATAGCTGGTCCTCACAAGCTCCTCCCTCATGCTTCCACTGGTCAAGAGATGACAAAGACCGCCAGCTAATGGTTGCGTACTTAGCTGGTTGTGCAGCCTGGGCACTGTTGTCTTTCTGACTTCAGCTAGATTTAGGAGTTGCGTGTGTCCACCAAAGAGGTGCGGCTGGAACAGTATCCAGCAGTTGAGTAAGAAACGCTGTATCCCGTCAATTATACATTAGGTGGTAGCCGCACCCAGTCCATGTAGGCAGTGCGACCCGGTAAGATAGCATGCTGAAATTTTATCCTACCACAATGAGTGGTAGTATTTTTTAAACGGTTTATAATTTCAGAGCATGCGTGGAATTCCTATGTATTGTATAGTAATTTTGAATTATTGTTTTCTCTCGTAACTATGATAATGCAAGTCCGTCTACTCCGCTCATACTCATATGAAATTTATTTCGCATTAAGGTTTGCTTAATTTTTTTTTTTGCTATTTTGCTCGGTTGCTAGGTGATCAACTTTATTTCATTATATCACGTTAAAATTTTCGCCATTTTAGCCTTCACATTTTCATACAACAAACCTTCCATTATATAATGACTTTGTTTCTGTGCTTCAATGGGTGGTAGAACATATCATACATCATCATTCATCATAACCAACCCTGTTCTTGGAATAAACTGCCAGGAAGAGGCAATATACCCAGATCTGCCATCCCTAAACTGGATCAGAAAGTGGTAGCTCTTATTCGTAAGAACATATCAATGCCGATACGTGATTTGGCCAATAAAGCGGGAATGACTCAACGTATCAAGAAACGAAACAACTTGAAGACCTACAAGAAGCAGAAAATCGCCAAAAAAAAGTTCAGAACAGAAGCAACGGTCAGCAAGAAGGGCCCAGAAATTGTATTCGCGAGTTTTGCAGGGACTGGATGCATGGTAAAGCAGCTGAAAATATACAGGAATTCAAAACAATTTGCGCTAAGGCGTCCGAAAATGTGATGAAACACTTATCAAGTTAACCAGAATCTTAGCCATGGCCAATGAACAGATGAATGCCAGGATGTTCTTCAGCTCATCCGTGACCTTTACGATCTGCTGCTCCTACGTTTTGGCCATTTGCCCAAAATGTTTCTATCGGGAGCAGCTGGGGAACATTGAGAAGATTGGTGGTCTTCGGTACAGATTTCAGCCGGCCCATCACCTCTAGTTACTTCTTCCGTCACGTGATACTTCTTGATGAAGCCAGTAACTTCCGATAGGAATTTCGTACTATTACCGTTCACCACAAGCCCCGAAGGACAGAATAGCGGCAAGGACATTCCCTTCTCGATGCACACAGCCACAATCAGGGCCATCTTTGGGAACTTGGTATGGAAGATATATTTGACGATAACGCCTTGCTACTCGGAGCACGTTAAGTACCCGGTCCCCTGCCAGTTGATGCCACCTAGCGTCAATTAGGTCCCACCATCCATTATAACCACGTCGTTGCCCTTCGCTGGAAAGATGTTTTTCACCAGTACCTTCAACCGCTGGGTAACAGGACTGTTGTCCGATATGCTTTCGAAATGCCCAGCCCATCGTAGTCGACTGATTTTAGCGATGTGTATGAACGGAGGTTCTCCCATCAACTGGCGCAATTCGTGGTTCATTCGCCTCCTCCACGTTTCGTCTTCCATCTGCACTCCACCGAAGGGTGCGTTGATCCTCCACTAGCAATGTCCATGTTTCGTGGCCGTCAACTTTGTATTTCGGTGAACTACGATCTTAGCGTCCTTCGGAATTCACGGAATAGCCACGATTGCCAACCGTAATGCGACTTTGTATATCTCTTGGCTGGTGTCGTTATCGGCGGATTCTCAAGAGCCTCTTCCCACAATGTATTCTATTTTCAACGCCAATCCTACCAGCTTCAGCCTTTAGTCTGATGTACGTTTCCGTCATCGTCTCAAAGTTACGATGTCAAAATGGTCGGCAAAGCCAAACAGTTGAACAGACTTCCAGAAGATTGTGCCACTCGTGTCTATCCCAGCTCTTTGAATCACACTCTCCAATGCAATGTTAAACAACAAACACGACAATCCATCACCATGCCGTAACCCTCGCCGAGATTCGAAGGGACTCGAGAGTGTCCCTGATACTCGGACGACACACATCACTCGATCCATCGTTGCTTTGATCAACCACGTCAGTTTTTCCGGAAATCCATATTCGTGCATAATCTGCCATAACTGGCTCGATCGATTGTATCATAAGCTGATTTGAAATCGATGAAAAGATGATATGTGGGCACATTATATTCGCGACATTTCTGCACCACTTGCCGAATTGCGAACGAGTCCCACGAACCACGCTCTCAGTCTTCCAGTCGTCCGCTTCTGCTGCACTTTCCGTCATTTAGCACTGTTGGGAAAAAAGAAAGGAGAGAATGTTGCAAATGCCGGATCGGTTATAACCGGTGGACTTCTTCGCTTCAGCGTGCAGCTGGCGGTGCGAACAAACCATCGAGCGTTGTTTGTTCATCGGCATCGGCTCTACACAACGGGGTAACTATTACTGACGATTCATTGGTGGATTCACCAGCAGGTGGCAGTGTAGTCGTATGAATAATCGCTAAAATTGTTCAATGCATGCGTTAAAAACAAATCTTTAATTTATAATAGGATGGATCGCTACTAAGGCAGCAAACTAGTTTTTATCTAGTTTTCGACCGTCCCAGGAAGAAAAGGCGCAACTTCAGTTCGTTAATAAACATGAGTATTTTTATTTATTTAAACTTTATCCTTACATATAGTTTCTCAACGATTCATGATATGTTTGATAACTTTTTCATTTATTAGCAAGTTCTCGAACTTTTCCTCTAAAGTTCTTCATAAGCTTCAGCCCAGATTTATTAACAACAGGTTTAGACGCGTTAGTCCAATCTCTTTTGAACTATTCCACTGTATCAGCTGGCAGAACATTTTTTTTTCGAAAATACTTCTTGACCAGGGCCCAAAATCATTAAATGGGACGAATTGGGGGATTTGGGGAATTCATGTGCTTAGCTACTATTATCACGTTTATCTATTTGTACCATTACATGTCCAGTAATGACACAAAGCAAGGTCGGGCCAGAATATTACAGGGTTGTCAGTTGACGAATCAGTAGTGGTATCAGGTATTTTTTCAAGGATTGATTGTTGTAAATACCTGCATACATTGCCTCAATTACGATGTAAGGTTTCGTTATTTTATCGCAATTTTACGAGCAAATTGCTTGCCAGACCAACGTTTTTTTATATTTCAGTGAAAACTGAGGTGTCCGCCTTGTCAACATCAGCATCTTCACGAATTGCGTTATATTGCGTAATATTGTAGTCCAATTGCGTATACGTTTCGTCGTCCATCATGATGTCAATACTTATTCTTCGTGAAAACTGTGTCATACAGTTTCCGTAACCATGGTTTGACGCTTGCTGCTTGTATAGGACTTCTTTTTGGCTGCTTCTCGTATGTCTTCAGCTTCAATCCCTTGTTTGACTCGAATAACGTTGGACTTCAATGTGTTTAGGCGTTTTTTGCCTGAGAAAAAGCTTGTACGATTTTGTTGTCCAATTTCGAGTTCGACGCTCCTTTTTTATGTCCACATAGTGGCATGTTCGCTTGCGAATACTCCTCTCTGAACTTTCGGATCGCAATTTTTCCAATTTCGTCAACTTTGTTAGTGATAATCTTGGAATGGTGATCCACTTGTGTACGATAACAGAGCGTTTTTCAACGGAAATCTTTCTCATCTATCGAAATGCGCATGTTACGTCACTGTGAGTTGTGTTCGGTATGAGGTTTGAGTGTAAACAATGCGATAGAGTCGGCAGATTACCCGAAAAAAAAGTATGTTCAAACGGCGTATGGAAAATGTGCCCTTATTATCCGGCACAGTCTATCAACATACACTCATCATGTTTATGTACTGTTGAGTTTGACCTATCAAAAACAGGAAGGAACTTATGAGAGCTACTTATGAATAATAAAAGTGCAAAGTATGTTGCATTGAAAGCCGTTCTATCATAGTTTTGCATGAGCAATCATTTTTGCATTAAAATTAAAATACACAATTCAAATTATTAATTTGAAGTTGTAATAAACATATGATCTTATGTAATTTACATATACTTATAAAAAACAGAACTATTAATTATATGCACAGAGCCAAAATAAAATTGTGTTATGTTTTCAGAAAAGATGTATGCAACAATTCCACACAAAAAAGTTATGCGATCTCTCAGAGTTGCATAAAAACGTGTAGTTATGTTCTTTGTTGAATAATATTTTAAAACCTATTTCCCTAATTATGTTGTCATAAGGGTGACCATTGAATAGTTTTTTTAATTAAGTTATTTTTTAAATCCAAACTTTTAAATTTTTTAAAAACTGTTGCTAAAAAACTAGGATAAATGCATCACCATTGTGTTAAACGTTATGTGAAAAGATCTTAGCTTTCTTGAAAAATTATGAAAACGAGGAGAATTTTTGTCCCAAAACTAAAAAAAACATGAAGAACAAATACAATCCATGTTTGAAAATGAAAACCACAATCGAATTGTGTTATTATGTTTTTAAGAAAAAAGAGTATTTAATTATCTTTATTCACGTATCTATTTGTTAAAGTCGACTTACTGGTTCAAATGTTACGAATTTTTGAAAAGAAGCATTTATTTTGAAAGTCAACTTCTTCGGATTGTCCTTTAAAAAGAATAAGATTACGAAAGATAGGTCAGCTATACGAGGTGAATGGGCCGTGAAGTCTTGAAAAATCTGATGTGCAGCAAAATGTTCGGGGACCAATCTCTCTGGAAGCACTGCACAACTTTAGGTCTTTTCCTGTCGCATTGCTTCGTTCGATATTGATATCGTTTAAGCAGTCCAGTATCAGCTCATCGAGTGAATCTGGAGTTTTGGGTAGATCATAACAACTTTCACGACCAACATTACGCTGTAATTGTCATGAAAGCCTTCGAAAACCTTGCAACGTGGCACTTGCGTTTTTCAACCCAGAAGTTGAAAGCGACGAAAAAGTATAGATGGTCTCAGCTTTTAATTTAATCGAGAGAAAAGAAAGAAGTATCAGAAAAACGACGCAAACTCAGCGATGATAAAGTTTCCGTCAGAGCTGCTATGGTCAGCGACGACCCTTCGACCCTTTCAGAATTCGTTACGGAGGCTTCAAAACGGTTTTTTGTTGTGCCACCAATATTATCGGTGAAAACCCAGAAAATTGGGAATGTAATGAAGAATATTAAAGAGGTAAGCAACTATAATCCATCTTAATATCATATTATTTTTTCTTTCATCTATCATCTTCAGGAAAAGTTATTCACTATTACCGACCGCAAAGAGTATTATATTTTTTTGCAAATTAGTACAATTTAGAACAAAACAAAGGATTGAAATTATTGAATATGACTGTGGATTTTATCTCTTCACAGAAAAAAAATATTAATTTTACCAAGCGCGTAAAATTTTCCCTCGTTTAATTCCAAGCCAAACGATGCGTAAACAACGAAATTGTTCGCAATCTTTCATACAACAGGCGTTATCTGGCTAACATTCAGGCGTTATCTGGCTAAAATTTACATGAACTATCTCATTATGTTCTGCAAAATCTAGCGTTCCCTTTATGTGCATTAAATAACGCAGAAAATTCAATGTTTCTTTTTATCTGTGTTCAACAACACAGCAGTGCGATTACTGTTGTGAATGATGTAGTGTAAAGGGCCGTAAAGCTTGTTTCCGACCTCAAAAACTCGATCACCAAGAATCCCAAGCAACGTGGATATCTCTTGCAAGTTGTGGAGTACCACCGAAAAATTATGCCGATGAAATATTGAAGTCTGAGTAGCGACACATTGGCTGAACGTTTGTTTTTTTATATGTCAGATTTGTATTTGTATGGTACATATGTCCGTGTCCCAGGTAAATGTTCACTCGTAAGAAATTTTTGCTTGAATAAAGAGGTTATCACTGAAACTGAGGCCTACTTTGATGCATAAGATAAATCCTTCTACAAACGTGATATTGAAATTAGTTATATTGATAAATAATGCCAATATTGTAAGGAAAATCACGTGTTTTCTTTTGTAAGCTGGAAACTTTGCAGCCCACCTGATAGAAAACAAATATGCCTACGGCAAAGATCAAAGTATACATTTCACTATATTCTCTTCAACAACTTAGTCACTTAGAAAACGATTGAAAGAGAATTTGTGATCAAAAAACTCAAGAGTGGAAGCATTTACTACCTTTTTATGAACCTTTCTCAGCTCCAATTACACGTTAAGTGAAAATTTTCAACCAAAGCAGAGAAGGTCTTGTTCGATCAATACACGATTTGGCGTGGAACTCCTTTCACAGCGTGAGACGTGCGTCATGGGCTGTCATGAGTTAGTTTTTCGCATCATTCGCGATTGCTTTGGTTGTTTTTGTTGTTGATAAATTTAAACCTTAACGTGAAAGTTTACAGAATCCCCGAATGGGTGCTGTTGAAAATATTTTGTTTTGCAGCCACATATCTTTGTTCACGCAAATTTCAGTAGTTTTGAAGTTTTTTGGAAAGGTGCACAACTTTTTATTGATTATCGTACATGAGAACCTGCCATGAAAAAGCCGAAATGTTAAGGCAACCCTCCCATAATAACGCCTCTATGGGAATCATAATTTCCCGAAATTCCTTAAATTACGAAACACCGTTTTGGACGCATGAGATTTTCCTAATAATGACAAGAAATCGTCAATATTTGTATATACGTCCGGTAATGCTCTCCTTCACACACGAGCCCCCGAAACGCGATCGCAAGTATCGCTTTAACCATCCTCCGAGCCAGGAAGTTAAAAATTATCCATAATTACCACCAACAATGAACGTTAACACCGTTTCTCTCAATCATCCCCGACTTCTCGGTACAAAGCCGGGTGGCGCGACTACTCTAGAGACTAGAAACAGCCAGTAGCAGCCGAAGCCATGTTGCATGCTGGATGCTGCCATCATCGCGGGCGAGATCGTTTCCATACCTATATTCAAATAATCGGCCCACGGGAAAAAAAGAAATATATTTATCTGCCGGGCTTGGCATGGGCTTATTATTTCATTCTGGGCTCTCGGTTCCGCTTATTAGATTGCGTCTTTTGTCCAAACTCATCAAAGCACTGCTCTCCCAACAACGCTGCTGGCTGGAGGAAGGTGATGGAAAAGGTAATTTTCGTCTTTGAGATGATGATGATGATGATGATGGTGATGGTGATGGTGGTGGCGGTGATCTTGGGCAAGATCGAGTTAATTTCAAAAATTTGAATTTTAAGACGAATTATCGTTCCCTCCAAAGTGAAGCGGATGTAAGAAATCCAACACTCTAAACGTCAAAATAGAGCAACACATGTCCGTCCATCACTGCATGCTTCACATGTGTAACGGGGCAATTACCAACACAAGCTCATATTTTTTAAGCCGAAAAAAAAACAATTCGACACCATATAAGCAATCCAATCCCATCGAAAACAACAAGTGTAAGAAAAGCTTCAAGAATTGCGATATCAATCTGAATTTCCATACACACTAATTAGTGGGCTTCCAATTAGCCGCCACTGACTGGGCCCCGATGTGTGAAGGGGAAAATCTCCTCCCTAGTTGTTTTTTCTTCTGTTATTTTCCCACTTTATTTTGGTTTGACATGACAGTTGCTTTTTATGCTGATATGAATCTTAATATTTCCAGCTCGCCCGCACTCTTCTGCCACACAAGGAGCTCTACTCTTCCCACTCTATTGCTCAAACGGAAGGGATCGCAGTAGGCTATTCAAATTTTAACAATTTGATGATTCCCGTGGCACTTGCGGTGTTGTTGTTTGCCCGTTGCGACCAGCCGAGAGTAATAACTTTAATTTTCCAAAATATGAGCCACACACCTACAACACTCGGCCACCAAGCCACCAACTGTCAGGAATCGTAGCAGGCGACGAGCGCAGTCAAGTATGCGGCGCCACACTTGAGTTACCACTCAACTCAACTCAACCTCTTTGCAGGCTTCTTGCGCAATGTGCAGGCTTGAGCTGTCTTGGCCGAAGTTCGTCGACGATGGATCATTTTGATTGTGTCGAAAGTTTTGTATGTTGCGTAAAAAGTAGAATTTATTACTTTGTTATGATGACTTATTCAACTCACTTGCTCGCGCTGGTGAAGTAATTGGAACTCAGCGGGATTGTGTTAAAAAATTATGGCCGAGGTTTGAAATTAAGCTGGTTTCGATAAGAGTGGTTCATTTTTCAAAAAGAAATTTAGAATACCATATAACGGACGTCCGGGAAATGGGTCAGTTTAGGAAGACGCTACAAAACGGCCGGAGCTCAATTAGATGTGGAATTTATTGACTTGGTGATGCTCAGACGTATGGTTTATACGGTGCACAATGGTCTTGGGCAAAATTGATCGTTATTTCTTTCATGACTTATGTAACTATTTTCACATGAGACATTATCCATCGCTGACATGAATAGGACAAATACAATTCAAACAAATATATCATGTAAAATCAAGTCTTCCGGAACAGAACAATACTACATATGTGTGTTTGCTTAAATGGATTTTCTCGTTTTTTAACGTATTCTACGGTCCAAAGAACGCTTGCATGCACAATTAGATTTTTTTTACAGAAATCTGTAAAATTTTACCGAATTCTAAACAGCTGAACATTCGGTTATCCGATTTAACGGATTTCGGTTCAATTTTACAGTTATATTTCTTATTGGATAATTATAATCCTTCGGCAACATAGGGGGATGCAAATTGAAAAAACTAAAATAGCAAGCGTCACGAAACGGATCAGCTATTAACGTTTATAACTCACTTATTTGTCAATGGATTTCCTCAAGTCTCGTATTAATCGATTGGACATATTTCTAGCAATTGATGGCATTGTTTAAAATAAAATGTACTACAAATGAAGTATTAAAAAAAAAACAAAAGATAAAGTCATGGCTATTTATTGCAAAAAATTATTACTCCTGTCGGTTTTTCATAACAGCTATGAAACAGGCTTAGCTATTTAGCAACTATCAAATCAAATAAATCAAATTTCTGGGAATAAATTTAATATAAGGTAGCAGATAATACTAATTTAACAGTGCTGGTAAACTGTCTTTTTTCCATTGATTCAATCACTTAAGAGTAAATGCCTTTTGGATTACTATATTTATATTAAATAAAACAACCAATACCCAAATGTTTTTTTTTATTAATCACTTATTTGTACAGGCTCAATCGAATCAACTTTATAGAGCCAAATTTTTATATTTTTATACATCATTTATCTTAAAACTAAAGTTAGGGGGATAGAACCGATTACTCGCCGCCGTCTCCAGGTTAATAAAGGGTGTCCACGATGAAATTGCCACACTATGAAATTGCTCTAACTTTTTAACCGTTGGGTAGAATTTAATGAAAATTTGGCCGGATTTAGTTCATAGTGCATTATTTACATCCTGCAAGTTTTAAAGTCCTGTGATCAAAACTCGCGGAAATGGAGTCGAAAGAACAGCTCGTGCGTGATAAAATCTTGCGCATTCATCACGAGAACAAGGATCTCTCGCATCGTTCCATCGCTAAAACGTTGAGAATCGCGAATTCCACGGTGTCGCGAGTGATTAAGCGGTTTGAGGAACGGTTGACCACCGATCGGAAGCCCAGAAGTGAAGGAAAAAGTATTCCGTACAACACCAAAAATCACAACCGCGTAGTTGGGGCCTTCAACCGAAATCCGAACGCCTCCATTCGGGATGTGGCTAAGAAGCTGCACCTAAGCCGAAGTTTTGTCCAGAAGGCCAAAACCAAGGCTGGGCTTTGAACGTTCAAGGTACAAAAGGCCCCTAATCGCGACGAGAAGCAGAACAAGTCCGCCAAAACCCGTGCCAGGAAGTTGTACCTCAACATGCTGACGAAAGTTGAATGCTGCATCATGGACGACGAAACATATGTGAAGGCCGACTTCAAACAGATCCCCGGCAACCTGTTTTTCACGGCCAAGGATAAGTTCAGCGTTCCGGAGCATGTGGGCACTCAGAAGATGTCCAAATTTGCGAAGAAATTCCTGGTTTGGCAAGCCATCTGCACGTGCGGGAAGCGGAGTGCACCTTTAGTGACCCAGGACACGATGAACAGACAGGTGTACATAAAAGAGTGCCTCCAGAAGCGGCTGTTTCCTCTCCTGAAGGCCCACAACGTCCCAACAATCTTCTGGCCGGATTTGGCCTCATGCCACTACTCCAAGGACGTGCTGAAGTGGTATGCGGACAATAAGGTCAATTTCGTGCCGAAAATGTTCAACCCTCCCAACACTCCGGAGCTCCCCCCCATCGAGAAGTACTGGGCGATTACGAAGCAGCACCTTCTTAAACGACCTAAGGTAGTGAAGACAGTCGAGGAACTGAAGAAAGTGTGGGTTTACATGCAAAAAACGGTTGATTCACAGGTTGTGCAGAATCTTATGGTGCGGGCATTTGCGTATGGACTGTAAATAAAATACGAGTAAAATGGTAAAATGAAGTTTAATAGTTATTTCTCAATCCCTGAAAATTTGATGGCAATCGGATGAAAACTCGAATTTTGCGAATCAATTTTGTGTGTGGCAATTTCATCGTGGACACCCTTTAAGAATTTCATATTACGGATGGGAAAGAGGGTGGGAATTTAAAGTATGGTTTACATAACACATTAAATTTCTAAATTATCTAAACACTTATAACTATACAATTTAAAGTTTTCTTTTGACTTGAACATTTTTTGAAAAAGAAAAAAAACACACACACATACACAGATAAAAAAAAACATAAAGTAAACATACAGGTTATACTAACTACAATCTAAGGCTAATGTTCGTCAAGAACACATTGGGTTTGTCTACTTCGAGCCCGAATGTATTCATAAATACCCTAATGTTACCAAAGGTCAACTATTTGGCTGTGTCTTGTGCACTACCCTTTTTTTTCGATAGATTATACTCTTATAACCTTTTATACATTCAGTATTTATAGTTGTTAATTGAAACTTGTGATACCATTGTACAAGTCAATTTCTAAAAATTTCAAGTAAATTATCAGTTTGGCCTTGAGAAAGCATTCGATTCGATAAAAAAAAACTTACATGGATTATAAATAAACCAGCAAATTTGAAAAGAGTAAGGGCTACAAGATTAGGTTCTTTAAAATATGTTTCAAAATAATTAGTTTTCTTCTTTCAAAATAAACTACGCCAAACGCGTCGATTTCGGACAGCTTCCTTGCCAAAAATTCTACATGGCGATGCAGCACGAGGAGATGTTTCTGCGAAGTTTGCTTAAGTTTGCTCTTATGGACAAATTTGCCAAAAGGCTGACGATTTGGCAAGGGATATGCAGCTGCGGAACAAAGAGGGTTATTCCGAGAGTCGAAGTGACGTTTGTCACTTGGTGAAGTAAGAAAAGTCACCTGCAGTGACGTGACTCTCCATTTGATTTACCCAGAGAGTTACGTGACTGCAGGTGACTTTTCTCACTTCACCAAGTGACAAACGTCACTACGACTCTCGGAATAACCCTCAAAGACTAAAGTATTCGTGACGAATAAGACGATGAACTCGAAGCTGTACAAGGAAGAATGCCTCAAAAATCGCGTACTACCTTTCGTTTAAGCCCATAAAGGTCCCGTGAAGTTTTGGCCAGATTTGGCCAGTTGCCACTTCAGCCGGGAAGTTATCCAGTGGTACCGCCATAATAACGTGATTTCTTCGATAAAATCATAAATCCACCTAATCAAGCCTACAGTAACGGCCCATCGAGAGATTTTGGGCACAATGAAGCGGAAGCTTAAGCAAAGCGGAAAAACGGCCTTGGAACGCGACTCAGATGACTCAAATATGGAAGAAATGTGCCAAGTAGAGTGTTAGCTTCGGAGGTGTGGAGCGTCGGATGAGAGGAATAACAAAAGAAAGTGCAAATTTTCATTAGAAACGAAGAGAAATGATTTTTATTGATATGTTTCTCCTTAAAGCAAAGATTCACCTTTGTGTTGATGTATTAAACTTATTTGTTCTGTCAATTCGAGTTACCGAGATACAAGACGATTTAATTTTTTTCGGATCTCTAAATGGACATAGTTTTAGACCGACATTACAACCACAGCCCTCAAAAAAAGTTTTCTGACTTTATAAAATTAGTTGTGTAGTAACTTATCGCAGGATACATACTACCAGATGTCTTATCAAACATATCTCAGCAAGTGCATACTTAGTTGAATGTTGCTTCCAGCTCAAACACCTTATGAGTTATAGTAATAAATGTAAACGATTGCCGCATATTAGGCTGAGTCAAGGGACAATATAAAATAAATTTCTGCCCGTCTGACACATATTGACCTGGAAACTACTGATGCAAATTTGTATGCTATTTTGTATGAAAACTTTAATGCTATTTTGGAACTCAAATTAGGGAGAATGCATAAACAAATTTTGCTATTCTGATGACACAACATGGATAAACAACATTTGACAGCTCAGACGATTGCACTAATACCATCATACTGACTCGACTCGGGATTCGTTTTCGTTAGGCAATTTCGAATCAGACCTGTGCCAGTTTTTAAACCAAAACGACATAAAAGATTGCTGCAACCCAGATAGGTTTGTTCTCGTTAACGACTTGAAAACACTGTCATTTGCTCTGTCTTCAGATTTTGTCTTATTTTAGTTTTCATGTATTGTTTTTTTTTTTTTTTGTTCAACCGATTCAGCGTTTGACGCAACCTCACCAATAATACCTAAAGAAACAAGCTAGAAGCCAAATTCTGTCACTGTGGGATCGCAGGTTCGTGATTAAAAACAGAGAACACCGCAACGTGTATGTCTTATTTTTGAACGAACGAATGAAATAAACAGTCCTAGTACAATTTAGTTCAAAGATGGACTTCAGTGTCCTTAAGCCTATTGCCAAAATTCAAAATAAACCGCTAGCTATTTTGACATTTCAAATCCATCGGTTGTAGCATCTGAATTGCAATTGAAGTACGATTGTACTAGGACGGAAGGTACGATTGAAGTTAGAAAACGGACTTGCTCACTTCAATCGTTCTTCAATTGTACTTCAGACTCCGCCATCTGGGAAGATTTTGTGAAAAATTGCTTGCGATGTTGCGTGCAATGCTTCAACATAGTTTGTAAACATCTGTTTTCATGCATACTAAGATTTTTTTACAGAAATCTGTAAAGTTTCACCTCGAATTCTCAACATGTTGAACGTCCGGTAATCCAATTTAACGAATTTCGCTGAAATGGGACAGTGTTATTTTTTCTGACGAGAAGAAATTAATTTGGACGGCCCAGACTGCACCGCATATTATTGGTACGATTTGAGGAAATCTCCGCAGGTTCAGTTGAGCAGGAACTTTGGAGGTGGCACTCTAATGTCTTGAGCCGCTTTTTCGATCAATGGAAAGATCCCTATTGCCACCATTTCGACCAGGATGAATTCGGAAAAGTACTTGGAGCTTCTGGAAGATGTTTTGATCCCGTTTACTGAAAACATTATGCCGGAAAATTTCGTATTTCAACAGGATAATGCAGCAATTCATGTCAGCAAGCAATCTTTGAAATGGTTTTCTGAACGAGAAATCAGTCTTCTGGATTAGCCAGCTAGTAGTCCGGATCTAAATCCTATCGAGAACTTGTAAGGTATCCTGGCACGACAAGTTTACAAAGGCGGAAGGCAGTTTAAAACAACTCGTGAACTTGAGTCAGCCGAAAGAGGAGCTTGATACCTGATAAAACTCTGCAGAAGCTGGTGAAATCAATGCCGAACAGAATTTTCGAAACTTTTCAGAAAAACGGAAAGAAAACGACGTATTAACTATTGTTTATTGTTGTGCATGCCTTACAGCAACATGGATGGGTCGCTGAAATTACCATTCAGCACTTAACAATCTTAAGGAGTTGTCTGTATACTACAAGACATTTGGATGGAAAAGGAGCTCTTTAAAGAGTGTGTGTTTTTTTGAGGAATTCGTCCCGAAAGTGACAGCCTTCCTCAAGTCAAAAGGACTCCCCTAAGAGCTACCCTTGTGTTGGACAATTGCACAGCTTATTACAATGCAGATGAGCTAAAAACTGCTGACGGATAAATTTTTACCATCTTCAACTATTCTTTAACCGATTTTTAAGAATATCATTCAGATTAAGACGCGCTAAAAGAATCTGATGATGCAGGAAATTCAAATTCGTGGAGGAGAGATTGACGAGTGCGTGAAGAAGATCAACATAAAGGACGTCATCTTTTGGATTGCTCAAGCGTAGGACGTAGATCTAGCTGACTCGATACGCAATTCTTGGAACATGCTTTACAGTGCCCGCGGAATCGAGGATGAGGATGATGCACCGCTGTCGGTCGTAAAAGACACGCAGAAAAGCATTAGTGAAAAGATAGCACAGACTGAAGAAACGGACGAAGATGCAGAATTCGAAACGCTGGACGATGATGAGATCATCCCAAGTATTCTTCACAAAGATGCTGACGAAGACATTTTCTTTGGCGGTGACGACACAATGCAGTCAATGTCAACACAGGAAGGATCATCACAATCTGCAAGTTTTGGAGGTGGCGACGAATATGTAAACGTGTCGGATGAAGCCACCTAAAATGGGTTCAATATGGTAATCAGAACCGGAAGGAAGAAACAATTGGCCACTGACTACACAGTTCTTGCTGCGCCAGAGACGTACGAATGTCATAGACATTGTAATTGACAAACAGCACTAAGAAGGCTCACTCTGCCACGTTGTGTTTGTGTTTCAGGGTATCGACAGGTGTTTATGTATTTTAACGCATCTTTCATAACTACAATCGAAAATTTATGCTTACTGGCAACCTTGTTGGACTAGTGAGGAGTGTGTTTGAAGCGTTTCGGATTGTGTTTCTGAGGGTGTTAACACATGGTGGCTGAGTGACTTACCCCCTGGGTAGTATGGAATAAGCTGAAATCAAATTTTGGTTCGGTTTTATTTATACTTCATTAAAAGAATACTGCTAAAAGTAATATTCTAAAATAATAGGGAAATATATGCACAAAAAATAGATATTTTTTTTTAAATTGGAGGAATCACTAAACAAATTGAAAAATAGAAAAATAAAAAACATTAAAAGAAATTGAAAAAACATAGGTAAGAAGGGTCGGAACACATTGCTGGGTGAATAACACTGATTTAACCTTAATTCTTGTATAGAAACAAATCGATAAAAAAAATTGTTCCGATATAAAGTAAAGAAAATAAATATTGAGTTACGTTATATCGAGGTATGACTGTTTTAATAAACGTAACAAAATGAGCAAAAAATGTTCTACAAATTTATTTTGATGTGTCGGATGATAAAGTTCATTTCAAAACCTAAATTCTATTTTCGATTTAAAAAAAATATTATAAAATACTCAATGTTTACTTCATCCCAAACACAATCCAATTTTTTCATGATTCTAATTTTTTCGATCTTTTCTCAGTTCGTCCATTTTGATTCCAAGCTTTCTGTAAGATAGGTAAAGAATCTTAATAATCTGGAATTTAATTTTTGCTCTAGACATACTGCGTCACATTGAGCGCAAACAAGATTCTGTTGAATGAGTCGGATTCAATTAGATTTGAATCACGATGCATTTTGTGAATCCACCGATGAAGTTAATACAAATTTGCAAAATCAAAAATAATACTCGAGTTTTGAACTATATAGGGTAACGGGATGTAATGTTAGCCTAGCTCCTTGATTGGGCTTATGAACCAAATATGTCATTGTTTCGGCGATAATCAACAAATTCATGTTGCTATCAGGATGACTGATCTATTTCAAAGCAATTGAACCATAATTAATGAATTTATAATTGTTCACTTTCGCGTAATTTTCGATTTCCTTAACTTTTCAGACACCATAACTGTACTGGTTAAGCTGAACAGATTATCTACACGCTCTTCGAATGATCCAAATTTGCCGAAATTGAACCTTTAAACCAAATAATGCAGCCAAGATGTACAGAAATTAGTCACACGTTATAAACTAACACGTCACATAGGTTAAATATCAAAAATTTAACATGAAAACCATAGACCCAATGTTAGGGACATATTTTTTTCTAGGTTCCCAATTATGGCCTGTCTTATGGAAAGCGTAGTAAAAATGTTGTTACTGGTAACATTTACAATACAAATGTCTGAGTTTTATTTGAAAGTTTTTCAAATGACTCATCTTAACACAAACTAAAGTAACAATATCTGTGTAGAGCGAATTATAATGTTTTGACTGCCGAATAACCAATAAATCATACGTTAAAATCAATTAAGTGTTTCTTAGTAGTTTAGGTATAGTTTGATTGTTAGTAAAATTATTTGTTGGGTATTGCGAATACAGCTGGGAACGCCTTGAATCAGAAAATCGGCAAAAAGCGTACATGGCCAACATTTAATAACAAATCCATCGAATGGAACGAAGTTGCATCCACGAATAATAGACCCAATTTGGTGCTTATAGACCGACATTAAATCCATATCACTCGAAAGTTTCTGACTTTATAAAATGAGTTGTGTTACTTTTTGTGATACACACCACAAGATGGCTTATTAAACATATCTTAGCAAGTGTATAGCTAGTAACATTTTGCTTCCAGCTAAAAAACTTTATGAGTTATGATAAAAAATGTAATAGATTGTTGCATACTAGGCTGAGTCAAGGGATATGTAGGAAGCCATCATCCTAGCGTGGGCTTTGCCTTGCATGCGGTTCCACTAAACAGAAAGATCGTGCTTTGTTACCGTTTTAAATTCAACATTTTCCTGTATGTAGGGCCAAACATGGTTGGGCAGACCCGTAACAAGAGACACTTACGCGAAACCTGCGGGAATAAGAGAATCTTCTTCCAGTTATAAGATTCGATAAAATGAATGACAAAATATGCAATTCAGTTTAGCTTTCTACTAGATGGTTCGTTTGAGAAAGGCGCGTCAAATTCATTACAACTGTTGGAGTGAAATGCACCAATTATAAATGATAGACACAACCCCCCCGGTTGGTTATCCACTCCATTGTCCAATTGCAACTTCAATGATGCCCTGATGCACCCTCCCACCTCAGTATTGAAATGTTTTAAATCAATGAATTATAATTTGGTTGATGCAATATATGTCAATAATTAAATATAATAAGGAAATAAGTACATATAGAATGTATGTAATTCTATTCGACAAAATAGGTAGCATGGACTGGATAGTGTTTTAGAATTGTACACCTTGCATTTCGAATTTTCCAGAGTGATGATTTATTTTCTGCTGGTTCTATTCTAACAATTACATGTGCCAGGACCTTCCAACAAAATAATATCATACGCACTCTGTGTTAACAGTTAATGTGAAAATGCTGGTTAGTAGTTGTTGAATTTGTTAAAATTGGTAACATCAACTGTCGAGCCTGGAAAGAGAAATAATCCACCAAATTGGACGCCTTAACAGACTAAGGTGGTAATAAGTACGTATGTCTGCCGCAGATTCCGTTGTAGCTTCGTGTATTCAAGGCACTAAATACTTCCTCATCATAAGAAGAAGAAAAACGGTTGAAATAATCATTGGACATGTAAAACACATTATCCAAAGATAAGTATATACTTAAGTGTTTGTACGGATCGGAAGCGCAGACCAGTTCTTCAAATGCGTGACTTAGATTTTCAAGGAAACAGGCAGCAAACCAGCTTGGCTTTCAAAAAGGGTGATACCATTCTCTTTTTGAAAGCCAAGCTGAATTGCAATTGGTACGAACCAGTTCTTACACGCAAGCTAACGCCGAGTTTGAGCTAAAATCCTGTCTAAAAGGTTTCTATAACTGTGACAACTTAATTTTACTCGAACAATTTTCCAACAAAATGCCCTTCCTTGAAAATGTACAGGTTAACTCACCAGACAATTGCAATTTCAAGGCCAACTTTTTCCCAGATACATATAAAGTTCATGATTTTTTTTCCCGTAGTAGTGTAAACAATTTAAATATGCAGGACATTAGCAAAGTATTGGAAAAATAGAAGTCATGAAAGGTTCTGGGCCTGACCAGATTTAATCCATATCTATGAAGAACTTAGCTCTTCGAAACTAACAACTCCGATATTTTGGCTTTTCAATTTGTCACTCTAATCCGCTATTTTTTCTCGCTTCGTGTAAAATTTCTTGTCTTAGTCCTATTTTTAAGAGTGGCAATGAGCCTAAGCTACGAAATTTACGTGGAATTGCTTCTTTCCCTGTCATTCCACAACTCTTTGTAGCTTTCCATAATTAAACTGTGTTATCAAATTCCAAACAGAAACATTACCATGCAACATAGATTATTCAAAGGACGCTAACGTTATACAAATTCACTCAAATTCGTCAACTTTTCTGTTGCAGCTGAGATTTATTACCCTAGCCTAACTGAATGGTACAGATTCATTTCAATATCCCAATTATTAGCCAATATTAGCGACATCTGTAGGCAGGCTGCAAGCCAATAGTAATATGGCCGAAATTGCCTTTCCACTACTTTCGGACTTGCGTGTGGCCTAAACCCACGGCTTCCGGCAAGCAAACAGCCTACTAAGGTACGATGCATCTCATTCCGATTCGATTTGCATGCTTAGCGTTTATCTCACAGACCGTCATCAGTTTCGGTTAAGCTCGCTGCTCAAGAGTAGGCGTAATTAAAATATCGTTAGGCACCGAATACACACGAATGCACCGACGAAGCTCAACGCTCAAACCCTTAACACTCTGTTTTTTTTCGTTTCCTATACTGACTCACCACTTTCCTGAATTGCCTATCTTGTCAATATCTCTGTCGAAAGGCAATGTGAGCAAAAATAAAAACGTAAAACTGCAACCGACAACGAGTGCCAGACCGCAGCCAACAAGAGGGAAAACATGAAAACCGTCATGCAAAATCATGTTAATTAGCTCTCATTACATTTTGTAAATATTTTCGCCGCAGCAAAAACCGGAGGCATAATTCTCCTTCTACCTAGTTGAACATTCATATCTCGCTTCGGGGCTTAGTGTCAGTGGAACGATTTATATATGTGAATAAAAAGTTGTAAAATTAAAATAAAAAACAGCGCCACTTAAGAGAGCTGCAATGCTCTAGAAATGAATCGTCAACTTCACGGACATATCACGCACCCCGACAAGTCGGTAAGTAAACAAATAATTAGTAAGAATTTCAACCCAATCGAACCGAATCCATCTCTCTGCTCATCAAAAGCGGCAATTACGCCCAGACAGCAAGTGTAGGTGCAAAATCCTCTACTGCGCTTATTGCATGTGTGTGTGTGTGTTTGTGTTTGTGTCCGTAGAGGGTTATAATTTGCATAGCATTAATGCTCAAACGTCTGCTTGTTTAGATTTAGATGGGTTCATTTCGAAATATGCGTTGGGGAAAAATGATTAACGTGCGTCACTTTGCATGTCGTTATGGCAACAAGTGAACGCAGGCGGACCATGGCCTGCTGCTATCCGGGCGACGAAAAAATAATAATTATACATTATACAGTGCCTTCTCGCGTCGACCCCTCGGAAATCGTCCAACATTAAAAACGAAAAAAAAAATACGCGGCCCCGTCAAGTTTGAATTCGGACACTGATAATGATCTCGTGATGTCGCATAATTACAGCTCTTCTGGATCGTTGACGCGCGAGGGTCTCGTTTGCATTCATTTCAATGTGAAGATATAAAAAATAAGTTCAAATAGTAAAGGCGCATAGCTCCAGATCGTGTGCTTTGATCGTGTCTTGAAAATTCAAATGAGAAGAAAGAAAAAATAAACTAAATACAGTGGCGCCCTGCGTGCTGTAAGAGGACAGGAATGTAATTAACACTCTATGATCATTACCAAGAGCTACAACAAGTAGTATGTAATTACCGCGAGTTTGTTATCAACTGGTGACAGTTTCGAAGACAACCACTATTTTTTTGGAAAGGCATTCTTCGACTTTCATCATACTAATTTCCAATCGTCATTCATTTCGGTTTTTCCCCATTTAAAAAAGCTACCGTCTTCCGGTCAACAACTCACTTTATTGAATTCCGACCTTCAGCTAAACGAGCAAGAAAATAAATAGTTTGAAATCCTCCAGGAAAACCACCAAGACAAACAACTGTGACACATAAAAAATAATTGCTTGTACTATTTGACAATTTTCATTCCTATTTTCTCACTTCCCGCGCGTTTATCATTGTCGTTTTTAAAAACACATAAAATTTGTCACACAAAACCGTCCGGGTGGCTGGTCGCTGGTGGTTGGAAACGGTTGGTGCAGTAGGCAGTGCCATTTTCTTTGAATTCAACCTGGCGGGGGAAGCAAAACTAAACGATGCGGCAAACCATTGGTGCCATGGAAACGGCTTTCGGTTTCGTCCGGTGCGATTTCGAGATCGGACCGAGATTGTGGTGCGGCATCTAAGCATGGTCGCCCGTGAGAACGCAACGCCGGCTACTGCGATGAGGTGCTTCGTCATGCTTGCTTTGAATGGGAATTATTATTTTTGAGTCGAATGGAAACAAAAACTTGTTCAATTTAGAGGAACGGCAATATCAATTTGCAACATAGCTGCATCAGTCAAATTTGCAAACAAATATTCAGGGCATTCAGCATTGGAAAATATTGAATCTTTGGGCTGTTTGCTAGTGACTTTTGTTCAGCTCTGATGATTGAAACTTTTTATTATCGCATTTTTGGGTTTCGCATAAAAATCAGCTCATTTGACCAGGTAAGACTTTTCAAGAAAAAAGCCACTTGAACCACCATGCAACATGAATGATGCAAAAATTACAGAGAAGCGTTTACTACGCACTTATTAAAGTACTTGTATGCATTTTTTGGATAACCTGCCACCTTTCGGATACTTTTCAAACTTGCCCGAAACTCTAAAAATTTCTTGTAAAGGTTCCAAAGGTCTGAAATATTTCGCAAACTTGTTGGAAACAAATCAAGAAATCTGAAAACTTTTCGAAGACTTTTCGGATCTTCTGTGGCTTTCTCGGAAGCAAATTGCATTTTTATGGAACTCTGCAAATTTTTATCAGCTTCGTTTTTTCAATCGGGCGCTGTTTTAATTTCTCGAATTTCAGTCTTTGATTTTTTGAACTTTTATTTTGTGTTGGTTCTCATGGCTTTCTGAGAAATTGCAACATATTTTTTTACTCTTCATTGTCGAACATACTTTAAAAAAATGGGAATTTCTGTGAAGTTAAATTTTCCTCAAAGTGCCCAAGAAAGCTGGGGGCTTTTCTTAATTTTATCTCTTTTTTGTTCCGAAAATTTCTCGGGTGTGATTCGAATCCTTCAGAAGTCCAGCATTTTATTAGAAACTTGGTAAAACTGTTCAGTAACTCCACAAACTATCCGTAAATTTTGCGAACTTAAAATAACTTTGTTGATTTATGAGGAATTTATAAATCAATCGAAGAAACTGTAAGCTTTTCGGAATTTTTGCACACTTTTTAGAATCTACATTTGTACAAGCTGCAAACTTTTTGAAATTATTTGATCAAACTATTTAGTACGTTTGTTTAACTAAACCAAGGGGGTTTTAATGGGTTCTAGGTTGTTGAATTTTCCATTAGCTTTTATGGCGCTCTTTGGTAAATGACTGGACATTGTGTATCGTTCGTACTTTCCGTACCTGCAAGTATTAAACAGACCCCACTTAGCCATGGTCCTTAGCCATTTGTCCAGTAACTCCTATTCCAAAGTAACCATAGGAAAGATCGGGTAACTTACTTCAACGGGACTTTGATGGAAGTCTTACTGGGAAGAGGGTGGGCTCTTCTCTTTGAAAAGTGCAGTTTTTCGAAAACGAAAACGGACTAACGATTGGAAACTCGGAACATGGAACTGTAAGACTCTAATTTTCTTAGGAAGTTCCCAAATTCTTTCCGATTTATTGGGGCTTCGCAAGTTCAACATTGTAGCGCTGTATGAAATTTAAAATTAAAATCAAACACGTTAACTTGTTAAAAACGCAGCACGTGTTTTCCGTAGTTGGTCCTTGAGTGCCGGTTTATGAAGAAAGATTGTAAACGAAGGTTTCGTCGTCGAGTGTTGATGTTCAAGAGACCAAGTAATGTGGAACAATCGATGTTTCCCTGCAGGAAGTACCACCAAAGCACGCTTTGGCAACCCTACGCCTCTCTTCCAAAAGTTCCAGTTTGGTAAGCGTGGACCGACTTTCATATCTTGGCAATCTGCGAGGGTATTGTCAACGAAGATGTCACAATGCAAAGCGCATTAACCTTTGCTGAACGGCTTCAATCCTATGGACTGCATTTTCGTAGACAGAAGACAACGTCACAGTACTCAAAAGAAAGACGGATCAAAAGCAGTATAGTTCCTTCAGGTAATAAATGTCTTTGAAGTATTTTGCGAAGCGAAAGATGAATTCTAGCTGCGATGAAGCCTAGGAAACAACTTAAGAAATGTTGTTCTTGAATAACAGATTGGAGTTGACCATTACTCCCAGATCCTTGACTGTTGTTTGTAGTTTCAACTGCGTTTTTCGAAGGAAGAAGTCGTGGAGATACATCGCACGTTTTCGACCGAAGCAGATAGTCGAGCATTTGATTACATTCAAGAACATCCTGTTAATCCGGTACCAGTTTTCGAACACTTGCAGCTTCAGGCATCTGAGGACCAAGTTCACGTCGTTCATATTTAAAAGGAAACGTAATTGACCAAGGTGGCTTGAGGAACTCCGGATGTTACTGGAAAGCTGAACGAGGCATAATCTGCAATCTTTACAGATATAGTTCTACCAGTCGTCAACAATTTATCGTGAACCCCAATTTTTTCGTTATTGGAAATTGCAATCTGATTTTTGTTTTATCGAAGTCCGCAGAGAGATCTATGAATATGGTGTCTACTTGATCACCGCGTTCCATTTCGCGGATAATGAACGATGTAAATACGGTAAGATTGGTCGCCGTCGAGTGCTTGGGTTTAAAACCGTGTTGGACGGGAGAAATGGTCTGTGGGTTGGAGAAAAATTAGTTCAAATAGCATGGATACAGCACTTAGTGTAGCAACCCTCCAATAGTTAACGACGGATCGTTTGTGTCTCTTTCGTACTTTTTTTTTACAGTACTGGACACTGTATTTTTGAGTTCAAAAATGTCCACCAAATATGCTTGAGATTTGGTTGCACCGTAGATTTCAAGTTCTAAGCTCCAGGACAGTTTGGATAACCGAGATGATCACAAAATTATAAAACAACTTGTTGACCTTCTAGAAGATAAATTTAATATGTTTGAATACAACTGTTACAAATGTAGATCTCATGTTTTGAGCTTATGGACAGTTTGGATGACCTGTCCACACTATTAAATGAATATTGAAAATAAAAAAATGTATTGTTGCTTTGCGTACTCCAAAAACCAAGTGTTGTAGAACATATTTCCTGAACTCAAGAACAGTTTGGATGACCTAGATTATTTCAGTTTATCTCAAAATGTTTATTTGCGTTTGAAAATTTGACTGAATATAGAGGAATTCACAGCGTAACTTTGTATAGCCCAAAAAGCAATAGTAACTACTGAAGATCTTACGTTCTGAACTCAAGGATAGTTTGAATAACCTAGAACATCACAAAATTATCAAAAAATGACTGTTGACCTTCCAACAGGTTCGCTCAATATGTTTGAATGAATGTCTTAACTTTATATAGCATTGAAAGCTACTGTTACAACTGTAGATATGAAGTACTGAACTTAAGTACATTTTTGATAACCTAGAACATCCCAGAAAGATACAAAAATGTTGAACGTTTATCAACGATAACTTAATAGTACGTATGCGTAAGTACCATATTCTAAAACAACGCTTTACACTATTAATAAGGCGTTTATTTTTTTTTTCTGCACTTCTCCATGTTCAAGATGTTCTAGGTCGTCAATAAGGCCTGAAACGCATATGTTTTTTTATTGCTCTCAGATAGAAAAATTGACGTAGAACAAATTTGCCGAAAACAGTGTACACTCTTGTTAAGTCTGTGATTTTTTACGGCCATTTTTCTTTTGTGGTCATTTATGACCCCTTAGGCCTGTGGAGTCAATACAAATGTACACTGATAGGCATAATAAAGTGCCAACCTCAGCATTTTTTGAATTTCTCTCATTTATTTGGTTCAAATTAAAGTAGACACACTGTAGTCTTTTATGATGTCTTCTTTTTCATATTCTTTTCGAGTTTCACTTATGGAATAGTAATAAAAAAAGTGTTCAATTTGAAAAAAAATCAATTCGTGTTGAAAAAAAAAACAGCGACAAAAAATAAGTGCCCACTTCATTTTGGCTCCCGGGATCATAAATTTAAGTAAAAGATTAACATTTTACTAATTTGTATATACTTTATTTGGTTTTCAGGACCAGCTGCAACCGCTTCGGCATGCTCTCCACAAGGTTCATTAGCTGCTGTAGATCAAGCTCCTTCCAGGCACGCTTCAGGGCTTCAAAATAGGTAAATTTTTGGTAACACCAGTTTTGTCAACCCTGGCATCTAGAATCGTCCACACATTCTCGATTGGGTTGACGTCCGGGTTTTGTGGAGGCCGTTCCAGCGGTTTGATCCGACAAGACCGGAAGACTTGGTCTTCTTGGCAGTATGCTTTGGGTCGTTGTCCTGCTGAAATACGAACTTATCTTCAAGACCCGTCTGGATCAGCGAAACCTCCAGATTTTCTCGCAGGAATTTAATGCAAGAATCTGCCGTCAATACCTCCACTCCGTGAAAAACACCCCCAGACCATCAAATTTCCTCCTCCATCCTTTACCGTGCCTTGAATGTGGCGCTCCTGAAGCTCCTCACCCGATCTGCAACACACACGAACCCACCGCAATTAACTAAAAAGCTCGAATTTTGATTCATCGTTCAGAGAACCGTTTTCCAGAACTCTACGGGCTTATTAGCATGCTCAATAGCAAACCTGAGCCGTTTGGCTATGTTTGCCTGACTGATAAATAGGCACTTTCGGGAAACTTTGTTAATCAGCCCCTGTGCTACAATACGGCGACGAACAGTTCGACCAGAGACTGATAGCTGATGGGTTTCCTGGATCTCAGGGACAGTTACCTTTGGATTTTTCTTGACTTCGCACATGATTTTGGTGTCCGTTCCACTACCGATTCGAACGTCTTTTGTTTCAGTAGAATTTTCCTAACCGCTGCCTTACTAATACTTTACTTCCTAGCGACAGCCCGCTGGGATTATCCGCTTTGCACATCACGCTACGTTCTCCATTTTCAACTGATTCAAACGCGATCACTTGCACCAGTGCAACAGGTCAAGCCGTTTGCTTCAAGAAATTCAAAAAATTATGAGATGGGCAATTTATTTTGCCTATCAGGGTAGGGTAGGGAACGGCTTAATCAGGGAACACCATTCTAATCAGTTGTTATGAAATAGGTCTAAAAATCCTACATTTTCAAATTATTTCACATTTAATGATACGATCATAAGCTCTATCTATTGGGCTCATGATTCATTTGTATAAATCATGATTGATTACCAATTCTAGAAGACTATCAGTTTTTTACCAGCTGAAAAAGTTCCCTTAAATTTTGCTTTTGTGTATTTTGCATTTAATTGCGTGTACCGGAGAGCATGTAACAATGCATAAGGTCCTAAGTAACATTGGGAGACTCTTTTCGTCGACTTTCTCTTTGCTTTCCTACGGCTAGATAAAAGCACGTTCAAGATTTTTTAGTACATAGAACAGTAATATAAAGTGTAATTAAGGATTAAACACTTCAAAGACATCAGCAAATCGTTTATTTAATTTATTTAAGTTATTAATGAAAGAGAAAGTCGACGAATAGAATCTCAGAATCACAGGCGTTCCATATTCTATCACAGGCGTTTTACATTCATATCTCGAAAACTGTTCAACTTTAATTTTTTAAGATGGCATTTTTTAATTTTGCTTAAAATTTTACATTAGAAACATTAGTCGAATTATAAAGTTCATGATGTAGAGGAGATGTTCGCTCATCACTGAGCACCGAGAGCAATGTTTTTGGCAAATAAGATATGAAGAGAAGTTTGATAGTTCGCAGGCGTGGAAATTTAACAGATGTTTTATGAAAATTGAGCGAAAGGGCATGTGTCATGGTACTGAACCAACGACATTTTGCCTAACATCCCACTGGGGTAGGTCGGGTCAGGCTGTTGAAGTGGCGGACATAGTCCGTGTTGACCTACCCGCAGTGGGATGTTAGGCAAAATGTCGTTGGTTCGAGTACCACTGTACACATGCCCTTTTCGCTCAATTTTCATAAAACATCTGTTAAATTTCCAAGCCTGCCGCACACTAGCGGAACTATCAAAACTTTCTCTTCATATCTTTAATTCTAGCCAAAAACATTGTTGTTCACTCTCGGTGCCTCATGGTGATGAGCGAACATCTCCTTCTACATCATAATCGTTACTCCTCGCACGGAGAATATATAACATAACAATTAATGTATATAAAGTTCATATTTTTTTATTTGTTTTGTAAACTAGTATAGCCTGCTAGTAGACGAGTTTATGATCATAGCAATCGACATGTTTTGGTGGATTGTTTTCGAGAGCGGATGGATAAAGCGATGGAGCGGGTTGAGGAAATTGACGTATGCAGCAAATCATATGAAACGATTACGATGCTGACGAAAACATTTTTTTAATCGGAAAGCAATCCGCATGCTTTTAAAAAGTCCCTGAAAATGGGAAGTTTATTCCATGGCTATGAAATTTTCTGAGTCCAATGCCCGTTGCTGAAGGTATGTGCCGATAGACCAGAAGTATGCAAAGGGATTAATGTCTTAATATTAGCATTTTTAATTATAGATTACATACAGCTTCTAATGTCTCAAGTGCTGGATAAACTGCTTAATACCCGTCCCGTACCCTATGTAAATGATTGCAAAACAGTCAATTTTCTAAAGTTCTGTCCAGTTAGAATCCGGAACCACTTATTGTGTTGCAGCGGCACGAAAGTAATCGCTGCAACAATCCTTTAACATCGATTTGTTTACCTAGGCGCCTACTGTCCTGTGCTATAAATTTCACGGTGTTTCGTGCAGTGCGACCAAAGTCATTCCAGATGGAAGCCGAGAGGAGGGAAAAAATTCTGCGCCCCACGTTGATTATCCAACGTGGTCCGCAATAAAAATCACAAAATGTGGAAAATCGCTAACCGTTCATGATGTGCTCAAACGTTTCAGGGAGCAAAAGAGCGTGGATCAAGTGCCTCAAGGTAAGCGTCGTAGTGGAACGAGAAGGTGTTGAGAACCGCCAGAGCAAACCCTGGACTATCAGATAATTAAATTTCACAAAAATACGCTGCTTCTCGCAGTCCCGTTCGAAGAATTCGTTTGCGAGCAGGATATCGTTCTTATCAAGCCAGCAAGCAACCAAACAGAACGTTAAAGCAATGTTTCGTCACCATAACTCGAGCTCGGAAAGCTGCTGCGGAGCAAAGACCAAAGTGTTCGTGACGAATGAGACGATGGACTCGAAGCAGTACAAGGAAGAATGCCTCAAAAACCACGTACTACCTTTCATTAATGCCCATACAGGTCCCGTGAAGTTTTGGCCAATCTTGGCGAGTTTCCACTACAGCCGGGAAGCCATCCAGTGGTCCAGTGATAATTTCATCGATAAAAACACAAATCCACCCAACTGCCCTCAGTTCCGGCCCATTGAGAGATTTTGGGCAGTAATGAAGCGGAAGCTTAAGAACAGTGAAAAACGGCTCGGGACGCGACTGAGATGACCAAAATGTGGAACAAATGTGCCAAAAAAGTTGACTCCGGAGGTGTGCAGCGTTTGATGGGAGGAATAAAGAAGAAAGTGCGAATTTTCATTAGAAACGAAGAGAAATGATTTTTATTGATATTTTTTCCTCAAAGAACAGATATTTACCTTTGTTAAGATATATTAAACTTATTTTTATGTCAATCCGTTACCGAGATACAGATGATTTTATTATTCCGGATTCTAAATGGACATAGCTTTAGTTTATATACAATATTTCACCATAACATGACCTGGAACACAATAAAAAAGTCATAAACTCAAACCTTCAGGTTTTTTCCAACAATGTTCTAGCACTTTTACCATTGAAAAACGCTAGATCGGCTTGGCATACTCCTGTGTAGAAGAAAATGACAGTCAAAATATAACACTTTGATTGAATCGATTTTGTTCCAAATACAATCCTTCGACGACTCAATGAAGGCACCCTACCCGCCACCAAATATTCCCACAATTAAACATTCCGTCGGCAAACAGACATCGACATAACAGTAATCACCGCATAATGTATGCACCCCCTCCTTTTTCGAGCGCCACATTTGTTTCCCACAAATTGTCAATTCCGGTTGACTTTCTTCAAATCAAATAACGCTCCGTACCGACATAACCCGTCCATGTAGAAAAAAAAAATTGTAGCCAAGTGTCTGTCCCCTTCACAATTCCAACGTGCTGCTGATCACGTCATCGTAGCAGGCCGGAAAAATTTCCTGATCCCCACGCAACTCATCACGACAATACACTGCTGTCAACGCATCATGTTCTACACGCAAAGCTATCTTCAACCGGTAAAGAAAAATATTATTACCCTGCTTGAATTCAATAAAACATGTCGCTCGTGCTGGCCAAACCTCAGGTTTGTCGTTTTTCTACACACTTGAGCTGTGAGCTGATTGAAAACACCAGACGCCTTTCTGTGCAAGGAATTTGCTAAATAAATCATACGACTTCACCCCTTCCGAGAGGTTTTTTTTTTCCTTCCTTGACATACCCTTTCCTGAAGAAAAAAAAACACTTATCTGCCCTTGGTTTGGGGGTAGTTCATTTCTTTTTTATGTCACACGCCGTACCGCACGCGACAAAAGGCATCTTTTTTAGGGAAGAAAATTTGAAGTAGTGATGGTATTTGAAAGGGTTGCCCCTTGAGCTAAACAAATCTTTGCCGCTGCCTTTATCATCTTCCTTTGAAGGGGAACGATTTTAGAACGATTATTTGATTGACTTAATGATGATTTATAGGAAGTTTATGGTTCCTTTGCACCTTAATAGAAGCACCTTAATATAGAAATACTTAAGACGGCGGCTTTCTTCCCATCGCTAAGAGATTTTACAAGATAACGATCAGCAGTAACTCGTCACGTCACAGGGGAGAAAATACCTTGTTTTGACAGCTCGGTCTTATCTACCTGGCAAATCGAAAGTTGTTGACAATTACCTTGTTCCTCCTGCTTTTCGTAGGGCGGCGATTCGTCTGGTCCTCCACCGCCATAATATTGCCGATACAGCGGATGCCGAGAGCTAGCTTTGAATTTGGACATGGTGAAATCCAGCCCCTGATGAGAATGACGATCCACGGCGGCTGACGGCGACTGAGTCGCTGATGATGCCAATGGCTGATCTATTTTGGTAAATTGGACTCGATTCGACGTTTTGATGTCCGTTTTCAATGGTTGATACTGCTGATAAAAGCACTGATTGAATTGGTGGTCTAATGCCACTCCATGCACGGCACTTCGCTGGGCAACCAAAAGCGGCATAATCAGCGGAGTTGGTCTTGGTTTCACTTGTTCTTCACTTCTTCAGAATATTTTTGCACTCTTCACATCGCGGTCAGTGATTTTCGAATCGTTTGTAAATCTGAAATTATTGGAGAAAACAGTCGTCAGCCATTAGATTCTGGTGTTTCATGTTTCACTCAAAACTTGATAAATCATCGAACAACTAACATTACAACTTATTCAAGAGCAGCATAATAATTACACACTCGACTGAAATTCCCATACATTTCTCCAATTATCACCATCGATACCCTCTATAATGGCATGCCTGCTTTGATGATGAGTGGTGATCATAAAGAACAAAACAACGGAAGAAACTACGTAACTACTCGATCGAAAGCTGCTAAATAGCTAAAACTGTAACCATCAAAGACAGAGGCCCGTGTCTTAGGCTCTATAATTAATTCAATTAACACCGACAGCCCTTCCACCTTGACCGGAAGGAGCGGAAGAAAGGAACGATATTCATCCCAAAGCATCATCCATCCATCCGGGCGCAAAGCCGCAGCGAGCAAAAACAAAAGGATAAATAAATAGGCAATAAACGCATATAAATAATGTTTCGGTTACATTTAAGCTGCTTTCTTCACCTGCCACCAAGCTCGGAAACTAACGCCCTGTTCAACCATTCAAGTGCAAGCTTCAATTCTAAGCTGCTAATCTCATGAATATTGTTTTCCGTTTCCCGAATATAATGAATTCATATTTTAATGAACCATTTTTTTTCGGGAGATGCGACCGCCCTACCGCCGTAAACCATACTTCTCATTAAACATCGAAAAGTGGGAGAAAAACCAAACCTAACCTTCAAACTCTTCTGCTGGTACATATAAAGCAAGCCATGGAAACGAAGGAATTATCATACACTCAGCAGTTTTGTGTAAGCGTTATAAATTATAAAATTACCATCAATTACCGCACAAAGGAACGAACGCATTTTGGTTGCTCTCTCGATGATGGGAAACGAACTGCCAGTGGGTTAAAAAGGTAAACGAAAGAATAGGTGTGATGTTTAAGTCGGACAAACTCCCAGAATCTGTGCCAGTGGCGTAGAGGACCATCGCAGCGCTAACTGGTAGCGATGTGAGATAATTGCTCCGAGTAGTTAGTGATGAAATTGGCCTCTCGGAATGAGTCGAAATAAGGGAATCGTTTGATTTGGTTTTTGGTGTTGAATGGGGATGTGTACGAGTAAGTTTGACGCACGTTGGTCTGGTTTGACAAACCTGTGCTAAATAGGTCATCTATGTCATGGAAATTGTGGATTTTATAAATTAGGAAATTGCGTACAGGGCAGAGTGACAAAGGGTGATAAGATTTCATTTTATTCTACTTACATATACCCTAGTGTAAACTTAGAGAGAACTTTGGCAGACTGTGTTGTGGTAGATATAGTAATTGAATGTTTATGTTGATAATTATAGTAACAGTAATAGTGTTTGAACGTTTGTAAATAAATAAGAATTATTATATTAACTCTATTTTAAGTGACTTATCATGAACGTGCTTATAACTCGTCTGAAGAATATTCACAGAGAAGAGTGTTTAAAAAAAATTGATCGTAGCAGGTGAATGTGCAAAACCGATTCCGTTATCTGACGGATTTTGTAGAGCACAGTCGTAAGTATCTAACGTTGAGACAATTGATCAAGGCTGGAAGCCTCGATCAGGTCACGACACTTAAAAGTGGAAGTAGACGCTGATCGAGGCATTTCTTTAGATATACGTGCCCATAGACCCATTGACACAAGTGAAAATTGCTTGCCAGATCATGTCAGATAACTGAATCGGTTTTGCACATTCACCTGCTACGATCAATTTTTTAAACACTCTTCTCTGTGAATATCCTTCGAGACGAGTTATAAGCACGTTCATGATAAATCACTTAAAATAGATATAATAATTCTTATTTATTTACAAACGTTCAAACATTATAACTGTTACTATAATTATCAACATAAACATTCAATTACTATATCTACCACTTGTGTCTCTTCAGCTCATCTATGTATTTAAACAAATCATTTGAAACAGTATTAAAGTCATCACATACCTATAAAGGAATATTGAGTCATAGTAGACCGCTTGTTTACACGCATGTTTCATCGTCGTGTCTCTCAAAATAAAATTCACAATGTAGGGCTTGAACGAATCCTGTACATAGCATTGTTGCCGTGACCATGATAATGGACACCCCTGAGGAACGATTGATCAATCTGGATGATCAAACCATCGCCAACACCACTCACATTAGACCGGAACATCTTCCCGTTTGGGACGTGGCTTCCCTGCTAGACGTTCCGGAGTGTCCACCCAATTTGACCACAGCGTCCACCTATTAGATCCGTAGCGCCCACCCGTCGAATCGTCGTATCCGTCTGCTGGACTACGGCGCTCACCCATATGGACCCATGCGTCATCATTTGGACCTGAGCGTCATTTTCAGAACACAGAAAAAAATGGTGATGTAAATATTTGTGCACCTGGAATTGTATTTCATTTCACACGAAGCAGCAACTTGCATGCAATAGATTTAACAAAAAAAAGCTTTTGCATACAACATTAAGGATAATGTATGGAATGTCCCAGAACTTTACACTACTTATAATTTAAATGTGTATGTTTTGTGACGCTTCATTTATGTGCATGATATTAAACAGTAATTCACACAACTTGTTCGAGCTTTGAAGTGAGTAAACCTCGGTCAAACCAGGCTGCCGATGACATGAGGTCTTTTGAAATGGATTTTTTTATGCTTGATTAATCGAAGGGGTGTAAAAGTGATAATTGCAATTTCCTCAACTCGACGAACCCTCACTCGCTGGAGGTCAAAGTTTTGTAAAAAAGCTAGATTTTGCGCAATTCTGTACCTGTTTATCTTGCCATATCTCTTGAATTTGCTTCAAAACCTTTTGTAAGAGAGAACTTTTTAGGAAGTGTATAAGAGTTATATAGTGCATTTTGCCGAATATGCACTTTACATGTAGTGTCATATTATAAATCCTGGAAAGCGTGAGTTGTTTAGTGGAATACATGTAACTAACGGGTGAGAATTGCTCTCTGAGAATGATTTCAATACTTTTCTGTAATTAAAGTAAAAAGCGTATTTTTTTTCTCTCCAAGAGAATTGTTCTCAGGGCGCCCTAGAAATGGGTGGCACACGGTCAGCCGTTTCAACTCAGTTTTGAGTCGGTTTTGACTCACTTTCGTAAATAGTGGAGTCACTTAAATTTGAATAAATGTTACTGGCATTGCCGAGTCGACATAGTCGAAACATCAACTCAAATCAGATGGATTTGCCAGTAACATTTACTCAAATTTGAGTGCCGAAAGTGAGTTAAAAATTTGAAAAAAAAAACAAAAATATTCTATACATCGCCATATCAGACGAAGGGATTTCAAAGCCGTGGTTCAAGCCGAGCAGTCTGGCCATCAACCAACAAGTGTACCAGAAAATTCTTCTGCCGATCTTAAAGAAGCATCATGCGGTTGGGAAGTACGTCTTCTGGCCGGACAAGGCGGCTTCCCATTACGCCAAGAGAAAAAGATACCGTACGTGCCGAAAGAAAGGAACCCGACCAACTTGCCCCAGTGCCGTCCCATTGACGATTTTTTCGGCTCCCTTAGTGCCCTAGTGTACACAAATAATTGACGGGCCAAGGATACGAAGCAGTTGACCACGACGTTCCGGAATTATTTTGGAAGATGGACGTCAGTGCCTTCCAGCGCTCTTGAGAGAGCATCGCGACTAAGTTGCGTCGAACGGCTGACCAGGGCCCCGTCTTCAGTATGCATTGACGTTTTTTTGAAGATTAAAAATTATGTTTTTAATAAAAAATACTGAATCCGTTGAAACAAATTTTTTTTATATATGACTGAAAAAAACCTCTTTTTTTATTGAACATCCGTTAAATAAATTTGGAGTGATTCATTTTACAGAAAGTCGTTTTTCTCAATTTGAAACTGAAACTCGAGTACATAAACTCTGCAATAATGTGGAGCATTATTCAAACAAAGGATGTCAATATTAGGAAGGGAATACTACACCCAAAAAAACTACACGGTGAAATCTGAAATTATAACGTAAGACTACGCAACTAAATGGAAGCCATTTAGATTGTACAATGCAATATTCCTTGAATTTACCCTTTCACGCCTATTTTTTCCAAGCGTTATAACTTTTGTGCAACTCGGTGTATTCTGATTGAGTTGGTACTCAAAAACTCCTTGTAGAAAAAAGTAAGAAATGTTCTTTTGATATGTGCTAGCTCGTCCAAACTGTCATGGAGTTCAGAGCTTAAACTGTAACAGTAGCTTTATCCGCTTTACAATGTTATGCTATGTATTCAAACATACTTAGTGAATGTTCAGGAAAATGAACTAAAATTATGAGACAGTCTTAGGATATTCAATGCAAAACAAACTAACTTAACTTTGTATAGCCCATAAAGCTACTATTAAACATTAGGTTTTGAAGGACAGTTTGAATCCCCGAAAACTTATTGTCTGTGGACGTTTTAGAATATTCATTGAATATGTTTGAATGTTTATCGTAGCTTTACCATAGGACTATACTAAAAAGTTACGGTTTCTGCTGTATATCTTAAGTTCTGAACTAAAGGTCCATTTTTATGAACTTGAAAATCTAAAGCTAATCTGATAATGGCTGGTGCCTCTACAGAAGATTCACAGAATGTTTTGAATGCATATCGTCACCTTTTATAGATTATAAAGCTAATGATACGCCTATCGATCCCACTTTGGTGACCTGCAACACCCCAAAATATGTCGTTATGTCTGTTGACCTTCCAGAAGACTCACTAGATTTGATCAAATATATATATTGCTACTTTGTTGGCTCCAGAAAGGTACAATTACAGCTGTGAATATTATGATTTCAATTTCAAGATAATTTGGAAATCCGAAGATTATGTCTGTTGTTCTCTCAAGATATTCAATGAATATTTTTCAATACAAATCGTAGCTTAGCATAACCCAGAAAGCTTTTGTTACAACTGTAGGCCCCATATTCTAATCTCAATGATCTGAATGACCAAGATCACGTCATATTGCTTTATTATGGTTGTTGACCTCTAAGAATATTGATTGAATATGTTTGTGTAATTGTGTAGTTGAATATGTAACTTTGTGTTGCCTAAAATTACTGTTACAACGATAAATCTTAAGTTCTGAACGCCAGGACAGTTTGAATGACTTAGAGCAACCTAATATTATCCCAATATTGTGTATTTTTATATTCAAAATTATTCAGTGAATACGCTGGAATACGTTACTACCGTATATGTCTAGTTTTAAAGTCTAGAACAGCTTAGATAACCGTTCGGTTTAACAGTTTAGGATCACAAAGTTTAAAAAAAAATGACTGTTGACCTCTCAAAATATTCATCACCTTATATAGCCCAACAACCAACTGTTAGAACTATAGATATTAAGGACAGTTTGGATGACCTAGAATACCCCAAGATTTTCGCATAATGTCTTTGACACTATTCAATGAATTTTGTTAAATGCATATTGTCCCTTTACACCCTCCAAAACCTACTATTACAAGAGTAGATCTAATATTCTGAACTCAAAGACAGACTGGATGGCCAAGGTCATCCCAGTTTATCTCAAAATGTATTTTTCACGTTCAAAAATATTCGCTGAATGTGGTTGAATACGTAGCGTAAAAGGCTATTGTTACTACTGCAAATCTTATGTTCTGAACTCAAGGACAGTTTTGGATAACCTAGAACACCACAAAATTATCAAACAATGACCGTTGACCTTTCGAAATTTACATTCAAAATTTATCTTATAAAGCCATAAAAGCTACTGATACAACTGTAGATCCTAAGTTCTTAACTCAAGTACATTTTAAATAACCTCGATTATCCCGGAGAGATAGAAAAAATATTTTATGTTTATCAACGAAAATGGAGACGATCAAGACCAAAGTGCCAGCCGTGATCAGTGCTGATCTGCATTTAAATACTCCCCGCTATACTACGTTGCCGCACATCATGAAGGCCAAGAAGAAGCCAATCAAGCAAATGGCACCGGAGGATCTAGGTGTGGACACGACTCCCGTCGATGATCGTCGGTGATCCTCTTGTCGGAAGGATCTATCCGGCCCGATGCAGGATACTCTGCTGAACAATACTGCGCGAGGATATATCAAGTACCCAAGTAACATTGCCACAACCACCCACCTTTATTAACCATCTAGTTTTAATAAAGTCTTATGAACGCCACTGGAAATCTATTTGGTTTTGTTATGGTAGCAAGAGCTGCCATTAGGTTTTATATTTTAGTCAGGTTTATGAGAACTTACACAGCTTCTTCACAACGATCTTGAACCTTGTCTTCTTAAATTCATTTTACTCTTATAAAAGTTTTTATTTTGACTTTATGAACTCGTAAAATGCTGTTTTAAAATGTCGTTTTAGGACTCATTCATATTATCTTAATTAGGTCAGCCGAAAAACTATTTTGAAACCATTTTGCCTCGGCAAATTGGCATTGAGGGAAGTCATAAATGACCAAATGGTTTTATTGTAGCCATTGCGAAGATAAATTGGCTTTTTGGAAGAAAAAAAAACTGTGATTTCTTTCAATCGCCATGTTTAAATATGAAAAATCATTGAAATGTGGAAAAATAAATACACAAAATATTAAATGTAATTCAAATGAATTGTAGACCGGAGACCAATTTCGGCATACTTTAAGATAACCTGATTGAGTTCGATTAAGTTTCAGAAAATTCATGATTAATTTATCGAACATATTTGTTTCAATTTTGTATACGTTGTAGTAAACTCGCATAATGTCCTAGGCGCATTAATTTTCATATGATTTGGAGCACGATACGCTATAAGAATTCAATTTGTTTTGAATATTTTGCTATCAAATCAAATTTTCTGCAACATTAGAACTTTTTTCTTAGATAAAGGGCGATACGGTCAAAATTTGGTCAATATCAACTTGACGTATTTCTTTCAATTTTGCATTTAAAAAACCTGAACACCCCTCATTTTGAAGGTGTGTGTGTGTAAAATGTTGCTCCTATTTTGATTTTGGAATTCACTCTTCAGTTGTCAAAATGCCGTCCAAGCAAGAAGAGCAGCGTATCAAAATTTTGCTCGCGCATCGCGAAAATCCGAGCTACTCGCACGCAAAGTTGGCAAAATCGCTAAAAGTTGCCAAATCAACCGTTACAAATGTAATTAAAGTGTTTGGGGAACGTTTGTCGACAGCCAGGAAGTCTGGATCGAGGGGAAATCGAAAACCGGAAGCCGCTGAGACGACAAAGAGAGTTGCCGGTAGTTTCAAGCGAAACCCTAACCTATCTCTCCGAGATGCCGCAAATAAGCTGGGTGTATCGTCTACAACCGTGCATCGAGCCAAAAAACGAGCCGGACTATCGACTTACAAGAAGGTAGTGACTCCAAATCGCGATGATAAACAAAATACGACGGCCAAAGCGCGATCCCGGAGGCTGTACACGACGATGCTGACGAAGTTTGACTGCGTGGTAATGGACGACGAAACCTACGTCAAAGCCGACTACAAGCAGCTTCCGGGACAGGAGTTTTATACGGCAAAGGAAGGGGAAAGGTAGCAGATATTTTCAAGCACACGAAACTGTCAAAGTTCGCAAAGAAATATCTGGTTTGGCAAGCCATCTGTACCTGTGGCTTGAAAAGCAGCATTTTCATAGCTTCCGGGACTGTCAACCAAGAAATTTACGTGAAAGAGTGTTTGAATAAACGTCTGCTGCCTTTCCTGAAGAAACACGGTTGTTCCGTACTGTTTTGGCCGGATTTGGCATCTTGCCATTACGGTAAAAAGGCCATGGAGTGGTACGCCGCCAACAACGTGCAGGTGGTTCCCAAGGACAAGAACCCTCCCAACACGCCAGAGCTCCGCCCAATTGAGAAATACTGGGCTATTGTCAAGCGGAACCTAAAGAAGACCAAAAAAACTGCTAAGGACGAGCAGCAGTTCAAGGCAAACTGGCTTTCTGCGGCGAAGAAGGTGGACAAGGTGGCTGTACAAAATCTGATGGCAGGGGTCAAGCGTAAGGCCCGGCAATTCGGATTTGGAAAAGCGGAAGCCTAACTGAATATTTTTCCTGAATTTTATACTTATTGTTTACTGATGAAGTTTCTGCAAGAAGCAGATAATTTTTCATCTCCATGCGAACGCGCTAGAGACGGACGGTAATTTTATAACTAGAACGAATAGACATGAAGAGAAAGTGTATTGATAGTTCCGTATAGGGCAACGGCAGGCTTTGAAATTGAAAGATACAAGATTGAAAACGAGCGGAGGGCATTTGAACGACAGTATCCGAATCAGGCACATAACCCTTTACCATACTACCCCATGTAGGGTAGGCAAGGGGGAGGAAATCACCTTGACTGGTAAAAAGTTATGCAGCCGATCGGGCTCTTATACTACCTATTGCTTTTTTCTGGTTCTAGCGATTTGTCCGTCTCCCAATACTACCTAACACGGGTGAGAAATTATCTCTTCTCAGCTATAAAATTACTGTCCGCTCCTAGCGCTTCGCATGGAGATGATAAATTATCTGCTTCTGCAAACTTCATCAAAGATCGTTACTTCCGCGCTGGGGAGAATACAAAAAATAACAATCAAAAGTGTATTATTTACTGTTAAATGAATCAGAAAAGCAGAGAATCGAACAGAGCAGAACAACAAAAACCAAACACGATATCACCGTGAAGTTTGACAGCTGTGGCCATTTGGCCCTATGCTCATTTGCATGGCAGCCAAAAGGTTTTATGAAGGTTCTCAAGTGGTCATAACATCTTTCACTGGAAGATTTTCAAATGCTTTATGGTCTTATGAAGGTTTTATGAATTTGTTTTCCCAACCGTCTATAGAGTGGGCCAACTTGTACACATTTTGGCTTTAGAGGTGCATAGAAGAAGTGTTGGTGGATAAAACAGTTTTGAATGTAGTTTTATCAACAAAGCCGCGAGGAGTGCTATACGGTTGGAATAAAACTAAAATTGTCACTTGCGTAGACAATTGTCAGGGCATATGTTGGAGATGTGTTAGTTTCGTATTACACTATTGATAAGGCATTTATTTTTTCTGCCTGAACTTCTCCATATTCAGGATATTCTAGGTCGTCACTTAGGCCTTAAATTCATTTTTTTTAACTGTACCCTAGCATAGAAAATGGTTCTTTAGTTCAGAACTTAAGATATTCACCAGAAACCGTAACCTTTTGGTATTGTCCTATGGTAAAGCTACGATAAATATTCAAAAATATTAATTAATATTCTAAAACTTTCACAGCCATCATAGTATAACCTTGTTAGTTTTTGGTCATTCAAACTGTCTACAATTTTAAAAGTAGCTTTATAGGCTATACAAAGTTAATACGTAGTCCTACGACAAAAAAAAACTTTGGAGATAAAGGGTGTTCCATATCAAATTGCATCACGAAAAAAATGCTGTAGAAAATTACCTAGTTGACAGATTCTTTTCAAACTTTCAAAATATAACCCATAAGTAAGCTTTTGGCATAATTTTTTCATTCAATTTCATACCATAACCGTACGCTCGCTTAACTCCACTCATTAGATTCTGTACAATATCTGGCTACAGCTTCTTCTGTACGGAAAGCCACTTTTTCTTCATGTCTTCGCCAGATTCGACCACCTTCGGATGCTTCCATAGTCCTTGCTTCATAATAGCTTCATTCACTCCAGTATAACATTTGAATCGTCGCTCAAAGCTAGATCCGGCCAGAAGATCGTAGAGCCCTCGTGTTGCTCCAACATACTAAGCAGGCGCTTCTGTAGACACTCCTTGAGGTAGATCTCCTCGGTTACAGTCCCAGTAGTCACGAACGGCGCACTCCGTTTGCCACATTTCTTGGTAGGCTTTGAAAGTTTCTGCTTCCGGAACATCAAACTTGTGCTGGGCGGTGAAAAACAGTAGCCTCGGAAGCTACTGAAAGTCCGCCTTGACGTAAGTCTCATCATCCATGATGAGACAATGTGGCTTCGTCAGCATCTGGGTGTATAGACTTTCCCACCGTATTTTGCCGATCGTCACGATTTGGAGCCTTCTGCACTTTGTATGTATGCAGTCTCTCCCGATTCGTGGTTCTCTGAAAGAAAGACTTCGACAGATTCCATATTCTGGCCGTATCCCTGACCGAAGCATTGGGATTCCGCTTAAATGCTTTCACGACACGCTTGATCCTGATCGCTAATAGAACATCCATTCTGACCGCATTTCTCGTTCCGTTCGATGCTCAGAGTTGCGTAAAGGGTGATACGGTCAAAATTTGGTCAAGGGAAAACGCGTGTAAATCGGTGAAATCGTTTATTTAAAAAATCAAATTAAATTTCTTTTTCAAGTTCAATTAGTATAAAATTCAGGAAAAATATTCAGTTAGGCTTCCGCTTTTCCAAATCCGAATTGCCGGGCCATACGCTTGACCCCTGCCATCAGATTTTGTACAGCCACCTTGTCCACCTTCTTCGCCGCAGAAAGCCAGTTTGCCTTGAACTGCTGCTCGTCCTTAGCAGTTTTTTTGGTCTTCTTTAGGTTCCGCTTGACAATAGCCCAGTATTTCTCAATTGGGCGGAGCTCTGGCGTGTTGGGAGGGTTCTTGTCCTTGGGAACCACCTGCACGTTGTTGGCGACGTACCACTCCATAGCCTTTTACCGTAATGGCAAGATCCCAAATCCGGCCAAAACAGTACGGAACAACCGTGTTTCTTCAGGAAAGGCAGCAGACGTTTATTCAAACACTCTTTCACGTAAATTTCTTGGTTGACAGTCCCGGAAGCTATGAAAATGCTGCTTTTCAAGCCACAGGTACAGATGGCTTGCCAAACCAGATATTTCTTTGCGAACTTTGACAGTTTCGTGTGCTTGAAAATATCTGCTACCTTTCCCCTTCCTTTTGCCGTATAAAACTCCTGTCCCGGAAGCTGCTTGTAGTCGGCTTTGACGTAGGTTTCGTCGTCCATTACCACGCAGTCAAACTTCGTCAGCATCGTCGTGTACAGCCTCCGGGATCGCGCTTTGGCCGTCGTATTTTGTTTATCATCGCGATTTGGAGTCACTACCTTCTTGTAAGTCGATAGTCCGGCTCGTTTTTTGGCTCGATGCACGGTTGTAGACGATACGCCCAGCTTATTTGCGGCATCTCGGAGAGATAGGTTAGGGTTTCGCTTGAAACTACCGGCAACTCTCTTTGTCGTCTCAGCGGCTTCCGGTTTTCGATTTCCCCCCGATCCAGACTTCCTGGCTGTCGACAAACGTTCCCCAAACACTTTAATTATGTACATTTGTAACGGTTGATTTGGCAACTTTTAGCGATGTTGCCAACTTTGCGTGCGAGTAGCTCGGATTTTCGCGATGCGCGAGCAAAATTTTGATACGCTGCTCTTCTTGCTTGGACGGCATTTTGACAACTGAAGAGTGAATTCCAAAATCAAAATAGGAGCAACATTCTACACACACACACACCTTCAAAATGAGGGGTGTTCAGGTTTTTTAAATGCAAAATTGAAAGAAATACGTCAAGTTGATATCGACCAAATTTTGACCGTATCGCCCTTTAGTAACGTTTAATCGAACGACTCACCGTTGACTGCACGATTCCGAGTTGTTTGTTCCAATGAAAGAGTTAAAGATTTTCCAGGTGCTTGCGCAAAATCCATTCGCAACGGTGCTTTTCGGGTGATGGCATTTTTTACGACCTTTGAAAAACTGACAGCGATAAAAATATTCCAATAAAAAAACACTCTAAACTACTTCTACCCTAATTTTAAATACCCAATGTGTAAGTTTCTATATCGTTTTTTCCATGATGCAATTTGATGTGGGACACCCTTTAGACCTGTAAGAATAGGATGCATTTTAGTTGGTAATCGATAATCATATTAGCCTAGCTACTTCCAGTATTAGTTCAAAGCAAATTTGATTGTTTCTACGAACCTAGTTCCATACTAAGACAATATCACCTTCTTCCCTTTCTCACACTCGAGCCAATATTTTCCTTATCAGCTGATCCATAAACCTACACGCTAATCAATCGATTCCATCATCACGCACGGTTTGCGTCCACATCCTCATCTGTTCGCAAATCTCTCACCTCCCCTTTTCCGACAACCAAGTTTCTCTCCACACTTTCGTCAGGATGTTTGGCTTCGTCAGTCGGAAATGCGTATACCAACGAAACCACCGAAATCATCGCGTCATGGACGAAACGAAAAAAAAAAGCCAAACAACAGTTTAGTCATCAGACGAAGGCAGCAGACAACACCGACACCAACCGGGCGGTGCCGGCCGCGGTGGTTGCCATCGGTTTACGAGCGCGCTAACTATGGTCCTGTTATGGACACAGTCAGGCAGGCAAAAACTATAAGGAGATGAGACACATATCCACCAAACAACGACGACGACGACGTAGGCCATGCGAGCGCCACCGCCGTCGGCATTTCGACCGAGAAGCGGAAGAAACATCATCATTGCAACTACGATCGCAGCATCCTACGGATTTGGTGTACACATTTACGTCTTGTAAAGGTACTCAGAGCCAACTGCGATTCAAGACGAGAAGAGACCGACCGCAGCAAGCGTAAATAGCCGCCGGGGCTGTTCCGTCTTCGTAGCCATCGTGCTTTTCCCGCGCGCGCGATCCGTTCGGCAGCGGTAAGTTCTCAATGAGAGTAGGTCCGGGTTTTGCCTCCCTCATCTAGTTAGCTGTGAGTTGATGCGTTTTCCTCTCCTTTCGTTTGTTTTTTTTTGTTTTTCGGCGGAGTTCATTGACGGCAGAACGGTTTTCGGTGAATTTAACTCTTTTCCTTAGAAAAGTTGTACTGTATTGTATTGACTGAATGCGTCAATAAAACAGCCAGGTACCGATTATTACCACATAGGTACCACTTGTCGTTCTCGGTATGGGGATTGTGTCATGAGTAGTTGCTTATCATCGATCAGATTTACATATCACTTTGTCACGCTGTGGTTACAAAATGTTTGTTTACCATTCATTGGGGTGATAGGAAATATTCCGATACAGAACGTTACACACGTCTTATCTTGGAGCAGGCAGTTCTGCCTTCCCGTTTGAAGTGTTGACAGTTTCCAATGATTGCTTCGATTCGCACCTGGCAAGACTTGGTGGTTCCTTGGGTTGCTATTGTGTGGACTGTGGCGGCTTGTTAGCTGTCACGGTTTGTTTGATTTGAGCTGGTACGTATTTGAATCCAGTGCTGACGAAAATTGATGCATTCTTCGCTTTCTTTAATTGATTGCGGTAATATTTTGACGTTTAATTAGGAAAACATGTCGCCCCTTAGGCTTTATCTGACACACCGATCAAAATTTGTTCTCATGCAACGTTGAGACACGGTTGAGTTTGAATTAGAAAAAAAAACATGAATCGAGGAGCATCCAGAAGACAGTGACATAATCAACTGCGTTATGAAAAGTAGAACATAGTTTCTAGAGTTTTGAATTTCTGCGAACATGGTCGAAAAACCTCCTGCGCCTACTAGTTAGAACTTTTAGTATCTAAATTAAAAATTGCGCAATGCAACTTGGGCTCCAAGTTTGAAGCCGGACGTAACTGAATGCGATAAACAAACAAAAATCATCATCATCAAAAGAAGAAGAAAAATGACACAAGTTGAATTTAGATCCGAATGAATACGTTCAAGTTGATAACTTTCATCGGAGCTTAAATTTCCCTAAAAATAGATTCGGCAGCAATCAGATTCCCATTCAAATTCCCCGAAATAAAAAGCGATTATTGATAACGCTCTCCAGCGTCACTGAGCGGGCACATGTTTTAGCAGTCAAAATCATTTCTTAGCTATATAAATGAGCCCTGGGCAGAATGTTTTCGAAATCTTGATAAGCACCGTCATCGTCGCCGCCGTCGTCGTCGGCGTCTTCGCGTTGTCGTTCGATAAGTGGTGGTCTCGTATCAATGAATAATAAATTAGAACGAAGTCGAACGTTTACATACTGAATAGCATATGGGCGCATAATTCGTGTCGTGTCATCAATATTTGCCTTTCCAATACCTGCCACGACGGCGGAGAACCGTACCGTTATCAATTTGAAAGGTGTCGAATTGAAATCAAAGGTGCCATGCAATGCGACCGCAAGGCTGTCCTAGTTTAGATTTTCACCTGATGATGATGATGATGATGATGGCCGACATCAATTAGTAGGCCAGTTGTCAAGCGCTGAATCTTCGGGTTGGAAGGCGTCTCATTATCGACGTTAATTTGAAGTCACTGCTTATTTTTTCCCTCATAAATCTATAAATTCAAAACTTCGGTCTCTCAACGAAAACAGTGAGTCACTTCCGTTCCGTATTCAGCTTGCTTGGATCAAGTCACGCAATCGTTATGATAATCGTCTACTTATACGAAAATAAAAATGCCCATGGAAAAAAAGATGAGGTACACTGTCGGCATTTTGTTTTTAATTGCACCTGACTAATCGATTTTTGTACCGTGTCATTTGCACGTCAAATGTTTTCCCAAGTTTTCTTTTCTTTTCTTTTTCTTCTCGATTCTCACACAAAATATAAGCATGGGCATTTGCTGATAACAAGGTGCTCCCAAATAGATTGGCAAGAGTTGGTCGCTCAGCAAACAGGAAATCGATTTAAACATGTACACAATGGATGACACTGGTCGGAGAGGGAAGGGAATGTAATGGTGCAGCCGAGTGTTCTTCTAATCAGTTGCTGTTCTCTAGCACCTTAAATCTTATTCATACGTGTGAATGGTGTGATCGCATTTGCGTAGTGATTATCAGGGCTGCCAGATTAACTGATTTATCATTGAATCTGACGTGCGACTTCTATCTGATGTTTCACAAGCTAGCCAATTGTTCAGATTTCAGTTGAGACTCTTCAAAGGTTTTGAAATTTTTGAAACGTATCTCACCAGAACTCGTCAAACATTTCAACAGTTCTTCAAGCTTTGAAGTATTTGATGTTTTCCAAATGTGGAAAGGGATAGTTTCAATCATTCCTTAATTTTAACATTTATTTGCTCTAACTTTTTGCTTCAGCAGAATTTCATAAAGCCCGATTCAAAGTACATTTGGACTCATTCAAGTGATCATAACTGAAGAATTAAAAAACATAAACGGTTGATCAAAACGTCGAACAATAAAGTATTTATTTAGCATTCAAACTAGTTATTATATTTCACCGCTTCGAACGAACTGTCGATCTTTACTTCTAATCGATGCCATCATGATCTGCACAGTCGCTGGTGACACTGTACCGGCGAACTTATTCTACTTTAAACGCATTTGTTGTACATCTGTCACTTCTTTACCGCATCCTCGAAGTTTTCGCTTGACAATTGCCCAATATTTTTCGATCGGGCTGAACTCAGAGCAATTCAGAGGATTCATCTCTTTGGCGACGAAATTAACATTGTTTGCAGCATACCATTCGAATACCTCCTTAAAGTAGTGGCAGCTGGCTCACAAACACAACGTAGGTCTTTTGTTGCCAAATGAAGGGTAAAATCCGCTTTTTCAGACATATCTTAATGTAAACCTTCGCCGTCATTGCGTGAGATGTGACGAAAACCTTGGTTTTAGGGCCACAACTGCAGATTCCTTGCCAAAACATTAGTTTTCGAGAAAACTTATCATTAAAAACAAATTTATACCTATAAGGGACATCCCCACGACCAGTTGCCAGGTCAAATTTTCGTCCGGGGATTTGTTTGTAATCCATTTTGACATATGTTTCGTCCTCCATTAAAATACAGCCATCAAATTTCGTCAAAACTTGTTCGTATAGTAATCGTGCTCGCTTCTTGGTCACTAAATTTTGTTTCAAGGAGCGATTTGGACGTTTACTGGCACAAAAACACTTATATCCTTCTTTTAGAAGGATTTTACGCACGGTGGAAAAGTTTGGATCGTATTTCTTTGCCAAATCACGTATGGAGACACCTGAGTTGCCTTTCACGTACCTCAGCACCTTTCTCATCAGCACTCTGTCCCTAGTGCCACTTTTATGATAGACGTGCTGTACTCTAACCACACTCAGATCATCCTTGTAACGTTTAATTACAAGACACTCCGTTGACTTCGGAAATTTTAACGCTTTTGCTATTTTTTAGGCAGACCACGAAGGGTTCTCTTGATGTTAGTGCACAATTGATGTTCTTTTCTCAAGTTCTCTGATCCGTAATTTCGAGATGCGTCGATCTATCGAGAAAAACTTTTCACCAATTTATTTGTCAATGCAACATCAACAAACGCCTGTTAAATATTTTTTGTTCTAATCATCAGGGACGGAGTGGTGTATTAAACCGTGCGTTCAGATTTACTTTGAATCGAACTTTATCTGGTCATATATCGTCCTGTTGCAGCTATACGTTCTGCCTCTTCGTTGCCTCGTATTCCGCACTAGCCGGGAATTCAAGCAAATGTCACGTTTGATGGAGTGAATCTCTGAATGCTTAGGATACAAGAATGTACGGATATGTCTTCGGCATGGGATGATGGCGGATTCGGCTGAAAAAAACCGCTACATTGGTCCGATAATAAGTCAGTGAGCCAGTCAGTCAGTCAGTCAGTCGTACAAGAAGGCGTTCTTAGCATTATTAGGCTTCTTACTATACAAAGAAATTGTAGTTTTGATTACGGCCTATGAGCATACACCTGTTTGAAAAATTTTGCTAATGATAAATTACAAGGTACAGCCCCATAGGGTTGTTCAGAATGATGACGTAGGACTACGCAACTAAATTTAAGCCATTCAAATTTGACCATTCAAATAATCTCTAAATTAACCTTTTCAGGCCTAAAATTTTCCAAGCGTTATTATACAAGCAATTTGGTGTGTTCTGAATAAATTGGAGCTCAGTTACATAAGAATGATTGAAAAAAGTATGACATTTTGTTTAGAAGTGCTAAGTCCAAACAATCCGGGAGTTCAGAACTTAAGATGTTCAGTTATAACAGTAGCTTTATCCACTTTACAATGTTATGATATATATTCAAAGATATTCCATTACGGGCATTCATTGCAAAACCAACAGACATCATTATGAAACAACCGTGGGATGTTTATGGCAAACCAACAAAATTAACTTTGTATAGGCCACTAAACTTCTGTTACAATTTAGACCATATGTTTTGAATAACCGAAAACTAACAAGTTTATCCTATGATGTCTGTAGACGTTTCAGAATATTCATTGAATATGGTCAAATAGTTATCGTATTTTCGTATAAGCCAGTAGGCTACAGTTACAACTGTATATCTTAAGTTCTGAACTTAATTAAGTTTAAATGAACTTGGATATCCCAAGATAATCTGATAATGATTGTTGACCTTTCAGAAAATTCACTGAAAGTATTTGAATGCGCATCGTCACCTTTCATAGGTAAGATTAATTGAATATTTTTGAATGTTCATTGTAACTTTGTATTGCCAAAAAATTACTGTTGCAATTTTAAATCATAAGTTCTCAACGCCAAGATAGTTTCGATAACCTAGAGGATCAGAAAATTATAAAATATTAATTGCTGACCTGGATGGTTTATTGAATATGTTTGAATACATATAATAATCTTCTATAGTCTGTTAGAACCGTCGATCTGAATTTCTGAACTCAAGTGCATTTTGAATAACCTAGAAAATCCAAGAGACGTTCAAAAATATTTGCAGTGTATCACCTAAAATTACATAATACGTATGCAAATGTAGCATATTCTAAACAACGTACAGTGGGCAAGAACTGATGATAACTAAGAATAAAATCTGTAAGTTTTGTCGCTTTTAAGCGCGGCTTGTAAACAAGGCTATTTCCGCGTGGAGAATCAAATGAAACTAGTTTAAATCACCGCACGAATATGGTTGTGGAGTTAAAGAGCTTATTTATAGACATCTTTGCACGGAGAGGCTCAAGATCAACAAAATAGTGCTAGTCGCATGTTAAATTTCTTGGAAAATCGATTAGAAGCTGTTTCCACTACCGCACGGCTCTATGAACGAAGATATGGCTGGTTTTACTCCAGTTCCCCTTGTATTCTTGAATAGTTTATAGATATCTTTGATCGGAGTGGCTTAAGATCAACCAAATAGGACCAGTTCTATGTAAAATTTCCTGGAAAACGAATAGAGGTTGTTTCAACCATTGCACGGCTCTGTGAACAAAGATATGCTGATATCACCCCAGTTTAACCCATATAGCTGAATTATTTATCCCAAGAATATTAGAGGAAGTAAGGTACAATCAGCTAAATCTTTGTTCACAGAGCCGTGCGGTATATAAAACACTTCTTTATGAATCTTCAGTAAATTTTACATCGGACTTGTTTTATTTGTTTGATCTTGAGCCACTCCGAGGAAAGATATCTATAAACTATTCAAGAATACAATGGGAAGTGGGGTTAAACCAGCAATATCTTCGAAACCAGAGTTGTGGGGTAGTTGAAACAGCTTCTAATCGATTTTCCAGAAAATTTCACATGGGACTAGCACTATTTAGCTGATCTTGAGCCTCTCCGTGCAAAGATATCTATAAAATATTCAAAAATATAAAGAGCGGTGGGGTAAAATCAGCCATATCTTCGTTTGACACGTGCCAGTGAGTACAGTTTACCTGATCCTGGCATCCCTGAGCATGGTACGGAAGGCCGGTAACGGCCGTCCGGCGAAGATAATGACGAAGAAGAAGATGGAAGCATTGAAAAAGCTGTTCGACAACAACGACGGAACGAGTTTGCGTGACGCCAGCCGAAAATATCACTACTCCCATACCTTGATTCGCCGAACCCTTAAGATGGAGGACATCATCTGTCGGAAGAAGACTCAGTCCCCGAGCACACGGACGAGCAGATAGCGACCGTGAAATTGCAGTGCCGGTGGATGACGAAAAACTACCGCGGGATGTCGTTCGTGCTGGACGACGAAAGTTACTTTCCGCTCTCGAAGATCCACATTCCAGGAAATGACAGCTACTATTCCAGCATCAAGTCGGCCACACCCCTGCCGAAGTAAAATATAAGTTTAAGCATAAATTTGAAAACAAAAGTTATGCTGTACATCGCCATATCAGACAGCGGGATTTCAAAGCCGTCAGTCAACAGGGAGGACCAGGAGGAGTGAGAAAATTCTTCTGCCGTTCCTAAAGGAGCATCATGCGGATAGGAAGTACGTCTTCCAATTACGTAAAGAAGACGCTGGAGTATCTTGAGCAGAAAAAGATACAGTACATGCCGAAAGAAAGGAACCCGATCAAATTGCCCCAGTGCCGTCCCATTTCGGCTCCCTCAGTGCCATAGTGTTCAAAAACAATTGGCGGGCCAAGGATACGAAGCAGTTGACCACGAGAATCCGGAATTGTATCCAGAAGATGGAAGTCAGTGCCGCTCAGCGCTCTTGTGAGAGCATCGCGACTTATTTGCGTCGTACGGCTGACCAGGGCTCTTTGTACAATATTCACTGTCGTTTTTTTTTTGAAGAATAAACATTATGATTTAAATTAAAAATACTGAATTCGTTGGAAAAAAAATATTTTTTTACTATATAACTGAAAAAATCTCATTTTTTATTGAACACCCGTTATTAATAAGGCATTTACTTTTGTTTCCTGAACTTCTTTATATTCAGGATGTTCTAGGTTGTAAATAAGGCCTTAAACTCGTTTTTTTTTTTATATATTTCTCAGATGATGCTCAGATTCTTGATGCACAAAATTTGCCGAAGACAGTCAAAACTTCTATTCAGTCTGTGATTTTATACAGACATTTACCTTTCGGGGTCATATATGATCCCTTAGGCCCAAGGGGGTTTATATACTTTTCAAGACAAGGCTTAACATTTATGAATTTTTCAATCGTGTGTGGCCCAAAATCAGCATTGTTCTCCGTTGAAATCGCGTAGATGCGTAGAAATATTTCCGATCGATTGGATCAAATATTTTGAACGGTTTTTGAGTAATTACTGAGATACACTGCGTTTCATAACAATAGATCCACTTAAAAAGTCCATACGTTTCAATGAAGAATGAATTCTATTGTTTCATTTATTCACATGCAGAAACTGTGTGAGTAAGTTGACTCACACCACAACACTTATGAATCCATTATTATACTGTGTGAGTGGATAATACTAAAATCACACATTTTTGCTGTTTTATAACTATAGAACCAATACATACAAAACTATCTGCATGAATTGCGCTACAGTTATCTTTCACATTTCATCGTGTTGTGACGTGTTTGTGTAGCTCCGGAATAATTCCGCGTGGAACGTATTTGACGGAAGAAGAAAGAGGTAAAATTTCGGCAGTTCGCGAATGTAATGTTGGTATTCGCGAAATTGCTAAACGTTTGGTTAGATCGCATCACGTCATAATCAATTTCTGAGAAATCCAGAACGATATGGGAACAGGTGGACCCAAAAAAAAGTTGTCGGGAAGAATGCAACGAATAATTGATCAAACTGCTAGTAACTCACTTAAAAGTTTGAAACAAATTGAGGTTGGGTTATCACTTGACGTCTCATGTTCTACAAACTATCGAACATTGAAAAGCGCTCCTTATATTCAGCGGCAAAAACTGAAGCAATATCCACGATTCTTGCCTCGCCATAAACAAGCCCGACTCGAATTCGCACGAGCTAATATGCGTAGAGATTGGAGTAAGGTATGTATCCTTCATTACTCACAATTATAAAATTAACTTAGTTCCTTTTTTCCACTAGGTATTTTTTTCCGACGAAAAAAAAATTCAATCTGGATGGCCCAGATGAAAGTTTTTCATACTGGAGGGACTTAAGAAAGCATTTTGTCAAACTGGAACGGTGCAGATTGCTTTTTCATCCACCAGAATGAACAGTCGGGAGTACATTGAGATACTCCAAAGTCATTTGCTACCATTCTTGCGGCAACATCGTCAAGTTGGCTCCACATTTCAGCAAGATAACGCTTCAGTTCATACAAGTAGAGCGACTATGACGTGGTTCAACAAACATGGAGTTCAAACTATGGAATGGCCAGCTTGTTCTCCAGACCAAACCCCGATCGAGAATATCTGGGGATTGATCGTACGTGAAGTACGTGCAGACAACAAGCAGAACGCAAACGATCATGACCTGATAGAAGCCATCTTATCTGCATGGCAAGGAATACAAGTATCTACTGGCCGTAACTTAATTCAGAGTATGCCGAATATGTTCTTTAGTTATGAAACATATAATTTTTATGAATCTCTTATTATACAGCTAAACACAATATGCTTAGAGTCAAAAATTCTACAGTAGAAATAGACCACTTTTCATGACGGTCGTCATGCGATTTTTTTTTAAATAAACTTCAGTATTGAAATCAAATATGTAGTCCTTGATCAATATTCAAGATGACCAAAAAACTTCAAGCTAGTAAAGTAATCTTTCAAACATTGTTTTTAATCTGTTCAGTTTGAATTCATCCTCAGTAGTAAATCCGCATTAAATCACTTTAATCTTCATCAATCTTCTTTCTATCTACTAAGCGTACGCGCATTGCACAAAAACAATACGTAAATTTTCCTTCATCTGAGACCCTCGGAATGAAACCATCCCTGAGCATGGGCTATCCGAGATACTCTGCAAACAATAACCTAAATTATACTGATGAAAAAATCTTTCGGAAACCTTTCTTAATTCTTAACTTTCATTTTTTAAATTCTACTAATCTTCAGAGATGTCTTTAGAGCTGCCCACATGAGAGTTGTCATTAAATTCATAGGCATATTTAAAAAAATTAAAAATATATAGAAAATTTCCTGAAATTAAAGTATTACTTAGACTTTACTAATTATAATTTTATTGTGTACAGTGCACCAAATTTAAATTATAATGTTTTGAAATTGAAAATATCTTCCCAACATCCTGGGCTCCCAGTTGTGAATAAGTTGGTCAAAGAATGCCTTGCCATGGTTTTTTTTTACCCAAATTGACCTAACTGATCATGTTTCCGAATAATGTCTAAACAAAGGATACTCTGAAAATCTTTCCGACACCCCTGATGACCAAATTTCAATACGAACGTCATATCACTAAACACTTGAGCAATGGACATTTATGAATATCGTCGTTCTTTATCAGCGGCTAAACCTTTTTTTTTCCTTCGACGCTCAGTTGATGACATCCAGAAGCAGGCCATGGCCGCTATAATGACGTCAGCTGTGGCGTCGTTTGGGTACTTTATTTCGGAAGTTATTTCCCAGAATCAACCGTCGGTCGTGGGAAAGAGGAACAACCCATTGGATACGTTTTATTAGCACTCGAATAAATTGTAGGGAAATTTTGCATAAAGAATTAATAATTGACCAATCATATCTCTCCTCACGATCACAGCGCACAGCAACATGGGAGGATAATTACGAAATTGTCCGAAAATTTTACTCCAAAACCAAAACGGTCCGTTCCCGAACCGGAACTGGGGAAGTGGTCGAACGTTTTATGAATGAAAAATCTTTTCCAGCCGACTTGCTTGGCTGTCGGTCTTTATCTTTGGACTTTTCTTGTTTATTTTGCTTCCCAAATCCTGCTAATCGCGCGTCGCAAATTCGATTAGTGCTGCACATGTTCGCTTGAATATGAACAGCCCAACCGATGAGTGGTGCAGGCTCGTGTGAGTGCGAAAGAGAACGAACGGACGGACGAAAGCAACTGATTTGCTGTTTGGATCCGGTACGGGAGCTTTCAACAGTCGAGCCACGCCGCCTACTATGCTCGTTGTTTGACTTGCAGGCCCTGCGACTGATTGATGATTTGCGTCGAAGAAACAGTAAGCTAAGAAGGCATTAGTGAATGTTATTGCAAATTTGTAGCATCCACGATTAAAAACTATGGATTCTGTTAGCTTTAATGGAGGCTATTAGATTGAATTATCGTTCTGCTGAATTTTCCTAAACTGCTGATTGATTGGATGCTTGCTAATCAATTCGTATCTTCAAAAAATCAATCCGGATGAACAAAAAAACGCATGTGCTTTCATTATGGAAATTATGGCGTCATGGCGAGAGTAATCAGTTTTTGCATGAACTATTTAGAGAAACTCCTGAATAATAGCTCATCGTTTTTCAATTCATAACTATATTCAATCGATTTTAGATGGTGTCGATCGACTTTTATCCTAGTTTTGGGATGAAATTAGGAGATTGGGACAGCTTTTACGGGATGTACCGCTATCTTAGCTCAAGCTCAATATCCGGTGGTTGATATAGGTTTGAAACTTAAAAGTAGACAAACATAAACGTTAACCCTTCTTGAACGTATAAACTGCGCTGCAAGAGTTTTAGGAGAGTTTCGAATGATTAAAAATTTGGATTTTGCGCCACGCCACTCAATCCATAAGCAATCAGGTTATGAAGCTTAAGATTAACTTTCTAGCTATTTTTCAAACTGTATGAGAATGGCCAGTATCGTCATTATAGTCGATTTTTGTATCTTTTTATCACCAATTACTTTGTTTAGGCAGTTTGAAAAACCGTTTTTAAAGAGCGCCATCTGCGATGTGTAACCTCTCTTTTGAGTTACCTGGATTCCTTCATATGTATTATAAGAAAAATACTATGAGAAATGCAAATTTTTATTATAACATTATGACGGTATCGAGTTGTGATACCCGCTAAATCGATCATTGGGTCAAATTATGGATCTCTTTAAAAATAATTATTCGTTATTAGTTATTAGTTCAAATAAAGGGGTTAAGTCTATTTTTGACAAATATTGTTAAGAAGAAGTCTTGCTTCTTGTCAACATGAATAGTTTGTTTTTCCAAAGTATATAATTATCGCCTACCAGCGAAAACACGGTCATTTCTTCTCTTCCGGCAGAAACCAATATTGTCAACCAAGGTAATGTACACACTTAGAAATTATTAATTTTACACGAGACGTAATTCATCTTTGTAAAAAGTCAGGGAACGTAAACAGATATTAAGTGTAAAATTATTTCTCCCGAAACTAATACATACGGAAGTCGACCAAATGTGTGTTTGGTTGAATTTAACTTCTCATGTCTGTCAACTCATTCTGATGTGCTAAAGGACGGTAGCATGTGCCGGGCACCGAAATTTACATGGCATTTTGGTAGTGTGTACTCGTAATTGTAATGAATATTACTAGAGAAAGGCCCATGTTTTCATAATCAATATTGCAGTAATTGGGTTGTTTTTCTAATTTTCCTCTGAAAATATGTTTAATTACCTTTCATTTGCGTTTTAAATTGATAAATTCAAAAGATACCTATGATATTTTGAAAAAAAAAAAAGATTTTTTGAAAAAAGTCAATTTTTTAGACCAACCTGATGCAGAAACGGCCACCGTAATTGAGAAATAAAAAAACTACGGTTCGAATATTTATCGATCAAAAACAAATCTACCAATTATTATGAAATTCTGAGAGATGTTACACACTTAGAAAAATTTACAGTATTCTGTAATTTTTTACCGAACTTTCAACAGCTGAACGTTCGGTAATCCGATTAACCGGATTTCGGTGAATTTTTACAGTATTCCGATAAAAAAAATTACCGGAGCTTGTCAAATTTTACCGAAATCCGGTAAATCGGATTACCGAACTGTTCAGCTGTTGAAAGTTCGGTAAGAAATTACCGAATACTGTAAAATTTTCTAAGTGTGTATATCTTTTTTTATGGAATTGCTGTATATATGTCGCTTGAGACCCAAGCAATACATCTCTGTCATATAGACTGTTCCAGAAAGTATAAGCACACTTTCAAAATAACAACAACAAAATTTTTTTTTTAGTTTTATTAATTTTATTTGGCAAATCATATTTTTATTTGTGTTTTGTATGATATTTTCTCTCGTTTAATCAAAATATTTAATCATAGCCAAGACTCCTAACTTTTCCTCAAACATGACCCATTAGCTTCTGCACAGCGGTACTTCCCGCCATTTTGACCACTTTTGGCCAATCTTTTTTAAGTTTTTGAATGTCGTCCGCTGGTTTAATGAATTTTCGAAGCTTTGCTTTAGTTAAAGCCCAAAAAGTCTCGATTGGTCGTGCCACCGGGCAGTTCGGCGGATTCATGTCGTTCGGCACGAAACATACATTTTGACTTTTGTACCATTCTAAAGTGTCCTTTGTGTAATGACATGACGCCAAATCAGGCCAAAACACTACTTGACGTTCGGCCAAACACTACCTTATCATCGGCAATAATCGCTTCTGGATACATTCCTTCACATATTTCTGAGTGTTCATCGTCTCCGTTGTGATGTACGGACTAGATGTTTTACCACACTCGCATATTGCCTGCGAAACCATAACCTTCTTACAGAATTTTTCTGTAAAAATTGCCTTCTCCGTTTTGGGGATGTCTTTGTCTTCGCTTACAGTATAGAATTGTGGTCCGGGAAGTGTTTTGTAACTAGTTTTACATACGTTTCATCGTCCATTATTACACCCAGAATTTCTACTCAATAACGAATCGTAGAGTTTGTGGGTCCGTGGTTTCACGGACGCGGCCTGTTTTGGGTTCCTTATGGGGTTTTTCTGCTTCCGGAATATTTTTAGCCCAAGTCTTTCTTTGGCACGCATGACGTTATTCGACGAGGTCCCTAGTTTTCTCGCAACATCCCGAACGGAAGTCGCTGGTTTTTGCTTGTAGGAATCCCTGATCATTTTATCGATATCCGGACTAACAGGACCGGATTTCCGACCACTCTTCAGCGCATCTTCAAACGTACACTGTTCTCTATATTTTCAAATCGCAGATCGTACCGCTCCGACGCTTACACCCTTTTCCCTGGCCAATTTTCTCAAGGAGAGTCCGCTCACAGTGCACCATTTGTGCACGATACTTTTTCGTTGTTCCGGTGTAAGACCGCGCATTTTGATAGGTAACACAAAACTGAGCACTTTTTTGATGTTATGTCATTCAGAAATGTGCAAACAAAAGGACGCAGCCAAAGCATGTTGAAATATTTCATTATATTAAAAGTGACCGTTAAAATAAGGTGTGCTTATACTTTCTGGAATAGTTGTTAATTGGTTGCAACAACATGATTGTGACTTAATTGCGTCACATTGCAGCTATTTTGACTAAAGTGCAACAAGTGTGCTACTAGGGCAGATTCAATTGAATCAACAGTGAATATTATTTCAATGCAAATATGCGCCCTAGATATAGCAGTTAGGGCAATTTACTGTCGAATAATGTCTTTCTTGACATTTCGAACTTATTGATCATCACAATAATCACGTCTGAATAAAAATTATAGTTACATGACATCCACATTTTTCTCATGATATGATATTGCACATTGAGCATCATATTGCGTTTACTTTTAAGTGGCATCAAATTTGTTTGTATTTGCATCTTTTTTCACATAAAATTCAGTCAATGATTGATTTACACGATAAGAAATTTAAATCTGTTCTAAATTGCATCTCATGAAATTTTCAATGTTATCAAAGGTGTAAGGTATTTGAGTGTAAATAAGTGTAATAAGCATGCCGGGTGGAATGAGAACCAACTATTTGCTATGCAGATAAGTTTTTTGTGAAATTTGATTTGTATATCACCAAACATACAATTTAACAAAATCTTAGTTGAAATTTATTCTAAGTACTTGAAATATATTGGAAACGATCACGATGGCCAGAGAATGAATTACAACTAAATAAGTTTGTTTTAGGATTTATGTCCAAAAATGTACATGTGGCAATGGTTGGGAGTCAGTTCGAGGTCACGTTCACCCGAGCAGGAGTAAATAACAAATGAATACCTTATTTTGATCTTTATTACTGGCCTTGGTATTTAAAAGCACAGCATAAAAGAATAAATACTTAATCAAAATTCCTACCCAAGCAGGACCAAATAACTCGATAACTGGCCTTGGTATTTAGGAGCTCAGATTAAGAGGTAAAATACCTGAGGATAATACCATAAAATTGTTCCCACAATGTTATGCGAATACCAGATTGAGGTAAGGCAATACCAAAATAGTACCTCTCAGGTATTTTCAGGTATCCGAAATAACAAGTTTTGGTATTCGAGAGATATTTTGCTTGCAATTCTTAGGTATTTTGCTTAGGAATTTTACCTCTTAATCTGAGCTCTTTAATACCAAGGCCAGTTATCAAGATCAAAATTGAGTATTCATATGTTGTTGTCTCCTGCTCGGGTAAGAATGACAAGCAAAATATCGCTAGAATAACAAAACTTGTTGTTTGAGATACCTGGGAACACATGAGAGGTACTAATTTGGTACATTTTAACACAGCGCTCTCAAATACTAAAGCCAGTTATCAAGTTATTCGTTCCTGCTCGGGTAGTGTCATATCAGGCGCATTTTGGCTGATTTAATCCCTTTATGCTCGTTCTCGGCAATCCAACTTTACCAGAACATTTTTATTTTTAACTATACGGAATATGAAGTCAAATGGATGAATAATATAATCTAGTGAATACTTTGTAATATAATTAGTTAAATGATCCCTACAACAAGGAATTCGTTCTATAAAATTCCACGACTAAAAATCCATAAGAAAATGAAAATGAACCAAACACTTTACAAGCAGTTTAGCAACCAAATATTTAGCAACTAAATAACTAAATATCAATAACTTTCCTTAAACTTTTGTGCAATAAAATGCATGCATAGGATCCACAAGTTGCTGAAAATGTTCTATAAATAAATTTTCAATGAACTTTCAAAGGTTGAATGATGAACTGTAAACCATAACCATAAGAAGGATCGTGGTTGGCTTAAGAAGTGCAATTTATAAAAAAAACTTGATTACTTTTGCTGATCGTCCTTTTAACGGCTGCTTGTTTACAAAACAATAAACAAAGATGACACCTGTTTCACAAAGGAAAATATTTATTTTCGAACAAATTCATAAGTTTGCATCATATAAATGATAATCAACATGAGTGAGTTTGAATATTCACTTCTCATATCTGAAGAACGCTTGGACTTTGCTCTCGATACCTCCCATTAGCTTTTGCACAACTTTCTCCGTAACTGTTCGTTTTGCTGCAGACCAAATTTTCTTGAAGCAGTCAACAGGGCCTTATTCTCTTCCATCTTTTCTAAGATGCCGCTCACTTATTGCCCAGTATCTTCTGATAAGACGCAGTTCCGAGCAGTTGAGGGGGCCTTTGGCATTCGACGAGATCGACTTTTTCCTCCTTGACGTAGTAGAAGCGTGGTGAGCAGATGCTTTTCATGAAAGTATGATGTATCTTTTTATAGATGCTTTGTTTTGGCTAACGGGCATGATGTATTCTTTTTTCAGCTTTTCTAGCGCTCGTTTGATATTAATAAATAACAAATTCTCAGTAACAAACCAGTGGATGTCAGCTACATTTTGTGAATAGGTATACGGGGTAAACGATAACTAAAAATGCTTACTTTTCGCATTATGTTGCTTTCATCTGGTGATCTAGTGATCTAGTGAAAAATATGTGCATTGTAAGTACTGTTTACCGTGTGCTTGTAATTGAGTCACAAGGAGCTGAAACTGAAGACACAAATATTTATGTAGAGCTTCATTATTATTACTTTTGATGCTGCAACAACTGAAGTCTTTCTATGCTTAGATACAGATACTTATTCTATGATCTTTAACTGTTCATATCATATCAAACCACTGTAGTACCTATGAGGTCCTATAAAAGTGATAAAGCAAAAAGACCAACTATAAATTGATTAAATATGAATCTATTGCTTAGAAAAAAAATCGGCCGTACTGGCAGCAACATGATTTTGTTGATTATCACCGAATGACATATTTGGTACATAGGTTGAATCAAGGAGCTAGGCTGACATTACATCCCGTTTATTATACATAACATTCCACCATGATTTAATATATTCATCATTATCATCCAAAAATTTATCATCACTCGAGTTTTCATGATTGATGTTAATATTATTCAATAGTTCTTACTGGCAATCAAATTACTACGGCAAATTGTACCAGATATTCATTACATTACATAATACAGCGAAAGGGAGGGGCCATCAGGATACCCAAGTTAAACGATTTGACTAGGAAGCATGGGGTTGCCTCGTTCCTATTGCAGTATTTTGCGGAACAATGGCAGGCTCTATGACCCTATCAATTGAATTTATTTTGTCAATCGAGGGATCTATTCTACAGTGCGCGAAATAATTATACCATACACTTAAAACTAGAATTGGTTTTGTAATTTTGCAGGATTGTTTTCAATGCTCAGTTGAGGTATTTCGTTTGACAGTGTATTCGCCAGCTGGGGGCACCGACAATTTTTTGTTTACGCGCTCACACAAGCAGCAGTTTGACTTAGAATTTTTCAAGTTCCCATCCCAGTAGGATATAAATATAGCGTACATCGATCTCATACACCTGGATTTGTGATTGTAAGTAAATTATTCATCGGAATGAGCAATGGTATCAAAAGATAGATATCTAACCGTGATTTTAGCATATTGTTTTAGTGATTCCAAATATTTGTCCTAGGCTTTTTCGTAAAAATGCCGAGGGGAAAAGAATTGTCGTCTGAAGAACGGAAAAAAAATTACGACTTACAGAGAATCTGGACTCTCTATCCTTCAAATTGCTCAGAAGATCAACCGAAATAAGAGTACGATCGTCAACTTTCTCAATGATCCGAAAAAGTATGGTACAAACAAACGTAACGGCCATCTACGCTGTCTGCCAGAGGAAAACGGGAAGTATGACGATTGGCCGTCAAAAGAAAGAGTGCAGGTCAAATCAAGTCTGAAATGTCTCTCCCGTTGACCAAAAGGAGGATTCGGCAAGTTTTGAAGGAAAATCACAACATCCAATATCAACAAAGAGTGAAAACACCAAAGCTTCTTCCTCGACATAAGCCTGCAAGGTTGGAATTCGCTGAGCAACACGCGTTTTGGCTAGATGAGTGGCAATCTGTCATCTTTTCGGACAAGAAGAAGTTCAATTTGGACGGCCAGAGGTATTGGAGGGATATTCGCCGAAATCCTGAGACGCGTCACGCAAGGAACTTTCAGGGTGGTTCAATCATGATTTGGGCCGCAGTTGGATATCGCGGAAAAACCCCAATATGCATTATTTCACACAAAATGAATTCAGGGAAGTACATAGACCTTATTGAGAACGTCCTGATCGACTTGGCGATAGTTTGTGGGGTGAACACTGGATATTTCAGCAGGACAATGCTGCAATACACTCTTCCAAACTAACAAAATCCTTTCTAGCGTCAAGAAACATCGATGTTATGTAGTGGCCGGCTACAAGCTCTTATCTGAACCCAATAGAGAATCTTTGGGGAATCTTGTCAGCAAGAGTTTATGCAAATAGACGGCAGTTTGACACACTATTGCAACTCAAAACAGCTATTCAAGCAGAATGGGCAAATATCGACATCGCTGTACTGCAGTCATTGGTTGACTTATTGCCACAACGTCTCACAGATGTTATTACAGCTCGAGGAGGAAGAACGAAGTATTAAATCTATCATACAGGTAAAGCTGAAGAGAAAAATCAAATCAATCAGATTTGTACGGTATAATTATTTCTTATGAACAATGCATAAATCTATAGTTAAATAAAGTTAAATGAACACAAGTTTTGTTTGTTTTGATTCAAGGTTTATCAAAAATATCCAACTCACTTCGAAGAAGGCAACTAAAGAGTTAAACGTCGAATTTTCACTTGTACGCTATATTTATTCGAGCACTGTAGTGATGTGAGTTGGAACTTGCCTTTGAAAGGAAATTTTCTCACCTATATTTGCGGATTTTACGTAAGTGCCCCAGCTTACGGGTAATCACAAACAAAAATATAATCCTGATCAAAACGTTTTTCAGATTGATCCAGTGGTGCTACAATAGATGGTAGTGTTACATTATCATACATCAACAACAGTAAGATGACGAATGTTATTTGCTTTGAGTTTCTCTTATTATGGTACAACATAAATCACAATAATAAATAGCCTAGCTTGGTCTGCATCCGGTAACTAGCTAGAACTTACATGCTTCTATAAATTTTCCCACAGAAGTTGCATATTTTCGATTGCCAGAATCTTAACAATAGTGCTCTAGATATAGCTTCAGAATCAACAAATCGAAGCCCACTTTTCCGGAAATCCAGGTTAAGCTGGTTTCTGTAAGATTCAAAGATCACACTATTTCAAATGATCTCCTCACATACTGATGTGATTCGAGCAAGATGACGATATCTTCTGATACGATCTGACGACAAAATCAGTCTATCGAACAATATAGTCTCCATAACTTAATCTTCTTTCTAAAAAACATAGTCGGCGGACATTGTGAGTCCTCAGCAAAGTCTTCGGTATGATTCCCAGTGCGGACGAGGTAATTTTCAGTTAGGTAATCTTCTAAACTTCCCTGATCATTTAGTACAACTGTGCTAGCCACACAATATACAAATTCATGTATTGGTGTTGGCATAGAAAGCTCTCAATTAATAACTGTGAAAGTGATTCTAATATACTATGTTGAAAACTGGCGGAAATTTGTTTAAATGAGCGTCGAAGCCAATAAGGAGAAAAACCTTAACCTTCCATAATAACCATTAACCATTAACCAACCTTCCAAGAATTTCTAAGTTTCACCTTCACGTATTCTTTCTAGACAAACATTTACATTATTTAGCCGTAAGAAATTGGATTTATTCTACTTCAATCGGTTTGAACTACACCATAACAATCAAAAATAGAACAGTACTAACCTTTCAATTAATAGCTGTTGCAGTGATTCTAGACTAATAATTTGAGAACTGGCAGAAGCTCGTTACAAAGAGTGTCATATTTGGTTAGAAGAAGAAGAAGTACAACCTTTACATTTGTTATTACTGCTCAATACTAACTCACAACTTTGTAAATTTTACCTTCACGTATTAACTAAAATATGAGCAGGAAGATTAGTAATTTCCATATAATTCCAACTACCTTTATTGCTTATCTTGAAAGATACGCGTATTTCGTCGACAATGAGCAGACTTCTTCAGTGACGTGTACTAATATTTGCCAAGATAAGCAATAAATGTAGCTGGAATTAAATGGAAATTACTAATCCAAGATAAGCAATAAAGGTAGTTGGAATTAAATGGAAATGACTAATCTTTCTTCTCATTTTCTAGTTACAGGTATTGTTCTAAACAGCTCACACTCTTCAGAATTCTTCACGTATTTGTAGACAAACGTTTGCATTATTTTGCCTTAAGATAGTGGATTTATTGTTATGAAATCGATTTCAGCTCGTACACTATAACAATCAAAAATAGAACCATAATAATAACAATGGATAAGCAATCCAATTAATTAAGTTTCCTTATACAAGTTCACCAGGAAATAAGATCAATCATTAAGATCCAACTCTTTCGTTCGTAAGATTCTAAAAACACTGGGTTTTAAATTAAACATGCATTTTTTTATATTTTTTCTTCTCATAAAAACACAATTGATTTCTTTTTGAATGCTTCATCACGCAAACAAGAAAAATTATGGTTGCCAATGCTTGAAAAAAATCATTCTAAACCAATTAACATCGCTAGCTGTACTCACCAATCATATCGTACTTTTTCACAAAAACAATATTCTCCAAGAAAAGTAATTCACTATTCATCGCACTTCATTCGATAGATTTTCATTTTCAGCGCGCAAACACACAGTAAGCGCTGCCACATGCCGTCGGCAACTTGCCAACTTCACTTGCGTACTTACGCGATTTCCGCTTTCTCTTTCTTGCTATTCACTGCAAAACAAACGCACCGCTTGCTTTTCTTCAATCTCTTTTCAAGTTTTTCTTCTTCCCGAACGCACCTTCGCACCTGGTTTTGGCTATTCTTATTCAAATTGTAATCACCTTGTCAACAAAATCAAATCTCTTCCTTTCTATCGCCCGTATGCCGGATAAACTGCAATCATTAGCACATAAATAAACACTTCCCCGAGAGCTGACTAATTGATTGTTGGTCACTCGAAAAAATATCACCCCGTGCCAGATGGTCCGTGGTGGCGGCTATCGTTGCCGATGTCGTCACTCCTATCACCCCGACCGGATCAACTGGATTGATTCTGACTTGCCGACCTGGTCCGATGGTGGTGGTGGTGGCACAGAAGAGGGTGGGGTACTCATTAACACGCACCGAAAAGGGCACCCAAAACGGAGAACGTCAGAGGGAAGGGTTGCCCGCGGCACCGTAAATCGGGGTAGATTCGTTCAAAGAACCGAACAATACTTCCGCACGCTGCCACGACCTGCGAACACTACTGGGAGCCGTCTACCGAAGCGCACAGTCGAACCGGATACCGGCAACAACAATCGAATCGACAGTCAGTCACTACCACTGCCACTGCCCACGGAGAGACTCGGGACTGCTCACTGGCACGCGGACAACGACGCTTCTTGGGGAGCTCGAGCTGTTTTGTCAATCTATCATCGTTCGACTCGAACAACACTAATTAATAAAGTTATAAAAATCAAATAGATAGCAGCGGGAATTGCTTGCCGGAGCAGAGAGACGAGCAGTTTTTTTTTTTGCACTTTCCGTTCCTCCACTCTTCGTTCGGCATCCCCAAAATAGGGGGTCTTCCTCAGTGGAACGATGGAGCTTGTCAGGGAGTTATCCTAAAACCATTGCAAAGAGATGAAGGGCGCTGTTCTAGCTCGTTCTCTCTCATGTTATCTAGAGGGGAGAGGCTTGCTTTCTCCCTCCGTCGCATCATCCACGTGTCTAAAGTCCCCACCGGGTGGGCATCCAAACATCCAAATAAAAAAAAAGAACTCGCCACACGGTGTGATGATATCTATCGCCGCAGTATTCGTCACAAAACGTCGTTGTCGTCGCAGCAGCGGAGAGGAGCCTCGGCATCAAAAACGGCCAGCGAACGAGCGAGCGAGCGAGCGCAATAACAAACAACGAAAAAAAAAACAACAGAATCGGCGATAAAAAAGCACATGCGTTTACAACGAAACGTCAAATGGGACTAAGAAAGGGGGCCTTTCGTATTGGAATCGCTTTCGATATGCCCCGAGACAGAGGCAAGAAAATCAAGTGTGCGAAACTCCGGTTGGAACGGGGGACAGGGAGGAGGGGGGTGCCCCAGCAAAACAATACGATCGGTGGCCACCCGCGATTTTGCTGTGTGCTTCCTTTCCCGCTGATTTGGAGTCTCACTCGGAAGCAACCATCTCTCACGCGCGGACCATCCACGGATACACTTTTGTGTGCGGAGCATTTTGCGAGCAAGAGAGAACACCTTCCATCCCAGCCAGCCTCAAGCACATGCTCGTATCATTCGTCGAAGTTATCTTGTCAACATGTAGAGCTTCCTCCACACACGCATTGCGCGATGGAGTTTCGTCAAGTTTTCCGTTTTTCTTTTTCGAACCCTTCATCCAAGGCGAGCATCGAGCTCCCATGGTTCGTTCCCATGGAAAAACCGAGAGAGAGCTTTATCGCGTGCTCCCACAGCCTGCTGCCACGATGCGGTTACCAAACGCGGTTGCTTTGTGTTGGTTTGCTCCCCCTGATAAAAAGTGCCTGAGGGTTTTTAGATTTTAAACTGTGTGTGAGGGGCTTTTTTCGTCAAGTTTTTCCTATCGCTTCGTTCTGCTGGGGTGTATTGGTTGCATTGTAGACAAAGGGGGAGCCGAGATTTTTTAAATGTATTGTAAAGTGCCGAAGACGAGCGAGCGAAGATATGGTAATAGCAGCGTGGCTGGCTGGCTGGCGAGAGAGGGTAAAGTGTAAAACCAGTCCGCTAGACGCGCGCGGCGGATACAATACAAAACACACAAAACAGAGCGAGAGATGTGTAGAAAACGAGCGAATCGAAGCGACTGAAAGGGTGGGAGAAATCATATTCATATTATTATTCTCCAATCAGAGGTGCGCTCGGGCTTAATGCGCGATATTGTATGCGCATTTTTATGCTAAATAGATGATAATGAAGCAGCAGCAGTTTCCACCCGGAGCCCCGGTCGAAATGGTGTATTTTACTCTGTCCTTCTCTGTCGCGTGTGTGATGGAACTGCTGGCGAGGCGACGGTACATATGGATTGCTATGTGCTAGTTTTACATAAAAACGAGCGAGAATATGAAATGAAACTTTTTTTTTTACAGCCATCTCGAGAGGAGATTTATAATGCATGCAGTTTCATCGGTGAGATATATGGTGCTAGGAGCTGACAGGAAAATATGAATTTTTCCTACACTAGGCAAATGGCATTATGGGGAGCATAAAAGAAATTCGATTTATATTTAAATCATGATCGTTACTCGGAAACTTTACGGATGGCATTTTATCGGAATACAGTGGAATGCTGATTCGAAGCGGGCGGTGAATTATTGTTCAATGCATTGCAGCAGAGCGGGGAGCTTGGCAGCTCAATTCAATGTGGCCAACTTTGATTTTTGAGCGAAAAAAGATATATTTTCAGTCAATTGTGAGTAACATGATTTTCAGTTCGATTTTCACAATGCATTCA